>CM067582.1:2198652-2733289 GCA_034336665.1 Luscinia megarhynchos
CTCTGAAAATTCTGGAGAGGTTCTAATGCTGCTGCCAGGGCACTCTTGCAGAATTTGTGTCCCCTGTATCCAGACTCCAGCTCCTCTGCCGAAATGCTGCTTTGAGGGGCAAAGGATTTAGGGAAACATTTTAATTGAGTTCAGTGTCACAAATCTTGCACAAGAGATTTCCCCTCAACTCCTCAGCAGTGATAAGGAGCACCTGGATCACTGAGAGCCCTGGCTAGGTGCGGAACTTTGTTCTTGAAGCTAAAGAACACCTTGGGCCTCTCCCAGAAATCTTAGAGAATGGCATGACGTCCTCTGAATGGCTGGAGCTGTATCAGGCTAGATATCAGGAAACGTTCTCCCCAGAGGTGCTGGCAGTGCCCAGGCTCCCCAGGGAACAGCCCCAAGGCTGCCAGAGCTCCAGGAGCTCCAGGACAGCACTGCCAGGGATGCTCAGGGTGGATTCTTGGGGTGTCTCTGCAGGGACAGGAGCTGCCCTGGGTCATCCTGGGGGTCCCTCCCAGCTCAGGATATTCTGTGATTCCCTGCTCACTCCTTCCTGCCCTGCTGTCCTGGTTTAGAGGACAGGTGTCTGTCAAGAAAGGCAGAAGCTTCTCTTTTCGATGGAGAATATAACACCCCCTCCTCCAAATTATTATAATAATTTTAAAATTAAGGGGCTCTCAGGCAAAGATATGGGAATTAGGAATAACAGTTCTTTACTAGGAAAATTAAAATAGAAATACAGTATTACAAAGAACAATCCCAAAACACTGCCAGAGTCAGAATCCAAGCTGACACCCGTCAGTCAGTCAGGGTGGTGGCAGCTGTCCCATTCAATGGTGGCTGCATCCTCCTGCAGTGGCAGATGTGGTTCAGCTGGAGCAGTGCTCCTGTAGAAGGTGCAGTTTTCCTCTGAAGCTCCAGGGATGATGTGGAAAGTCCAGCTTTCCTCTGGAATCCAGTGGAAAGAAGGTTGTCTTGGTGTCCCAAATCTCAGTTTTTCTCTGGGTAGGAAAGGCTTGGCTCCTCCCTGGCTGGAACATCTCCCAGTGGGATGATGTAATTTTATCAGTCATGCAGTGGGACTCAATGGCCCAGCAGCAGATGATATCTCCTGGAGGAGGATGGGCTGTGGAAAGATAAAGATGATTGCCCCAGCTGGTTTTAAAGATGGCCCATTAGCAGAGAATATGTGCCGGGAGATAAGGGTCACTGCCCACCCGGCTGCAGCAGATGGTGACAGAATACACATTTCTGGCCACATCAACCCAACACACCATGCCCAAGTGCTCTCAGTGAAGCCAGGCAGGGATGATGCTGTCGGAGCCCTCTGGGATTTGGTTGTGCCCATGGGGGTGGAGGAGGCTCCTGCTCCACGCTGGAGAAGAGGGAACAGCAGCACAGGGATCTGCAGGGCTTGTTCCCTGCTTCCAGAAAGGATCCTGCAGGTTCAGCTGTGCAGTACCAGAGGAACCCATGCAGCTCAGCCAGATCTGAGAGATAAGGAAAGCCCTGGGAGGTGCCCTGACCTCCTTCCCAGCCCTGCCCTGGCATGGACCAGCCAGACCCCACTGGACATCACCAGTGACAGGGCAGACTTTGGTTAATGACTTCAGTGCAATGCTGAGGTGAAAACAGAGTGAGGCAAAGCTCTCCCACAGAGAAACAAACCCAAATAAACCTGTCAGAAGGACAGAGCTGTTGTGTGCAAAGCCCCGTGGTTTTACTGCTTGGGAAAGCCCTCTTCTATAAATACCCAATAAATGAGTTAGAGGCTAAATAAAACACCCCATATACTGTAGAGCTGAGACCAACAATCCTAAATGAGCAAACATTTCCAAAGGAGTAACTGTGCTTGGTGTCAATTTATGTTAATGCTGTACATGATTGAGCCCATTAGAGCAAATAGCCAGTAATAAGAATGCAGATACACCACGAACTAATTGCATTAGAGGCTAACAGGGCTCTGTCTCTGCTGCTCCTGCCACTGCTCAGCTCCCTGGGATGCAGCCAGCAGCACATGGAAATCTCCAGAGGTTCAGGATCACGGCTCAGCAGCAGAGCTGGGGGATGCTCAGTGCCTCCTGCTGCATTCTCTCTGTTCAATTGGTGTTTCAGGAGGGTGAGGGGGATGGAAGAGGGGTTTGGCTGGCTCTGGGGAAAGCTTGGGAAAGCATGGAGAAACAGGATGGGTTCTCTTTAGGGGACAGAACAAAGTGGTCAGACAACAACCTCTGCCCAAAACACAGCCAGCCCACTTTGAAAAAGGCTTAGACAATACATTAGGAAGAAATTCTTCCCTGTGAGGGTGGGCAGGCCCTGGCACAGGGTGCCCAGAGCAGCTAATGGCTGCCCCCTGGATTTCTGGCAGTGCCCAAGGCCAGGATGGACATTGGGGCTTGGAGCAGCCTGGGACAGTGGAAGGTGTCCCTGCCATGGCAGGGGGTGGCACTGTATGATATTTAACCCAAACCATTTGGGGATTCCCTGATATGCTTTCAGGGGTGTGAAGCAGAGGCTGCAGCAGCAGCAGCAAGCATCACCACCCCCAGCCTCACTGCCCAGCCCCAGATCCATCCCCCTGCATCCCCCTGGCAGCTCAGGGGCTCAGATTCCCCCAGACAGCTTCGAGCCAGAGACAGGAGCTGAACACCCAGACGTTCTGTGATCAGAGTCTGTGATCAGTCCCAGCCTTCCCTGTGACATTCCTGTGGCTCCCAGGAGCCCAGGCAGATGGGCCAGCACAGGAGCTGTGCTTACTCGGTCCAGAGCTGTTCCCAGGCCACTTTGCAACTTAGCAATGCACATAAACATATTTTACATGTAAAATGGGCAATTAAGAAGGCAAATGTTTTAAAATACGAGGATTTACTGGCATAAAATTCACCATCTATCAACGCTGCATAAATAGTTTTACATAAAAAGCCATCTGGAAACAGGTTGTTTATCATATTTATTCAGTTACAACTTGCTGGTTTCCAGGCTGTGCCTCCCTCATTAGCTGTCAAGACAGTTTGACGTGGCTGATGAGAGGTGGATGTATTTGAAATCCTGGATGTATTTGGAATCCTGCACGGTGCATGAATATTAACTGGGGCTTCTGAGGAGCTGCACTATTTCACACAGCCTGGACATGCTCTACTCTGGAATTCCACTGATGCCTTAGGGTTTTAGCTTTTATATTTTCCATATATTTCTAATCCTGAAATTCTTTAGTCTAAGACTCTAAACTCCATATCCAGTGTGAGCTGCTGCTTTCCCATTTTGGTCAGACACAACCATTCCTCTCCAGGCTGGGAATCAGGGACACCTCACTGTCTCAGGCCCCGAGAAATGTACACAAAAGTGAGTTGGGGGAGCAAACTTGGGGTAAATTACTTCATTACCTGAAGCTATAATTGGGAGATTAAGCCCCAATATGCAAATGGATCAAACTTATAAAAGTGTGAAAACCTGTGACCCATGGTCCATTTTTGGGTGCAGCCCCTGGAGAGGCTTTGTCTGCCCAAAATGTACCTGAAGGCCTTTCAATAAATATAATAACTTTTTATTTTCTTAATTATGTCTGGCCTCTGTTTTTAGGTAGGCTCAAAACACATCACCTCTGTGAGGAAAAAGCAGGCTGAGAAATTGCTCTTTACACCAGGTTTGGCTGGAAAACTTGTGGTCAGGTCTAGGAATGTGTTTGACCCTTCTGACTTCAGTGGAAGGGTCTGAGGGTGAGAATGAGAGAGGGAATCATTGATTCCAGGGAATGGAGAGCACACAGAGCCTCTGTCTTGGGTTGCAGGACATGACCAAAAGTTTGTATTCTCTCACCATCTGCTGCAGCCAGGTGGGGCAATGACCCTTATCTCTGTGGGAGATATCCTCTGCTAATGGGCCATCTGTTAGAAACCAAATGTTCTTTATCTTTCCCATGACCCATCCTTACTCCAGGAGATATCATCTGCTGCTGGGCCATTGAGTCCCACTGCATGACTGGGAGATGCTCCAGCCAGGGGGAGGAGCCAAGCCTTTCCTACCTAGAGAAAAACTGAGATTTGGGACACCAAGACAACCTTCTTTCCACTGGATTCCAGAGGAAAGCTGGACCTTTCCACATCATCCCTGGAGCTTCAGAGGAAAACTGCACCTTCTACAGGAGCACTGCTCCAGCTGAACCACATCTGCCACTGCAGGAGGATGCAGCCACCATTGAATGGGACTGCTGCCAACACCCTGCCTGACTGACGGGTGTCAGCTTGGATTCTGACTCTGGCAGTGTTTTGGGATTGTTCTTTGTAATACTGTATTTCTATTTTAATTTTCCTAGTAAAGAATTGTTATTCCTAATTCACATATCTTTGCTGAAAGTCCCTGAACTTCAAAATTATAATAATTTGGTGGGAGAGGGTTTACATTCTCCATTTCAAACAGAGTTTTCTGCCTTTTTTTGCAGACACCTGTCTTTTCAAACCTAGACAGCCTCACAGCCGTAGGAACACACAGCCCAAACTCAGGAAAAATTAATATTTTCTGTGTTGGGAACACACCCAGCCTCACAGTGCTGCTGTTTCCAGCCAGCCCGGGATAAAGCAGCACAGGTTGTATCCTCTGAAGAGGTGCTGGATGTTGGGGAGGCAATAGCAAAATCTTATGAGTGCCTAGCAAGTAGTTCTGAAACAATAGATGAAATAGAGATGTTAGCAGTATTTGACATAGATGCTGAAAATAGTTATGTTAAGGTTTGAGGCCTCTTCCTTTGTTTAGATGATACCAAATGCCACAAATACCAAAGAACCAACAGACATCCTGTCCCAAGCCTGGCAGGAAAGGTCTGAAGATAAGGATTACAGATAAGAAAGCCATAAAACATGGTAATTTCAGTAGTTCCTATAGGCATGCAAATATTAGGAAATTAGTATATTGTATTAGATTGGTAATTGGAAATTAGAATATTCATCATGGAAAAATACTTATTGTGTTGTAAATGGAAAATCGCTCTCTTGCCTCTTGCCTTCTTGCCTTCTCTTACCCCGATCTCTAACCTCTCTCTCTAAGCTCTCTCTTATCACCTCTCTCTTACACCCCCCCCTTAAAATAAAATACAAACCTGAAGAATAGAAAATAGTGAGTTCCTGAGTCTGTCCAGCGACCATCCAACAACCAACCCCCACAGATGGAGGTGTCCCCCATTTCTCTGTGCTGTCCCTCATGGCTCTGTGCTGTCCCCCCATGGCTCTGTGCTGTCCCCAAGCCCCAGCCCAGTGTCACAGCACGGAGTCAGCAGCCACCGGCTTTTCCTGACATTTGCCGTCTCCCTTGGTTTCAGTAATGAGATCCCTGGTTTTAAATGTCAGCTCTCACGAGGTGATGCTATTGTATTTAGCTCCATGCCCTTCTCCTGGTTCCAAAACACTTGGCAGAGTTACTATAAATAACCCAATAACGAGAGCCAAATGAATGGCTGCAGGCAGGGGAGAGGAAGCACTTGGCAATCAGGGAGAGCTCCAGGAATGCTGAGTGCTGCAGGGGGGACAACTGGCCCTTCCCACAGCAGGACAAGGCTGCCCAGGGGGACAGGGACATCTGCTCTGTGGCAGATCTGTGAGGTTGGAGGGTGGCTCAGCACAAGCCAGGTGCTCCTTGGCCAGTAGCTCCAGTCTCTCCCAGCCCAGATGCCCCAGTAAAATGGAGCAATTCCCTCTGCCACCCCTCCCTTTGGCTCAGCTCCTGGTTCCCTGCTCCAGCCTAGAACCAGTGGGATTTCATGCCAGGGCTCTGTCTGTACTCACTGGGACCCACCCAGCTCGTTCCTCTTGTCCTACCTCAGGTGTCACTTTCTGAACTGGGGTGAGAAAAATCCTGCCTCTAACCCTTCAAACCTCACACCCCCCGAATTATTTAGACCTCAGGGTGCTGTCAGCCACCAGCATTTGCCTGGGCCCCATGTCCTTGTGCCAGCTGGATGTCACAGAGGGCACCATGCAGATGTGGTGAGCTTGTGCAGCAGCTGCAGGTCACTGCCAGGAGCCTCCTGGGCCACCAGACCACAGCTGGGGAACCAGGGACCTGCACAGACATGGGCAGTGCTTTGTGAGACAGGAGAAGTCCCATAGCAGATGCTCCTTGCCATGCTGGGCTTGTGTTTGCCCTGGCAGGGAGGCTCTGTGCCCTCTGTAGAGCCCACAGGCACAGATGTGGATTTTTGGTGCTGGCAGGAAGGGGTCAGCAATGGGATGTTGCCCTTCACTGGCAGAGGGGAAGCATTTTAATCTGGGGAGAGGCATTTGCTCCTTCCTCTTGACTTGTTCAATATGCTGGGACCTGCAGCTGCTTTGGAGGAGCAGCTCCCAGCCCTGGCTCTCTCAGCCCTCCTGCCTCCAGCTGGAATTGGGTGATGTTCCTGCCTCTGCAAAGGAGTTTGGGGTATGAACCAGAGAATAAGGGAGGTTCCAAGAGTCCCCTATTCCTGGAGCAGATCCTCAGGAAGAGCCTCAGGATGTTCCTGGCTTGTTTTGATTGTCCCCTTTGCAGAGGCAGCATCACTTTGACAATTCAGACCATGTGAACCAAAATGCCTCAAGAACAGGCCAGCATGCACTGGAGATCCCTTCTTGATATACTCTTGTAAAGATGGCATTTGCAGCACTTAATTAGTGTGGCTTGTCTGCAGTTTTTTTTTGTCTTCACTCAGAGTCAGGATTAAGACACAAGGAGATGAATTTCTCGTGTTCAGGGCTTGGTTGTTTATTAAATCTTATCTAAAGTACAGGAGTGAAGCAACACTTCTAGCTACCAGCTAAAAGTGAGCAAAATAGAGCTGAATCCAGCTAGTTACAAAGTCTTTTAAAGCTAAACAGTCCAATAAAGAACTAACACCTGTATTATTTATACTTTTGACCCAATAACCAAACTCCTGTGACCCACAGTGCAGCACTAACTCTCCAACCAGAAACTATCACCTGAAACCATGAAGAAGAAGGCAGAAGAAAGAAGAAGAAAGAAGAAAGAAGAAGGAAGAAGAAGGAAGAAGAAGGAAGATGAACACCAAAAGAGACATCACTCAAAATCTTCCATCTTGTCCCATACCTATTCCTATATTATAAAAACCTCAAATTTAAAACTCTTCACCATGTGAACCCACACACTTCTATTCTAACTACACACCCATGATTTTAACTCCATCACTCAAATTTGGAAGCCTTCTCCAAGGCCTCAGGTCAAAAGCAGTGTTCTCCTGGGGGTCAGCGCCAGAAAGCTTAAAAATCCCAATTTCTGGGATCCAACAGGCTCTGTTGTTGTTTGAGGGGAGCTAGGGATGAATAGTAAAACCTGGGCTCAGAGGCATTTCAGAGGAGGGATGGCATTTCCCCACACCATGCTATCACAGAACAATTTATCTTTATTAATCATTTAATTATTATATCTTTATTAACAGTGGCCCAACTCTACCTGGGCACTTTATGGCTGTCACTGCATCCCCCTGCACAGCGAGGGCAGGGCTGGAATACAAACCTCTCCTTCCTGAGCCCCTGGAGAGAGGGAATTCCTCCATCAGCTGCAGAATCAGACACAGCAGCTCTGGTGGTGCTGACAGGCAGAAGGCCAGTGGGATCCAGCCAGCCCACAAATATTAACTACTGCTTTGGCTTGTCCAGATTCCCAAATCCCTGAAGATTTGAGGAATTTTCCTCTGTTTTTCACCTGTATAAACCAATACAGCCTCAGGTTGGTGGCCTGTAAAACAAGGGGTGCAGCTCCCAGGTTAGAGGGAAGGCTGGAAAAAGGCTGGAGAGCTCCTGTCACGGTGTGACTTGGGTTTTGCCAACCTTAATATATTTAATTTTCTTTTAGAGGTAGGATTTAGGAATAGAGACAAGGCAGGCGCAAAACTTAAAAAGGTACGAAAAGAAATTTACTAATAACATACACACAAAAAAATTCAGAATAAGATTCCTAGATTGTTCCCTCTCCCTTCATTCCATTTTCTTACCAACAATATACAGAGAGAACACTTCAGTCAGTTATCCACCCAAATAATCATTTCAGTTCACTTAAGAAAGAAAAGTTCATTTTTTAGTTATGGCTTAGGGGGTGTCTTCACCTTCACAGTCTGTATCCGCCCAGGAAAATATTGCAGATTATGACTCTCCTCTCATTTTTTCACAGTCCTTTCAGTTTCCTGAAATTCCTTCACAGGGTCAAAAAATCTTGACTATCCTCAAGTTCACTTCCACACAGGGAAGCAGAGGAGCAGTGGGAATTGACTGGGGATTTTTATTGTCCACATCAGCTCTCCAGCAGCAGATAATGGAATAAATGAACTGTGCACTGATTCAGTGCCTAGATATCAACAATTAAGTATCTTGAGATCTGCAGAAAAAGAGGAGCATCTAACAGGAGCATTGATTACTGACAGCATGAGCCTTTTAAATACTTTGTGCTGCTGCTAGCTGGGGAGCAAACCTCTCCAGTTCCCTACATCTCATCTCCCTGGGCTACTCTTTTTCTGTTGTTTGTATCTGTTCAGCAGCAGAGAAAACAGCTCGTGGCATGAGCACAGACAGCAAAGGGCTTGGCAGGTCGCCTGTGTGCAGCCACGTACATCCCCTGGACCCAGGTCAGGCAGCAAACCCTCATCTCCCCCAGGCTGCTGAGACGTGGAGGAGCTTCCTGAGTCTCTAATGTGACATGAAACCACCAAATCTCCTTTCTCTCCCCAAGCTAATAAGAGGCAAGGAGGCAAAAGCACAGGTATTAATGCAGCAGGCTGACAAACACGCTGCTGACAGCAGCGGAATGGGGAAAACCGCAGAGGGAGCGGAATAATAACCCAGCCAGAGCTCATCATAAAAGCCTGAGAGCATTCACATGGCTCTGGAGAATGGATGTGTCACTGGCTCCTTCCTGCCTGGGCCTGGGCACAGGGACACACTGTTTTGGGGCTGTGTCAGCCTCCCTGCAGCCCTCTGGGCAGTGCCAGCTGCTGACAGGCACAGCCCAGCGTGGAGTGGGGATAATGGGATGGGGGCTTTGGGATCTGCTGATCTTTAAAGCAGCCCAAACCATTCTGAGGTTCTGTGATCCCAGCCAGGTCAGCACCACCCAGAGCTCAGTGCAAACAGCAGCTCACTGCAGAGATCCAGAAGCCTCAATTTTTCCTGTGTTTTTAGGCACCATTACTCCAGCTTCCCATGGTGGCAGAGGCTCTGGAAGCCCCTTGAGGTGATGTTTTTGCAGCATGCCCCGAGCTGTAAGCACAGCTCATCTCAAAAAAGAGCAGATTCTAATGCAAGGTTTTGGGGCAGAGGTTTTGAGAGCTTCAGCTGAGTAAATACCCCAACACCAAGGTCTTTAACCAGAGTGATGCTCAGAGCAGCTCCCAATTAACCTTTTCCCTTGGATACTGCAGGAGACTCCAGGACACAGTGGGAGTGACAGAGCAGCTCCGTGGACAGACCAGTGAGAGCAACACTTTAACCTGCCAGGGCAAATTTATAATTCAGCACCAGCTTTAATAGCATGTATCACATTTAAAGCCCTTAATATATGTGGCCAGGCAGATTAGCAGAGGAATATGAAATCAGTGCCCTAGCAGCAGGAATATTATTCAGGCACTGACTGTCCTACTCTGCAACAAGCAGCAGAGCCAGGGGCCTTGGGTGGGACCAGGGATATGGAGCACCCATAAATCTGTACCCAGCCCACATCCAGCACAAGGAAGCCCAGTCCTACAGGGCTGAGCAGGGATAGGGAATATCAGAATCTAGAGAGCTCTGTGTTTTCCAGAGCACTGTGAATTCCGGGGTCCAACCAGCACATCCCAGAGAACAAATTCCCACATTTCACCCAAAGCTGCAGGGAGAGGCTGTGTGCCTTTTTCTGGGCTCAGTGTCCAGAGGATGAGTTTGGTGATGGAAGTATCCAAGGCCAGGTTAGACAGGGCTTGGAACATCCTGGGATGGTGGAAGGTGTCCCTGCCCATGGCAGTGGAATGGGATGGGCTTTAAGGTCCCTTCCAACCCAAACCATTCGGTGATTCTGCATTTTCTGAACTTACAGAGCTGGGGGTGATGATCCTTGCAGAGGGGGAAGGTGGGGAACTCCGGGGTGCTGCTGCACAGCCACAGCTCTGACCCCAGGCAGTTCACACTGGGCTTAAATGACCCTCCCAAGGAAACAGCTCAGCTGGTGACAGCTCAAGGAGTTCTAGCATGGAAACACACCCTGAAATCATGGAATCATGGAGTGAGACAGGACCTTAAAGCTCACCTCATTCCACCCTGCCATGGGTGGAATTCCACACCTTCCACTCTCCCAGGGTGCTCCAAGTCCCATCCAACCTGGAAACTTCAGAGATGGGGCAGCCACAGCTCACAGGGAAGAATTTATCCCCAAAAATCCCGTCTTGTGCCACCCTCTGTCGTTTGAAGCCATTCCCCCTGCCCTTCCCCTCCAGGCCTTTGTAAACACTTCCTCCCCATATTTCTTCTAGGTGCACTTCAGGTACTGGGGGGCCACAACAAGGTGACCCCAGACTCTTCTAAGGCTGAACAATCTCGATCCTCTCAGCTTTTAAAAGCACACACAACCTTTCTCCACCACTTCACCTGTCTGCTTTTTCTCGTGAGCACCCAGCAGCTGGAGCAGTGACCCTGCAGCCTCTCCACTGAGCTCTGGGCTCTCAGGACTGGCACAGGCTTGGCCCAGGTGCTTGTTTGTGCCCTGGGAGGCTGCCCCCCTTGAACAGCTTGCAGAGTCAGAAGCATTTTGCACTTTGAGTTTGATGTCAGAGCGTGTCTCACACTCGCAGCTTTTTCAACATTATATGGAATTCCCTGTGGGGGTTGGTTGTTGGACAGTCACTGGACAGACTCAGGAGATTACTATTTTCTGTTCTTCAGGTTTGTATTTTATTATAAGGCATGGGTGTAAGAGAGAGTGTAGAGCATGGAGAGTGATAAGAGAGAGCTTAGAGAGAGAGAGAGAGCTTAGAGGTAAGAGAGGGATTTCCTGTTTACAATACAATAAGTATTCTTCTATGATGAATATTCTAATTTCCAATAACCAATCTAATACAATATACTAATTTCCTCATATTTGCATGCAACCTATAGGAACTACGAAATTACCATGTTTTATGGCTTTCTTATCTGTAATCCTTATCTTCAGACCTTTCCTGCCAGGCTTGGGACAGGATGTCTGTTGGTTCTTTGGTATTTGTGGCATTTGGTATCATCTAAACAAAGGAAGAGGCCTCAAACCTTAACATAACTATTTTCAGTGTCTATGTCAAACACTGCCAACATCTCTATTTCATCTGTTGTTTCAGAACTACTTGCTAGGCACTCATAAGATTTTGCTATTCCCTCCCCAACAATTCCTAGAAGAAAAACATCTTTGAGAGCAAAGTGCCGAGAGATTTTTGAAAAGATCACAGAATCATCCAGTTCTGGAGTCATTAAGGTTGGAACATACTTCTAAGATCGAGTCTAACCATGAACTCAGCACTGCCAAACCCACCACTAACCGTGTCCCCGAGTGCCACATCCACCCATTTTGGAGCTCCTTTAAGGATGGTGACCCCAGCACTGCCCTGACCACCCTTTCTGGGGAGGAATTTTCCATAGCATCTGTTGGATCCCAGAAAACTGGGATTTTTGAGCTTTCTGTGCTTTCTGGCACTGACCCCCCAGGAGAACACTGCTTTTGACCTGAGGCCTTGGAGAAGGGTTCCAAATTTGAGTGATGGAGTTAAAATCATGGGTGTGTAGTTAAATAGAAGTGTGTGGGTTCACATGGTGAAGGGTTTTGGAAATTGGGTGTTTTACAATATAGTAATAGGTGTGGGACAGGATGGAGAATTTTGGGTGGTGTCTCTTTTGGTGTTCATCTTCCTTCTTCATGGTTTCAGGCAGTAGCTTCTGGTTGGACAGTTAGTGCCGCACAAAAGTATCCATAATATAGATATTATCTCTCTGTTGGACTGTTTAAGAGACCTTGTAGCAGCTGTATCTCTCTCCATTTTGCTCACTTTTAGCTGGTGGCTAGAAGTGTTGCAGAACTCTCTGTACTTTAGATATGATTTAATAAACAACCAAGCCTGAACACGAGAAATTAGTCTCCTTTGTGTTTATTTAAACACAAAGTTTAAAGTGATGCCTAGTGATTTTTGTCTTTTTTTTCTTTTATACATTCTCTGTATTTACATATCTATTCAGAGCTCTGTAGCCTATTATTGCACTCACAGCTAATTTTGCAAGAAAGACAAAAAATATTCCAGGAAGACAAAATATTCCATAAATGAAGTATTCCCAGAAAGACAAAGCATATTCCAAAACCCCTGTCCTATTTTGGTTCTCCCTGGGAAGCAAGGCCAAAAAACAGCTTTTTGAGACACATTTTCAGTTTCATCCATTTTCATTTTCAGTTCTATCTGAGGGGGGAAGGATTTAGAAGGGGCTTGGACTGGAGGGAGAACTGCATTACCACTTGTGCTCTCCCTGCTCCTCATCACCCCCAGGGCTTGTTCATAGCTGTGAGGAGGAGTTTAATTAGGAACCACAAGGAAAAGTCCTTCTGTAGCACTGGGCTGCACACCTGAGGCTGTTGTGAGATGCTTTTCAAAGATGCCCCATGGGGTGTAATCACAGACTCCAAATTTCAGCCATATGATCACTCCCCTAACTCATAAAATTAAACAACAGCTCACAGAGAAAGGTGAGAAATAATAAAGAGCCACTGGGAGAAAATACCTGTGTGTGTGTGAGCCCGAGGAGGATGTAATTGGCACTGATGGGACACGAGGGATTGTCACTGGCTTTTACAGGAGAGTGAAACAGGGCTGCTTTGTCAGTGAGCCCTGTTCCTGAGGTTCATCCTGAGAGCAAGCTGGGTTAAACATCCCCCAGAGCAGTTCCAGCGTGTCACAGCCCGAGGTGTCTCCTTAGAGCTGAGATCACCTCTGGGGGACATGCAGGTGGTCTGAACCCAGCTCTTTCCATGAGAGACTGCAGGAGGCTGTTCTTAGAGGTTTTCATGGCTGTTTACTCTTCCTTATCTCAGGATTGCTCTGTCCAGCTCACAGCTCACCAGACATCCAGGGCAGAATCTGCCTGGCAGAGGCAGGACTGATCTTTTATAGTCTAAATTACACACTAGGGATTTACAATTATTTTCCAATACAATACAACTTTGTTAAACAGTCCAGCTCTGACCCCATCCAATCTGACAGTGCCAGCATGTCACCCAGCATGGATGGCACGGAGAAGAAGGAGGAAGAGGTATCCACACCCCAAATTCTCCATCTTGGCCACGTGTCCCTTATCACAAACATCCCAAAAGTCTATTTATCTACCTTCTAACAACCTAATTTACACTTTACTAATTTTGGTGGCTTGTTTCCATTCCCTCTGTGTTGGTAATTTCCCCCAGGGGTTGGAATTCAGCACCTGAGACACCAGGGTCTCACTCAGGGGTCTTTGGGACCCTCGCCAGGGGGGTTTTGAGACCCCCAAGGAGGCCAGAGGACTGCTCTGGGCTCCCACACCAGCGTGGAGTGAGGGCTGTGTGAGCCTGCACAGCAGCTCTGCCAAGAAGGGCTGTGCTTGCAGCTGGACAGGAGACAGCAAAGCCTGCTCCTGGCTGGGAAGGGCTGTGTAAATATCCCAGCAGTTTCTGCCCCACAGGTGTCCCCAGGCTGAACAGAGCCCACCAGGTCCCTTGTCACTGCACAGCTATGACATTGAAATAACGTGCAATGGGAAAGATTTTTTTTTTTTTTTAATTTTGGTATGTTTTTGACGCTGGCTACTTGTTTTCACTCCAGAGGGAAGGAGCTGGAGCTGAGAAGGAGCTGGGCAGGTTCTGGTGATCCCAAGGGCACTAGACATGGACACTCTCCTCCAAAGGCAGAGGAGAGAAACTGCTGGTAAAAACCTGGGATTTCATCCTTCTTTCCCAATGCCCACCTGCAGCTTGAATGAAACCCAGCACTGCCTGCACTCGCAGGGATCTGCTCACCTGCACAGCCCCCTTGTCAAGGGATCACCACAGGCTTTCACTCCTGCTAGGACTTCCATGGGTCCCACAAACATATCTGAGCCCTTTGGATCTTCACACAATGTTGCCTTTGAGTGCTGGCTGCACAGCCTTCACTGCAGAACTAGACACAGCCAGCCACAGACTGAAATTTTTAATTTTTTTTTTTAATGTTGTTTGTTTCTTATAAATATTTTTTTTTATTAGAAACTCTGATTTTATGTCATGTGTCATGTGAGGAGGTCCCTGCTAGCTGAGCCTGTGCAGAGATGAGATAATTCAGAATTAACCCTGGTGTATCACAGCCCTACCCTGGGGAATTTAATGTCCCAAAGGGACACTGGGATCACCTCGTCTCCCCTCCACACCACAGACACCCCTGTGCTCCTGTTTGAACTGGGCTGCACCCACAATTAACACTCCCAGCTATTACTGCTCATTGCACGTGGGAGAAGCCTTCATCCATCATTTTAACGAGGATGTTCTTCGTTAAAAGAGCCCATATAGTGTATTTATAGCCTGGATGAGTTTATCCTGTGCTTTTAGCTTCAGATTCCACCAGACCTCTGGTGTTAAATCTCTCTGCCTTATTTTGGGACCACTTGTACTTAACCTCCTCTTGGCTAAGTTTATCTGACTGAACTTTGGGAATTATTTGCCTGCCTGACTTTATCTCATTATTGAAACTCTGCTCTGGTGCATTCCTAAATGCCTCCTCCAATTTAGGGGACTCCTCCTTGGGTTGTGGCTGTTGCTGAACACCTGTGGCTGGGACACTGCTGTGGATCTTCACTCCAAGGCAGATTCCCCTCACACCTTCCATGTCTGCAGTGGGAATGGCTCCACTCCAGCCCCTCTGCAATGCTCAGTTTCCCAAATAACCCAGCCTGCTTCCCAACAGCAGTATGACCTCTGCACCAACTTTTTGCTACCTGAAGCTTTCACAGAATATCCTGAGCTGGAAGGGACCCCCAGGATGAGCCAGGGCAGCTCCTGTCCCTGCACAGACACCCCAAGAACCCACCCTGAGCATCCCTGGCAGCCTCAGGGCTGTTCCCTGGGGAGCCTGGGCACTGCCAGCACCTCTGGGAGAACCTTTCCTGGTATCCAGTCTGACCCTCCCCGACACAGCTCCAGCCATGCCCTGGCTCCTGTCACTGTCACAGAGAGCAGAGGTTGGTGCCTGTTTTATATTTTCTCTCATCAGCACAAATATTTACCAGCACAGAGCCCATGTTCCTGTCCTTGCAGTCCTCATTCCAGCATCATTCTGCCCATGGGCAGGGATTCACAGCTCATTCACAGATTCATCACTGGCAAGGTTTAAATTCCAGGGACTAACAAAGGCCTGGAGTCACAGGACACAGGGCACTGGTTTTAAACTGAAAGAGAGGGGGTTTAGGATATTAGGAAAAAAGTTGTTCCCAGAGCAGCTGTGGCCACCCCTGGATCCCTGGCAGTGCCCAAGGCCAGGCTGGACAGGGCTTGGAGCAGCCTGGGGCAGTGGAAGGTGTCCCTGCCCATGGCAGAGGTAGCACTGGGTGATCTTTAATATCCCTCTCAACCCAAACCAGTCAGTGATTCCATGGTTCTAAGTTTTCCCTCTATTTAACATGCACCATGATAAAGCCATCACACTGTAATTCCTTAATTGCAATTAATCTTATTATATCAAGGAAAACATTATCCTCACACTCATCACAGTCCTTACAAGCAGCACACAACCCCTTTGCAAAGCCCAGACATGCAATTACTAAAACCATTTATTTTATAATTAACCACTTAATTTATAATTAATAGAGAAGCACTGAAACAACCAGAAGAAAAATTTTGGCAGTAGCTGGAATGCACCTTTCCATCCCAAAGCCCTTGAAGAGTAACTCTCAAAGCTCCTTGTGGACTGAGGAATCCTTCCTGTTGGTTCAGCTGATTTGATATCATTTCTGGAGAACAATAATGAGGTTTTTATTCTGGAAGTACCCCAGGAGGGGACTTGCCCCAGCAGGGCAACTCTACCTTGGCAGGCCTGGACCTCCTCATATTCTCTCTTTCCTTCCCAGGAAGTGCTGAAAGCATTTTCTCCTCCAATCCCTTCCTCGAATACCCTGCTCTGCCTGCCTCACCCTGAAGGAATAAGAACATCTCATTTGGTGCAGCCTGGAGTCAGGAACATGATCTGCTCCCCCTCCTGCACCAGGAGAGCTGGAAGGTAAAGATCCACTGCAGAGATTTCGGGAGAGGGAGGAATTTTGTAGGGGAGAGAATCAGCAAAATGAAGATGAGTCTTTCAAAAACCCATTGGTACTTTTCAGTGCACAGAGGGAGCACAGCACCAGGGAGCTGTAGGCACTGGGTTTGAAGTCTGACTGACAGCAGACCAGGGATGCTGGAATAATAGGGAGGCATTGTCAGTGTTCAACAAGGGCTGGAAATCACAGGAAGTTGGAAGAAAAGGAGTGAAAACACATAAAAAAATAAAAGGATACAGAGGAGCAGCTGAGTGATATTTCACTCCCTTGTGACTGTGCAGTGAGAGGGTGGATTTCTGCAGAGTGTATTGAGAACATATTAAGACTTTTAAACATGGGAGAGATTCTTTAATTTTTAAAAAAAATTTAGATTTCTTTTTAGTCACAAAAAAATCTCAACTGGCCTTGCCTTGGTGCTCCAGCTCCTGATGCCTTGACTGAAGGTCTCTGGGGAAGAGAGAATATCTGAGAGCCACACCTGCTGCCAGAATGCTCCAACTTATTAGCAGGATCTCAGCAGCATCCCTTTGCACCTGCACCAGTGTCAGAGGGAGACAACAACTCCATTGATTTCAATTATCCTTTGCAGGGGGTGCTTAATGCCCAGATTTGTCTCTCCCTTGCAGTGTTCAAAGCAGGATCACACAGTGCAGCTTTAGCATAAATGTATTTCAATAAAGGTAATGAAGAAGGAATCTTTATTTCCTCCAGTTCTTGCCTGAATTTCTTTCCTGGGCAAAATCCCAGTGGGAGCCAAGGCTGTGGATCAGCCCTGGGGGTGCAGCTGGAAATGAGTTTTCATTCCCCACCACACCACACTAAAAGCATTTGGGGCACTCTGAAACAGGTGTAAAAGCATCACTGTCAAAACCTGTGGACTGAATTTATGGGAATGAAACCCATCCTTGTGGGTGAGGAGGTCCCTGAGGGGAAAAATTGCTGGAGGCTGGGCGAGGATGTGCAGGAACAGCCTGCCCTGGGTGTGTCCTTGCTCCCACACTGACCTCTGAGGCTGTGTCCAAGCAGGATGGAGCTTCATTCCACGGCCCTCAGAGGTGCCCTCGTGTCACATCTTCATGGACAGAGAGATGCAGGACCTGCCCCAGCCAGGGTGTGTGGCTGGGGGAGGAATACAACCCAAGAGTCAGAGAGTGGAACTGTGCTGTGCTTGCTAAGGGTGCTCTGGATCTGCTCTGGCTGAAATGTCCCTGCTCCATCCTCACTGCGCTTTAGGCTCCTGCCTTTGCCTCCAGGGAATCCCATTTCCTCTGATGCATTTGTTGCAATCTCAGAACCAAAATTACCAATAAATATTTTTCTGTTGAGAGGCACAAGCTAGGACTATTGAAGAGAGATATCTTTGATGAGGTTTTGAGCAATCTGCTCTAGTTGAAGGTGTCCCTGTCCATGGTAGGGGCTGGAGTGAGTTCAGGTCTAAAATCCCTTCCATCCCAAACCAGTCTGGGATTCTGTGATCTGCTGTCCTGCTAAGTGGGATCCATCCCTGTTGTCCTAGGTTACAATAAGAGATGTGCCCAAAAGTCTGTATTCTAGCACCATCTGTTAAACCAGGTGGGGCAGTGACCCTTATCTCTGTGGAGATATCCTCTGCTAATGGGCCAGCTGTTAAAACCAGCTGGGGCAATCATCTTTATCTTTTCCACAGCCCATCCTCCCTCCAGGGAGATATTTGCTGCTAATGGGCCATTGAGTCCCACTGTGTGACAGATAAAATTACATCATCCCACTGGGAGATGCTCCAGCCAGGGGGAGAGCCAAGCCTTTCCTACCTAGAGAAAAACTGAGATTTGGGACACCAGAGCAGCCCTTACCCACTGGATTCCAGAGGACAAGAGCTACCAGAGCTTTCTACAGGATCACTGCTTCAACAAGACCACTTCATCTGGGCTGCTACCACCACCCTGACTAGTGGGGTGTCAGGTTGTGTTCTGACTCTGTCAGTGGTTTGTTTCTTTTGTACTATTGCATGTATTTTTCTCCTTTTTCCTATTAAATTGTATTTCTGACTTGGAATGTCTCCCTAGTTTTACTTTCAAACCAGTACACCTGTGCAATTCCCACAGCAGCTCCGGGATGGTGGTTTGCTGTGGCCAGGCAGGGCTGTTCTCCTCTATGTGCTGGATGTGAGGCCAGCAAAACTCCTGTTTACCCTCTTGCACTGGATCTTTGCACCAGACACACTTGGATGGATCTGAGGGGAGAGGGCCAGGAGCCAACCTGCCTGTAGAGCTGCAGCTGTGCCCGCACCTGGAGGGGGTTTGTGCTGTCCCCTCCTCCCCTGTGCTGTGCAGTGGCAGCTCTGTCCCCGTGCTGCTGCTCCTGGAGCTCCCAGCCCACAGCACTCGGCTGCCAAAGTGCTGGGGGCTGTGCAGGGCACGCAGGTAAACAGCTCCTGGCAGGAGGAGATCTCCCCAGCCAGCCCAGCTGGCCTTTCTGTCACCTCATCAGCCTGGGGAACAGCCACAGAGGGATGGGAGCATCCCTCACCCACGGCTGGGACTGCGCTCTGCTGTCCTGGGCTGCACACTGACACTGGCCCAGCCTAATTCCAGTCCATGCCTGGGACTGCCTGTCCCTCATTTCCCCTGTGAACCAGTCCTGGTGAGTTCTCCTGGAGCAGCACCACTGTTTGCACCTGCCTGGGATGCAGCAGGCAGGGCCTTCCCCAGGTATTTCCATTGGAACCTCCTGGAAAATGTAAAATAAAGGATGCTACATGAAGCTGTGTGATCAGGGAAATGGGGGCACACCTGCCTTCCTGGAGCCATCCCTGGCACCATCCCTGGCATCATCCCTGACATCCTGACCCCCTCAGCACCCAGGGACAGAGTAATTACCCAGAGTCTCCTGGAACTCCCCCAAACCTGCTCCAGTTTCCCCTATCCCAGAGCAGCTATAGGAGGGCTTGGGCACAGAGCTTGTGGCAGATCCCCCCTGGCTTCCAAGGACTCATCATCCCAGGACCCAGTGGCAGCAGGAGACCATGCTGAGGTGACAGTGACACACTCACTGTCTCTTCCAGTGACCCCTCTCAAAGATGTGCTGGCTCCCTGGCAACCACTCTGAGTGACAGAGACTTCAGAACTATAAAACACCTCAGTGAAAGCCTAATTTATGGAACAAAAAGACTCTGGAGGCATGAGAAACATCAGAGAGCGAGTTCCCAGGCTGCTCCCTCCCCTCTGCACTGCTCAGCACTGCCTGCAGAGCAGCCCTTGCTGCATCCAGGTGCAGGATCTCACGGCCAGCTTTGCCTTTGCAGATGACCCCAGGCACTTCTGGTTATCCCTGCATGAGGCAGGATCCCCCCGAGCAGGGGCTCATACGTGCCAGGACTCATTAACCTTCTGCAGGCTGCCTCCAAAACCTGCCAAAGAGGCTGCAAACAGCTGCTTTGCAATGGGTGTTCCCAGCTTTTACTTCTCTTTGAAGGGAATGCTGGAACTGAGGGGTTTGGTGCAGTTTTTCAGGTGGGAATAGAAGCAGGGCAGGTTTGTCAAGGGAGGCAGGGGTGGTGGGAGATGCAAAGCTCTCCTTGGAGCACTTCTGTCCATGGGTGGGAACACAGCTGGGAAGGGTCTGGAACTCCAGGAGTGGCTGATGGAGCTGGGAAAGGGGCTCAGGCTGGAGAAAAGGAGGCTCAGGGGGACCTTGTGGCCCTGCACAACTCCCTGACAGGAGGGGACAGATGAGGGGGTCGGGCTCTGGGAACAAGGAACAAAGAACAGGACAGGTGGAAATGTCCTCAAGGTGTTCCAGGGAAGGTTCAGGTTGGATATTGTGGAAAATTTCACCACTGAAAGCCTAGTTAAGCATTGGAACGAGCTGCCCAGGGGGTTGTGGAGCCCTCATCCCTGGAGGGACTCATAAGACAAGTGGATGTGGCACTTTGCACTATGGTTTAGTGGGAATGGTGGTGTTTGGTTGAAAGTTGGACTTGGTCACCTTGGAGGTCTTTTCCAACCTCAGTAATTGAGTGATTCTTAGGGACTAAGCCCAGCTGCATCATCCAAGGAGGGACCAGTCCTGGCTGCAGTGGTGGCTCCTGTGCCAGGATGTCCCTGGCTGCTGGCCAGTGAGCACTGGGTGCCCCATACAATGAGATGGGGTGGGAAATGATGAGAGTTAAAAGCACAGCAACCCCATCTCTGTTTCCTCTCCCCGCTTTCTTCAGCTTTGAGGTGCCTCAGGTCATTGTTTTCAAGCTTTTCTTTCCAGTCTGGAGTCTCATTTACAAGGCAGTAGCTGGAGTTCAAAGCAATGCCTGGGAGCGAGGGGTGCCAGAGCATTATGGAAAAAAATAATAATCAGGAATCAGAGGAGTAGGGAGGAAGTTGGCAACTTGCTACAAACCTATGCTAAATCCAGGCCACTGAGCCTGAGGTGTAAACAGCCCTATCTGATTGCTGCATCTTTATTTTCTGGTTTTGATCTTACCTTATTTATTTCAAGATAACAGGGAATGTGCCATGCTGAAATGAGAATGGCCCATACTCAGAGCAAACTGAGTCTTGCTGTCACAGCCCCTTGTGAGACCAGGAAAGGGCTCCTCCTCTTGCTCAGCACTGGTCCCATTTTCAGCTTGAACTGCATAGAAATGCATAAAAATGCAAGAAATAACCTGCTGTCATTAGTAGTCCAATTGCAAAGCTCCTCAGACTCTCAGACTGGATTGTCTGCTTACACAAACCACATTTCAGTAAAATGTTTCAGTTGAATGTCAGTATTTGTAGCATCTCTCCCATTTCCTCAGGAGCTTTGTCCATCCAAGGCCAGGTTTGATGGGTTTGGAGCAATCTGATCCAGGGGAAGGGTCCCTGCCCATGGCAGGGGATGGAATGAAATGAGATTTCAGGTGCTGTGACCCTGCAATTATACCAACACCAATAAAAATTGAGATAAAGCTGAGCAAATGCTGAAGAACAGTTCTGGTTTGACTCCTTGTGACCAGCTCAGGCACTGTTTGCAAGAGTTCATCCACCAGCTGTCTGTCCAGGCTTCCCAAATCCCATCACCACCAGTGGATTGGCACTGGGGACTCCTGCAGTGCTGTTTTCACCCCCCACACGTTGTTCTCTGGGTTCTGGAGTGTCACTCACCAAGCAGGGAGCCAGAGGGTTTGAGGTGAGCCTGGGCACCAGCCAGGCTGCAGAGCAAAGGCACCTCCTGGGAAAACTCTCTGCCACCCTGCAGGATGGGCAGGGATCATCCTGGCTCCTTGACAATGCCAAATAATGTGATTAAAGGAGAACAGGAGGTGCTCTGATCAATTTGGTTACATCTAGAAGGATTTGCTGGAAAAAAAAGTTATCTATGGATAAACTTTGAACCAAAGCCATGAATGGATTATTGCTTTATTTCCAGCCAATTTGCTTCTAGCTTGGGCTTTCTAAATTCACCCTGAGTAAGGATTTTAAGCAAAGGAGACAGTCCCAGGTTTCCTGAGCAATGATTTGTTCCCAGAATTGAGGTTACCAGCAGAACATTCATAGAGGCAGGACCTCTCTGCAACCTCTCAATTGCCTTCAAATCTCCTAGACCAGACACCTTTTCTCAGTGACACCTCTGAGGCTGAGACACCTGCACAAAAACCTCATGTTTGCCTGGAATTGTGTAATTATAACCAGATGAACATGCAAGATGTGATCATCAAAACTTCATCTGTGCCTGGCTGATGTTAAACAAGTCACAGAGATTCAGAAACCTGAATGTCTGTGTTAGACTGAGCTGGCCTTCCTAAAGAATGAAGGATTGTTTGTCTGCCTGGAAATGCAGTGTAGATGGGGCTGTGTGTATGTTCAAGCAGAGGAGATATCATAAAAATTGGTGGCAGAGAGAACAAAACACTTAAACTGATTTAGAGCAGGCAAAACACAAGATGGCACAAGTAGCATTTCAAGGATGCTCTGTGAAGTTGAGAAACGAGTCATTCCTGCACTGCCTTAAAGACACAGCCCCCTCCCTGGAAAACTCTGAGCAGCACAATTGCACCATAAATCGCTGTGCTTGCCCAGGAAAGGTCCCTGGGCTGTAGCTCACGGGGGTGTCAGACAACCACAGGAGGCATCCTAAAGCTGTCTGTGCAGATTGTGTTGTTCTACACCCCTCAGAGGAGGTGTTTGCTCTCAGGAGGTGCTGCTGGGTTTGCTGTGAGCCCAAAGCTGTGGCTGCAGAGCTGGGCAGAGCCTGGCTGTGCCCCAGAGCCTGCCCTGTGTCCTGCTGGCACCCCAGGAGCCTGGCCTGGAGCCTGCTCACAGATCTGCCCTGAATGTGCAGCCAAACTGGTCTAACCCCCTGGGGTAGTTCAGGTCTCCAGGAGGAATTTGTAGCTCTGATTTCTCTTCCATTCTTGCAGCCTTGGGATGGATCCCAGGGTGGCAGCCAGCAGGAACAGCCTTTCCCAGCCATGCTGACACATCAGCCCTCAGCTCTCCACTGGAGCACTCTCTGCTCCCTTCTTCTGGTGTTCCCCACACCAAGGGCTTTGATTCCTTCTTTGCCAAAATTTGCTGTACAATGGATGTTAGTGGGAGCCTTGAGACTGCAGCTGGGCCATAACATTATCCTGCTTTCCCTTTTTCCTTCCTATCAGAAGCTGGCTTCAATTAAACCACACCTTTCCCACTGCTCTGTGTGGTTTGATTGCTCCATTTAATGAGAAGTGTTTTCCAGGTGCTTGTGTTGAAGCACTGAACCCCCAGTCCTACTGGTAAGCCTTTTAATGCCTTCCTCAAACTCTCCAGCCAGGATTTGGATTTGGGATGCTCCTGCCTCCCCAGCTGAGCACCTCAGCCCATCTGCTGGGTGCTGTGGGAGGCTGGCACAGAGCACATGGGGCTGTGCCTCAGCTCTGGGCAGGAAAACCCATGGAAAACACATTTCTGAGTGCTCTGGGCAGGGCCATCTGGTTTTGCAGGATTTCACCCTGAAGGGACTTGTTATTTGCACAGAGTTGTGTTGAACTCTGTGTTTTAGCAATGCCCACCTGCCCCAGGTGATGGAGGGTGAGAGGAATGTTAGAGTTGTCTTTACAAACAAGCTGTGGGTCTGCTGGTAGCTAAGACTAGCACTGAGAGATAAAAGAAACAATGGGAAGGATTCCACTGATTGATGAATGGGGGAAAAAAATTTGACTTTACAAACAAACTGTAGGTTTGCTGATAAATGAAATTGGATATTGAAAGATGAAAGAAGCAATGGGGGAAATGATGAATTCTATAAGAATTAAAAAGGAGAGTTTTACATTAGAGGGGAATGTCAGGTGTCAGGTGTTCTGGGCAGTCTGTGCCTCTCAAGTACCTCAGCCAGTGGGGAAAGAGAGAGGGAAAGGCAGTCAGGAAAACAGGATAAAAAGGAGGCTGCATCCTCCAAAAATCTGAGAGATCCCAGGGGAATGCCCCATGGCCTCTCTCTTTATTTGAATAAAGTAAAAGGACTCCTCTGTCTTTTGGACATAAACCTCTGGTGTTTGTGGATTAATTTTCCTGACAAGGGGGTTGAATGAAGCAGTTCCCATCCCAGCAGGAGAACAAGGGAGGCCCCAGGGCTCCCAGCCCATGGGCTCCCAGCAGGGACCACCTTCCCTGAGCCCTCCCCAGCCACTCCAAGGGCTGGAGTGCCAGCCTGCACATCCAGCTGGATCTGGGCAGTGTGACCTGGAGAACACCAAGGGAGCGCCCTGGCAGATGGGCTGGAGCCTCCAACACCAAACTCTGAGTGTTTCCTCACAAACTGAGCACAAAAGGCATCGCTGCCTTAATTGCCAGATCCTCCTGGGGATGCTGGGATCACCCTGTGTAATCAGCACTGCCTGTGCCCTGCCCTGGCTGCCTGATTGTGGGGCAGCACTGACACAGGTGCGCCTCAAAACCCGAGCTCAGCTCTGCTGAGCTGCTCAGGCTGCTAATTAGAACCACAGCCCAATCACCAAGCCCTGGGCAGTGATCAGAGCCTGCAGCAAGGCCTGTGGCCTGTGTGTGCCAGCTCCCAACATCCCTCCTGGAAATTCCTGTGGCAAAGGGCCCCGAGACCCCCCAGCTCTGCATCGGAGCTTGTCGGGGGCCAGCGCTTGCAGGGAGGCCTGTGAAAATGTCAGCACAGATGGAGATTAAGCTGTCTTCACCTCACGTCAAAACTGCCATCTGCTGCTCCTCTGCACAGCTTTAATCAGATTTTCTCCAGAAAAAATAGAGAGTGAGAGGGATGGGAAGGGCTCTGAGCACTGCCTGGACTTTCTGTGCTCGTGCTCCGAGGCCTGGAGAGCTGCAAAGGGTTTGTCTGGACATTCCCCATGGAAAGGCTCCTGGAAAGGCAGGAGCAGGCAGCAAGGACTCACATCCTGCTGCAGAGTGGGCAGAAGGAAAGCCATTATTTGAAAAGAAAGCAAAAGTGGACCTTGTCCTCCAACGCTGGTTTTGTTTAATCAACCAGCAAAGCCAAATTTTCAGCTGATGAGGTTTCCACCAGGAGCCTGCTTGGTTCCCCAGGCTGATCCCACCCCTGAGCTCTCCTCGTGCTGAGGAAGACAAGGGGGTAACAAAAACCCAACTAACAGGAAAGTTGGACAGTTTGCTCTACAGTCACATCACAATTTCAGTCTTGCCTTGCCATCCAAGCCCAATATGTTCAAAGCTAAATATGCCACTGCTAAGTTGGGGATAAATCATTTCAGAGAACACAGTGTTTTTGTAGGGACACAAAGACTGGCTGAGCATTAACCATATGTGTCCAAAGCCCACGAGATAAGCTGATGGAGGAGTTTCTGACATGGCTCACAAATCACAGTTTGTGTGGAGTGAGGCTTTGCCTTCTGCTGAGCAATAATCTCACAGACTTCCCTTCAGATCTGCTCATCAGCCACTTGTTCCCATCTGGAATTCCCACAGCTGGCCATTCCTTTCCAGACAGACCTTTGCCCACCAAGCCTCATCTCCTTTCTGTTTCAAACCATCTCCAACTCAGCACTGAATCTGTGCAGTTCATTTGTGAGTCTGCTCATCCCAAATCCTGGCAGTCCTTTCCATGTGGAGGTGTCAGCCAGCTTGAGAAGTGTTTTCTGCGTTCCATCATCAGGACCATTAATGAAAGTGCTGAAAGCTCAGTCCATACTGCAAGCATCTTATTTTGACAGTAATCTGTCAATGATTGCTCCATCTATAATTTTCTAACCAGTTTTGCAACTACCCAATAATATATTCACTCAGATGATATTTTTCTAGCTCATGGAAGTATCAGAGGAGACAGTGTCAAAAGCCTGACTAAAATCAAGATCTATGACATGGTCTGTTTCTTCTCTATCCAGAAGGCTTTTTGCACTGTCATAAAGGAAAATTAGATTGGTTTGACATATTTGTTCTTGACAAATCCTTACAGACTGTTACTCATCCCTTTATACTCCTCTGTGAGCTCACAGATAGACTATTTGATTATCCACTTCAGTGTTTTCTGAAAACTGAAGTTTTATAGGTTTGAAAGGGAAGCTCCTGACTCTCTGTCTTCTTATTTAACATTTCAAAGGTTGGCATTTAAAAATGTCTCCTGTCTTTCAAGTTTTCCCGTGCCTTACACAGTGAATCCTTACAACTTACAACAATTCTTCCAAAATTTCCCCAGCTTCTGCTGTAGGTACCACACAATGAAGTTCGCCAAGACACAGGCAAATAAGAACATTGACTTTTTGGGGGCCACCACTGTATTTCTCTCAGTATTTTCTGTTTATTGGAGTTGTTCCTTGCATGAAAGATATTCCAGTGAAGTGCGCACTGCTCCCTTATCCTGGGTCCCTTTGGGAAGCCCTGCTCTGGGGGCATCCCTGCATTGTCTGCTGCAGGCTGCTTCCATTCCCAGTACAAGGTGGGAGCTGCTGAGAACTTCCAGTGCTTCCATGGCCTGGTGTGCCCGTGGCAGAGTGGCATGAGGATGGCACAGGGATGGGGAAGAGCTGGTCCCTTCACTGGGAAGGCTGCAGCTACCTGGAGGCAGCAGCCTGGAGCCAGGCTCAGAGTTTTGCAGGACTGGGCTTTGAGGTGACCTTAAGATCAATCAAACTGATGAAGGGAGACAAGCCCTAACTCACCAGCCTGCAGAAGATGTCTTGTCAGCCTGTGGAGCTCTTAAATCATCCTTGAATTTCCAATCCATGCACTAGCCATGTGATCTGTCCTTCAGCATAAAGGCAGCTGCTGAGCTCAGAGAAGCCGAGGAGCAGCTCAGCTGATTTCTCACAGATCCAAACCATCCAGCAGCTGTACCTGTCCCCATTTTGCTTCCTAATCTTCACCTGCAAGTTCAAAAGCATTCCCAAGAGACTTGGTCTGCAGCCCAGAGCCTGCTGTCATTATCCATGACCTACCTGAGAGAGCAAATCATGCTCTTCTGCCCACAAAACTGTGCTCCAGGGCAGGGTACAAAGGACAGTGTTTCCCAGAGGGGTAAAAGGACCTGCTGGCCCTTTGCTTGACTCCTCTTCCTGCCCATGTAAGATATTTAGGAGCAGAAGTTCCTGCTTTGGGGTTTCTGCAGGGAAAGTTGTGATGTCTCCGAGCAGCTGCTCCTAAATTTGCTGCACACAGAGCCACAGGATGTTGGGAGGTTTTTTACTGGGTGGACTTCATCATATAAAGAGTCCACTAAAAAATCAGAACCTCTACTGCTGCCCTTGCTGCCTGTGCTGTTACTCTGGGATCTGCTTCACCTTTGTGCAGAACTGCCAAAGGTCATTCATTTGTCAGAGACAATCAAATTTCCCTTCTGCTTCCTGAAAGATTGATGAGATTTAAACATCTTTTATTTGATCATCTAAGCAGACTGTGTCTGTCTATAAATTCCCTGTAGCTTGCATTCAGACTTTTATGTTTGTGCACGCAGCAAAAAGGAGCGTGCAGGAGAAAAGGAGCGTGCAGCATTTCTGGTGTAAAAATATTCCTTGAATTGTGTTGAAGTCCTCTGCCCATTGCATTTTCTTCCTCAAACCATGATCATGTTAATCAGGATCACTCACAGGGTTGTCTCAAGCCCAGTCAATATCCACAAAGCTCATTCTCTTCCTTTAAAAAGTATTTCAGGAAGAAAAGTGCCTTAGCAAGCCATAATTCATATATGTGTCAGTAGAGGTTCAGCTAGAAGGTGAAGAAATTATTTTCATAATAAAAAACCAGAAAATATTTAATTCTGCAGAGAAAAAAATCTAAACTTAATGGCAATAATGAGGGGAGTATTTGCAAATGAAAAAAAGTGTACTTAAATAGAAACTCCTGCTATTTTTGAGAGTCCCTTGAAAACTGATTACCTGCATTGACCTGTGTCTAAAGCTACTGACAAAGATAAGCAGGGACAGGCAGTAGTCACTTCAGATTCAGTCCCAGTAGTTTGAATTAGATGGACCAAACAAGCTGGAATTATCCATTAAATCAGCAAAATCTGCTTGTCCTTTGCTTTAATGCTTGATTAATGCTGACAAGCAAAGGACATGGAGCCAGAGCTGGGAATGTGCCTGTCCATGGGCAGAGCCTGTGCCAGGCCCCATGTGCTGGGACGCTGGGATGGGATCCCAGAGCCTGGGTTAGTGTGGGAGCAGGGGCTGCCCTGGGAGCAGAGGTGCCTGAGAGCCCTGCAGGGTCACCCTTTGTCCTGGTTTGAAAGACAGGTGTCTGCTAAGAAAGGCAGAAGACTCTCTTTGAAATGGAGAATGTAAGCCCCCTTCCTCCACATTATTATAATTTTGAAATTAAGAGACTCTCAGGAAAAGATATGGGAATTAGGAATAAAGTTCTTTACTAGGAAAATTAAAATAGAAATACAGTATTACAAAGAACAATCCCAAAACACTGCCAGAGTCAGAATCCAAGCTGACACCCGTCAGTCAGTCAGGGCTGGTGGCAGCAGTCCCATTCAATGGTGGCTGCATCCTCCTGCAGTGGCAGATGTGGTTCAGCTGGAGCAGTGCTCCTGTAGAAGGTGCAGTTTCCTCTGAAGGTGCAGGGATGATGTGGAAAGGTCCAGCTTTCCTCTGGAATCCAGTGGAAAGAAGGTTTTCTTGGTGTCCAAAATCTCAGTTTTTCATCTGGGTAGGAAAGGCTTGGCTCCTCCCCTGGCTGGAGCATCTCCCAGTGGATGATGTAATTTTATCAGTCACACACTGGGACTCAATGGCCCAGCAGCAGACGATATCTCCTGGAGGGAGGATGGGCTGTGGGAAAGATAAAGATGATTGCCCCAGCTGGTTTAAAGATGGCCCATTAGCAGATAATATGTGCCAGGAGATAAGGGTCACTGTCCCACCCGGCTCCAACAGATGGTGACAGAACTCACATTTCTGGACACATCCTGTATTGCAACCCAAGACACCCTTCCTGGGAAAAGCCTGCTGCATGCAAAACACGGCTCCCCCAAATGCTTGGAATATGCCCTTGTGATCATGACTCAGGTTTTCTCTGCTTTTTTGCTTCAAGACTTCGTGGACTGGCCAGGCCTCCCCAAAAAATACAGCCCCAAGCCAGATTACAAAGAAGCATTAAATTGAAGTGTCCAAACCTTCAGGTTTGGCTTGGCCATAAGAAATCAAAGCTAAATCCACAGGCTTGGAGGTTAAAGATCCTGCATGGAGTCACATCCAGTTGGGTACTGGTCACCAGGGCTGTTCCCAGGGCTCAGCTTTGTGGACAGCCCTGCTTAATGTCTTTATTGACAATGTGGACAGGGGGATTGAGGGCACCATCAGCCAGTTGGGGATGACAGTGAGTTTGGAGGGAGAACTGATTTGCTGGAGGGCAGAACGGCTCTGGAGAGGGATCTGGACAGGCTGGATCATGGATGGAGCTCAAGTGAATGAGTTCAACAAGGCCAAGGGCCAAGTCCTGCAGGTGGGTCACAACAACACCATGGAATGCTCCAGGACTGGGGCAGAGCAGCTGGAAAGCTGGAAAAGGCCCTGAGAGTGCAGGTGGCATGAGGCCAGGTGTGCCCAGGTGGTCAAGAGGCCAATGGCACCTGGAATGTGGCAGCCACAGTGTGGCAGCAGGAGCAGGGCAGTGACAGTCCCCTGTGCTGGCACTGCTGGGGCCACACCTGGAATCCTGGGGCTGGAGTGTCCAGGGAAGGGAACAGAGCTGGGGAAGGGTCTGGAGCACCAGGAGGGGCTGAGTGAGCTGGAAAGGGGCTCAGCCTGGAGAAAAGGAGGCTCAGGAGGGACGTTATGGCTCTGCACAGCTCCCTGACAGGAGGAGACAGATGGGGGGGTCAGGATCTGGGAACAGTGATAGGAGGAGAGGGAACAGCCTCAGGCTGGGCCAGGGGAGGTCAGGGTGGATATTGGGGGAAATTTCTTTATGAATAGGGTTGTCAAGCATTGGCAGAGGCTGTCCAGGGAAGGGATCCTGAGGGGAGGTCAGGGTGGATATTGGAGGAAATTTCTTTATGAATAGGGTTGTCAAGCATTGGCAGAGGCTGTCCAGGGAAGGGATCCTGAAAGGATTTAAGATGTGTGGATGTGGTGCTTAGAGACACGGTTTGGTGCAGACTTGGCAGGAAAAGAAGAGATACACAAGGCAAGAGAAGACAAGGCAGCCTTGCAGCCCCTTCCCTTGCCTTCCCTACCCCTCTGTGCCTTGCCTTGCCTACCCCTCCCTTGGTTTGAATTCCCTACCCCTCTCCTGCCTTGCCTTCCTGACTTAATGGTTGGACTCAGTGACCTTAAGGGCTTCTGCCAACCTAAACATTCTTTTATTCCACAAGTCTTTACAGCTCCTGGTATCCTCTGTTCACACACACACAATGCCTCTTCTCCCAGAACCAGCAGCAGAGCTCAAGCATGAAATAAAAAAATTGTTTCAGAGGGGGAGTTCAAGTTAAACAAAAATTGTGCACGAGAGGCAGCAGAACAGGAACCTTTCAGAAGCAGCCTTTTAACACTGACTTTAAATGCTTTGAAGTGAAAGGTTCAGATTTCCCTGCATGTTTGCAGGTTGGCTTTGCATTTTTCAAAGCCTCTTTTCCTCTGTGCCATCCCTTACTCTGCATTATCTTGCTTCTGTTTGCCCTGGGCCATGAATGATCCCCATTAGAGAACTGGGGTTGCCTCATGGCCACCCCATCCCTCTGCTGTTCCCTTTGATCAGTGTTTAATCCCCTCTCTGGCACAGAGTGGGCACAGGGAAAGGGGTGGAACTGCTCTGGAAAGGAAGCAGGATGTCATTCCCAGGGCTGGATGTGCCATCCTGCTGTGCCTGTCTCAGGTGCCAGACCTGAACAATGAGGATTGTGGTGCCATTATGGCTCCAAATCTCTCTTGGATGTACCAGTGTGGCTGTTGGGTGATGAAGTGATTGCTGTTGTTATGAAAAGTGTTGGGAAAGATGAAACAGAGAAATTTTGCAAATGTGAATGCTCAGATTCTGAAACTATGAACGAGATTGAAATAAAAGCCACTTTTGAGATGCCAAGCCTTAGTTACTGAATTACCATGAAACAATGGGATGGCCCCTGAAGGCAATCCCCTCTTGATAGAACAATGCCCTCTGCCAGAGAGCAACTACAAAGGTCACAGAAAGACTTGCTAAGAGTCCAAAAGAGCAGTTTTTAGAGTTTGAAGTATAACACATTATGGTAATATAAGAATTCCTATAGGCTGTAGGTAAATGCTAAAGAATTTGTATAGCTTGTATTACATTGGTTAGTGGAAATTAGAATATTCATCATGGAAGAAGATTTATTGTATTGTAAACAGGAAATGGCTCTCTTCTCTTCTTCCTCTTCTTAATTCTCTTCCTCTCTCCCTCTTCTCTTACCCCATAACCCTTTTATCTCATTGCTCCTTCTTTTCCTTCACAGAAAGGGTTGTATTGGAACCCTGAAAACTGGGATTTTTGAGCTTTCTGTGCTTTCTGGCACTGACCCCAGGAGAACACTGCTTTTGACCTGAGGCCTTGGAGAAGGCTTCCAAATTTGAGTGATGGAGTTAAAATCACAGGTGTGTAGTTAAATAGAAGTGTGTGATTTCACATGGTGAAGGGTTTGGAATTTGAGGGTTTTGAAATATAGTAATAAATATGGAACAAGATGGAAATTTTTGGGTCTTGTCTCTTTCAGTGTTCTTCCTTCTTCATGGTTTCAGGCAGTAGTTTTTGGTTGGATAGTTGATGCTGCACTGCAGGTCACAGGAATTTAGTTATTGAGTCAAAGTATAAATAATATAGGTGTTAGCTCTTTATTGGACTGTTTAGCTTTTAAAAAACCTTGTAGCTAGCTAGATTCAGCTCCATTTTGCTGGCTTTTAGCTGGTAGCTAGAAATGTTGCTGAACTCTCTGTACTTTAAATAGGATTTAATAAACAACCAAGTCTGAACACGAGAAAATTCATCTCCTTCGTGTTTTTAATCCTAACTCTAAGTGAAAACAACAACAACAACAACAACAACAACAACAACAACAAAAAAAAAGAAAACAAGCCACTAATTAAGTGGTGCTAGCCCATTTACAGGGTTGCTGAACACTGGCAGGGGCTGCCCAGGGAGGTTTGGGGTGCCCATCCCTGGAGGTGTCCAGGGAATGCCTGGATGTGGCACCCAGTGCTCTGAGCTGGTGACACAGGTTGGCCTCGCTGCCCTTGGAGGTGTCAGAGATTCTGTGATCAGCTGATGTGCTCCATCCTCACACACCAAGACATTCCAGAAGCTCCTTCTCCTGAAAGAGAGGAGTCAGACCTTGATCCCTGCAGGACCCACTCCCAGCTGGTAGATTGATCCAGTTATTTTTACAACTAATTTTTAAGGCAGTTCTTACGTTTCCTGTTTTGGGGGCAAAGCACAATGACAGAATCCCAGGATCACTGAGGTTGGAAAAACCCTCCAAATCACTGAGTCCAAGCTGTGACTGATGCCCACTTTGTCACCAGCACACTGAGTGACACATCCAGGCCTTCCTTGGACACCTCCAGGGACAGAAACTCCACCAGGGCAGCTCTTCCAGTGCCTGGCCACCCTTTCTGTGAAGGAATTCTCCTGAATTGCCATGTCCATAAATCCCTGGCCCACTCCTCCTCTGCTGGAAAGGGCTGCCCTGGCAGTGCTGGTGGACTTTGCCTCTCTCAGGTCCCAGCCCAGGATGCAGAAACCTGAAATAGCTGTGGCAGCTCCAGTCCTGTTTCCAAGGGAAATGGAACATCTGCACTCAGGATCCCACCAGGATTCCCCCTCACCACCTCCCCACATCCCTGCAGCCTGAGCCGAGCCTGGGGAAGGAGGTCAGCAAAGGAAAGAAGGAGGGATCACAGAATCCTTAACTTTGGGAAACACCCCCAGGATCACCAAAACCAACCTTCCTCACACTTTCCTCAGCCCACAAATCCAGGCAGCATCGTGCATCCCTCCTCCCAGGATGAGGCCAGCAGCATTCCCAGGATACAGGAGAACTTAAAATACCTTTAAACATCAGAAATAAACTTCTCCTTGAATAGTTTGGCTTAGGATGATGGGAGAAGTTTCACAACAAAGAATACTTGAAATGTTTTGCTACAGGAACATCAAAAAAAATTGGTTAAACTTACTGGGCCAAAAGAAGTTTGGTTGCAGGGCTGCTCTGGACAGAAGTTGTCTTTCCAGTTCAAAAGGAAAACATGTCTTTTATGATGATTTGAAATTGAAAATACAAAAAACAGAATTGCTGAAAAGGATGTGTTTCTCCTCTTAAAAAGAAAATAAATAAAAATAAACATTGAATAAAAACCAGAAACATTTTCAAGCAGGAAAAAGTTCCATTTTAAAAGTGCCAGAACTGTATGCTGTAAATAATTCAAATAAAGGATTCAACCCTGAGATTAAAAAATATCTCATTGTTGCCAGATACACACTCTGCCCTAAAAGCAGCAGGAAGAATTCAGATATTTGTAGTGAAATACTTGAGTCCAGGGATTTGAACTGCAACTTTGGTGTCTGAGCTGGGATCCAAACAGATCCAAAGCCAGGCCCCCACCTCAGAGGGATGAGCACAGAGCAGACAGAGGCAGGAGCAGCTCCCTGAGCACAACAGAAATAATTAGAATTTATTTTTGAGGCAGTTTGGTACCAGGCTCAAACTCCTGGGATTTTCCAAATGAATCAGGAAAATAACAGGAAGCAGGGTTTCAGTGTAAAACCAACACCTGATTTTTGGTTTTCTTTGGAGTTTTCACAATTTCCACTCTTGCCAGGGCCTTGTATCTGGGCTTGGCTTGAGGAAAGTCTGGAGGACTGGAGGAGCAACAGGAGAATGAACCTGGAGAGCTTGCACAGTTATGGAACATTTCATGGATAACAACAGTGCTGGGAAACACATGGATAAGAAAATAAAGCAGGAAGGAAGCCATAATTAAATATTCCCAAGCACAGCCCCCAAATTACAGTGGACTAAGAAGTAAGAAAATGACACCCAGGAAGAGAGCAGCTGATTCTGAGCTGATTATCATAATGTAAATGCCAACAGCAATTTACTCAAATCACAGAGGTTTATTTGTGGCGTGGAAAGTGGGTTTAGTCCTAATCAAAATAAAATCAATGTATATTTCAAAACAGATTATTGCTGGGAAACAAAGCAGCCATGATTGTTATTCATTATCTTCATCAGCACCGAGAGGGAATAATTTCTGTTACTGCTTAATTACAGAGATGTTAACAATTAATTAAGCCAAGGTGGTGATAGCCAGTGATTTGGGGAGTGGAGAGGAGGTTGTCCCCCCTCACTGTGTTTTTATTGCCTCAGCCCAGCTCAGACCTGACTTTGGTGACACTCCTGGGTGGTGGCAGCTCAGGGACAGGCAGCTCCAGCCCTGCCTCCCACTCCCCATTTCACAGCTGCTCCAATTGAAACAGAAAATCCCTGGATTTTGGAGAGTCCCCAGAGCCCAAGCCCTGGCTGCCAGCGTTCAGCCTCCCCTGGCTCAGCCTGCAGGGCTTGCAGCTGGGCCTTCCCAGGAATTCATTGCAGATTTGGGACTAAAAATCTCCTTGCTGTGAGTGGAAAGAGCTGGGTTGGGATGGAAGGGGCAGGAGGCAGAGCAGGACAGCTCCAGGACACCCACAGCCACCAGGGTGCAGGGATGCTCTGGGCTCACCCCAAACAGCCCAAAGAGTGAAATGGGAGCAGTGAGGACTCCAAGGACCTGAGCCCTGCTGGTTCTCACCCCTTCACCTGAGCCCTGCTGGTTTTCAGCCCTTTCACCTGAGCCCTGCTGGTTCTCAGCCCCTTTCATCTGAGCCCTGCTGGTTCTCAGCCCCTTTCCTCTGAGCCCTGCTGGTTCTCAGCCCCGTTCACCTGAGCCCTGCTGGTTTTCAGCCCCTTCATCTGAGCCCTGCTGGTTCTCAGCCCTTTCATCTGAGCCCTGCTGGTTCTCAGCCCCTTTATCTGAGCCCTGCTGGTTCTCACCCCCTCACCTGAGCCCTGCTGCTCCTTCCAGGCACCAATCCTGCTCCTGGCACTTTGGGAAGTGACTTTAAAGGCAGCCTTGCCCAAAGATCCTCTTCACTCCTGACTGGAAAATTGGTGGCCCAGCACCAGGAGCCCTGGGTTCATGGGGTCCTCAGCGCTGGGTTTATTGCCAGACTCTAAGTAATTGTTTTAAACAGGATTTTCCTTGCACTCTGTTGCAGGAAAAGTGGCCCATTTATATTCATTGTACCTTATAAATGTTCCCACCACAACAATTGCTCTTGATTATAGTGGACTTTGTTTTCCTTTGAATTTAATAGCATGAGAAAAATGACACATGACAGAAATCTAAATAACATTCTGCTCCCCTCCTCTCTGGTTTCTTTCTCAAGTGTGAGCCACAGTTTATATTGAAGAATGATATTGTTCCCAAATATCTTATTTTGTTTCTTTTCTTTTTTATTTTTTGGAATGGGGAGAAAGGTGCATTAATGGGTTGGATTTTCCATAGTGCTGAGCAACTGAGTTTTTCCTTGGGGTTTCATATCCTTGACAGCTCAAAACATTAGGCCCAAATTTTTTTGTAGGAAAAGTTTGACTTACAGGGTCAGGAAGTTGATTGCCAAATATACATTAGAGATTTTATTTGTAAACTGGATTCAGGATGGAATAATGATTTTCTGTATATTTTACTCAACTAATTTCTTGAAGGAGGTAATAATGATTTTTAGTATATTTTACTCAACCAATTTCTTGAAGGAGGTTGTTTAGGAGGGTGGACCTTGTAGAATTTATGGAGGTGTAACAGAGCCTGTTTTTTACTGTAATTCAATTAATTAAATTTATCCAGTTACAGAGAAGGTTGGAGATGCAAGCATTTGAGATGAGCCCTCCTGGACTCTCCTTAGGTAACACTGCTGACATTAACATTACTGAGAGCAAACCCAGGCTGCTCTGAGCACTGAGAAGTCACTTTTTCAGCCAGCTAATGGATTTTATCCTCACCAACACCATGCAAATGTGGTTTTTGGATAAGAGGTGGATGGAACCATCAGCTCCTGTTACATCTCCCTCCCTAGCCAGGGCTGCAGGAAAGCTGGAGAGCAGAGGAATCTCATTCCATCCATGTTCTGGCAGGAACTTCTGCACCTCCCTAGAGGTGTCTGATTGAACTTGCTATTGCCACAGATAATATTTAGTGTGCTACAAGTGGAATACATTCATATTTTCCTGCAATGTGCCATTCACCCCAGGGTTTTGGCTGCTTTCATCTGCATGCTTTTGGTCTGCATTGTATTTAATCTGTGTGGGGAAATAATTGTTTCCTTCATGGAGTGCAGGGAGCCACAGTCTGCATTTTGGGATGAGGCTGGCCTGACTCCTTGATAAAGGGGTTGAGCTGAGTCTGCCCCTGGCCCTGCTCAATCCCACAGGCACTCCCAGCTCAGGCACATCCTGAGGAAGAAGTGGACAAGACAAATGTTTGGGTATTTCTCAGCATTTTAACATTAAGACAGCAGTGCTGAGCAGGCAGGAGTTCTGTTTGATCTGTTTGATCTATTTAATTGTGTTTCCCTCTTGCTTATACATCAGATTTTTTTTTTGTATTTCTGCTTTCTCCTGCCTGTGCTGACCAGCCATAGAGATTTTGTCACCCCCCCAGCAGAGCTGGGTCACTCCTTCCCATCACCCAGAGCTGGCAGCCAAGGCAAAACCAGATCAGAGAATCACAGAACCACAGAATGGGCTGGGTTGGAAGGGACCACCAGCAGGAAAAGACCTGTGAGGCCATTGAGTCCAAGTCACCCCAGCACTGCTGTGTCCACCACCATGGGTGTTTCTGGTGTTTCTGTGCTCTAAGGAGACTCCTCCTGCTCCTCCTCATGCCTGGGCATTAGAACAGCCTTGGTGCTAGCCAAGGATGTGCTCTCAACTTCCTCACAAAAAGCACCCTCCAAAAGCTCTCCCTGAAAAAAATAACCCAACCCCAAACACATGATCCCCTTACTGCCCAATCCTGGGAGATCAGAGAGCAGCTGCAGTTTGGAGTCATGGCTTGAAGCTCTTTCAAATTAAAGTCATCCAGTTTCTGAAGAATTCTAAGCAAATATGACACTGTGTGTTTCAGGGCATGCCCAGCCCTGGGGTGACAATGGGAAGAGTCCCAGGAGGGGACCCTCCTGGGCATCCCCAGGGCTAACCTCATCTGGCCATGGCTGGAAGGCAAAAAAGCTGTGTGTACCTGTCCAGAGAGCTCTTTTCTTCTGCCCTGAAGCTGTGACAGCAGCTAGAAACCAGAGTTTAAAACCCTGTGGTGGTGAGAGCAGGGTTTTTAGGGGCACAGCCATTTCAGGAGGGGACAAGGCATGTCCTGAGCTCTGCAATTGTCTCCTGCTGCTCCATCAAGCTGAGAGTGCTGTAGATGGATTTTCTACAGCCAGCTCAATGCCTGAGCCCTTTCTGTGGCTCAGAGGGTGGAAGGCAGAGCAGGGAGAGCCTGCAGGGCCAGGCTGAGGGGCAGAGACCCTGCCCTGGGACAGGGGAGTGACAGGTATTTAACAACTGCACCTGGGAGCAGAGCCCAGGTGTCACAGCCCCAGGTGTCTCCTTAGAGCTGAGATCACCTCAGGAGAACATGCAGGTGGTCTGAACCCAGCTCTTTCCATCAGAGACTGCAGGAGGCTGTTCTTAGAGGTTTTCATGGCTGTTTATTCTTCCTTATCTCAGGATTGCTCTGTCCAGCTCACAGCTCACCAGACATCCAGGGCAGAATCTGCCTGGCAGAGGCAGGACTGATCTTTTATAGTCTAAACTACACACTAGGGATTTACAATTATTTTCCAATACAATACAATTTTGTTAAACAGTCCAGCTCTGACCCCATCCAATCTGACAGTGCCAGCATGTCACCCAGCATGGCTGGCACGGAGAAGAAGGAGGAAGAGGGATCCACACCCCAAATTCTCCATCTTGGCCACGTGTCCCTTATCACAAACATCCCCAAAACTCTATTTATCTACCTTCTAACAACCTAATTTACACTTTACTAATTTTGGTGGCTTGTTTCCATTCCCTCTGTGTTGCTAATTTCCCCCAGGGGTTTGAATTCAGTGCCTGAGACACCAGGGTCTCACTCAGGGGTCTTTGGGACCCTCACCAGGGGGGTTTTGAGACCCCCAAGGAGGCCAGGGGAACACCCTGGGCTCCCACAGTTTCCCCAAGGAGTCACAGCTGACACACAGGCTGAGCACCTGGAACCTGCCTGAAGCTTTGTTCCCTCTGTCACACCCCCCAGCACAGCAGAAATGTCCCTGTGCCCCTGGCAGGGGACACCTGAGCTGCTGACCCTCCTGCACCTCACACCTGGGGTTTAGCTTTTCTTCCCACCCATCTCATTTCCTTTCAGCAGGACTTCTTTTAATCCTGCTGCCTGGGCTGCTATCCCAGAGGTGATGGAAATCCTCCCTTGGTCTCCATCTCCCAGCAAGGCTTTGCTCCCAGCCAGGCTCCCAAAAAGAGATGCAGTTTGGTGTCTTCAAACTGATGCTGAGTTTCAGGCTGTGCTGCTGAGCTCCTCCCCTGCCTCCTCCTGCAGCTCTTTGCTCTGTCTGGCTGCCAAAGGCACAAATCAGACCTGCAAGAGTTCAGGGCTATTGCCCAGGTAATTGTATTTACTTTGGAGTCTGGCTCTGTCAGGACTGAGTGTAAACCCAGGCTTCAGTAGGGTGGTCAGTGACTGTCCCTGCATGAATTTATTGGTGCTGTGAAGTGACACTTTGTGTGTTGCCTGCTGTAGATTTCAGCCTTTTAAATCATTCTGGAAACAGGTCACATTTGGCAGCTAAATCCTAATGGGTTCGTTCCTTCTCCCACCATTTCCCCATCTTCCCATGCAGGTTTATAATTACAGATGGGATTTTGACAAGTCAGATTCCCTGTAATGGCAAATTTCAGCTCCCTGATGTGAATCAGAGGAAAGCACAATGATTTTAAAATGCATATTTATTAAGGATAGTGGTGGCTGGAGTCACTTTCTCTCACCAGAGCTGCATCCTGGGAATTATCTGCTCCAAGGCCTGATATTTGTGGGGTTGGGTTGTTGGATGGTCACTGGACAGACTCAGGAGATTACTATTTTCTGTTCTTCAGGTTTGTATTTTATTATAAGGTGTGGGTGTAAGAGAGAGTGTAGAGCATGGAGAGTGGTAAGAGCTTAGAGAGAGAGGTTAGAGATCAGAGGTAAGAGGTTAGGAGTAATAGGGAGGATAAGATGTAAGAGAGATTTTCCATTTACAACACAAATAAGTATTCTTCTATGATGAATATTCTAATTTCCAATAATCAATCTAATACAATATACTAATTTCCTAATATTTGCATGCAACCTATAGGAACTACTGAATTACCATGTTTTATGGCTTTCTTATCTGTAACCCTTATCTTCAAACCTTTCCTGCCAGGCTTGGGACAGGATGTCTGTTGGTTCTTTGGTATTTGTGCCATTTGGTATTACCTAAACAAAGGAAGAGGCCTCAAACCTTAACATAACTATTTCAGTGTCTATGTCAAATACTGCAAACATCTCTATTTCATCTGTTGTTCCAGAACTACTTGCTAGGCATTCATAAGATTTTGATATTTCCTCCCCAACAGATATTTAGTGAAAAAAGGATTTTACCCCCTCACACACACACACAAAACAGCATAATCCCTGTTGCAGTTGATACAGAAATACTCATTTTATGAGAATGCAGAAGGCACCTGCCAGTGTCCAAGAGCTCCAGAGGCTCCAAGACCTGGAGAGGGACACGGGACAAGGGCCTGGAGGGACAGGACAAGAGAGAATGGCTCCCACTGCCAGAGGGCAGGGTTAGATGGGATATTGGGATAAAATTGCTCCCTGTGAGGGTGGGCAGGCCCTGACACAGGTGCCCAGAGCAGCTGTGGCTGCCTCTGGATCCCTGGCAGTGCCCAAGGCCTGGCTGGACAGGGCTTGGAGCAGCCTGGGACAGTGGGAAATGTCCCTGCCATGGCAGGGGTGGCTCTGGACAGGGATTTAAAGTCCCTGTGAACCAGCCCCTGGGACTTGCCAGCCTCCCCACCCTCACAGCCACATCCCCACAGCTGTTTCAGCACCTCTGCAGACTCACACATCTGGAAATCCCGAGGTCCCTGCCCACAGGATCTTTCCCTGGCTCCACCAAAACCAGCACGGACCTTTTACCCTGTACAGAGGTGTCTGGTGTGTGTAGCAACATTTGGACACCTCTTCAACACTTCTTTTGGACAAATTTCTGCCTTGGTGCCTGAATTGCACCAAATCCTTCTGCTCTTCAAACAAGAGCATCTCTTGGCAGAGACTCAAGCAATAGAGGACTTTACCCCTGCCCAGACCAATGTCATGGGGAAAAATTAAAAATTTCTTGGCTAAATTCAGAAGAAAAAATGAAAGTGCAGCTTTTGGTTTGTCCCTGCACCCTGAGAATTCCTGCCCTGGATCAATCAAGGGGAAGAATGCCCTAGGAGCCACATTCCTTGTGAAAACAGTGATAAAGATAATTTCCCTTCCCTATATGTTGTCCAGGTTGCAAGCCCTGCACTCCCATTATGGCAAAGACCTCAAATTTAAACATCTGCCTGTATTCTGTTTTCTTCCTAGAGGTGTTTTTTATCTGCATTTTATTCAGCTGAACGAAAATGGAAATGGCTCAGGCAGGGACAGCCCTGTTCCAGCAGCGGGGCTGGGCTGCAGTGTCCCAGTTCCACATTCCCAGCCAGGCCAGCTCTCCTTGCTGCATTTTAGGAGGTTTTCAGTGGCAAATTAATATTTCAGCAAAGCTTTCCTGCCTCTTGCTCTGGGAGAGAATTCCAACTCTCAAACACAGCCCAGCACATCCTGGGATGCAGCTCTAGGGAAAGGGAGGATCACTCTGCCTTGTCACCAATTGTCCTAAAAGGAGCTTTGCTGACACAAAAAAAGGGAAAAACTAGCCAGGGAACCACAGAACTCCTAGCATTGTGCCTGAACTGTGCATTTACCTTGCTCCTGGCCATGCTCACAGGCTCCATCTCATCCACAGGAATAATTTACAAGAAATTAATATGTATATATATAAATTTGACATGCTCTGCAGCATTTTTACAGGGATAAGGACATGACAACAGCAATTAAGCACCAGACTGACTAGAAAAGATCTCCCTCTGGTCACAGGGAGGATTTTGCAGACAGGCAGCTTTAACACCTGCCAGGGACTGGCTTAGCACCCCTAGGACCCCACACTGCAGCATGACCTGCCTTCAGAATTGCAGCTCTTCAGCTCTGACCTCTGTGTGCTGAATCCTCTGTGGAGGCCCAAATGTAGCTTTTCCATTGCTTTGGAGATGTTGGACCTAGCAAAGGTCCCAGTGCTTCCCTGCAGCTGGGAAAGGTGCTGTAAGAGGTGTGAGGATTTAATGATTTCATCACAAAAAACCATCAGGATTTTAGAATCGAGGCTTAAAAATCCCAAGTGTCCAACGCCAGGTTGGATGGGGCTTGGAGCAGCCTGGGATAGTGGAAGCTGTCCCAGCTCATGGCAAATGGGCTGGAACAAGGGCTGAGCTTTAAAGTCCTTCACAACCCAAACTATTCTGTGATCCTCTTAATCTGTGAACTTGTATGAACTCAGAAATAAGTTGGAAAACTTGTTTTTTCACTCTCTACTTTGATTGTGGTGAGCCTGTCCCAAGGTTTTCCAGGCAACAGGAAAGATCAAGTTTATCATCACAAAGAAAAGTGCAAGAAAAAGTGCAAAGGAAATTGCAGGACTCACAGTAAAGTCAAGGAGATTCTGGTTTAAATATTTGAGGGGAAGAAGTCACCCTTGTCCTCCTCTGGAGCCTGTCCTTCATATCCCACAAACTTTACCTACTCGGGCTTTGGTTTGGGCTCCTCCCAGCCTGGAATCCTGCCAGAGCATTTTGTGCCATTTTACAGGATTTGCAAAATCCATTGCAGGGGGAAAATATGTGAATATTGTTGTGGCCTTACAAAGGAGTCAGGTATTGTGGGGACACCTCACAATTAAAACAACAGCTTCTCAGTCTGGGTTCCAGTGGGAAGGTTTACAGGCAGATTGTACAAGCCTGGTGTGAGGTGCAGAATGAGACCTCCAGCACACAGTTCTCTGCTCTAAACTCCAAACTAATCACAGCTGACAAGGTGATTGACTAAATAATCCTCTCTTGTTTTCTTTTTCTCCTACAGATGATCTGCATCTCTGCATTTTCAGAGAGCTGCTGCAGCAAACAGCCAGAGCTGTGTCTGTTCCAGCCCTGCTGCCAGTGCCAGGCTCAGCCTGAGGTGACCCCCAGGCCCCCAGAGTGGCTCTGTGCTGGCAGGGACCCAGCTGTGCTGCCTTCTCAATTTGCAGCTTTCCAAAGCAATCGCATTAACACCCGTCCCCAGCGTCCCACTTTTCCAGCCTGTTCCTCATTTCCACAGAATCACAGGATCCCAGAATGGGTTGGCTTGGAAGGGACCTTAAAGATCATCCCAGCACCTCCTTCCATGGGCAGGGACAGCTTCCACTATCCCAAGGTGCTCCCCAACCCACCTGGCCTTGAACTCTTCCAGGGATCCAGGGGCAGCCACAGCTGCTCTGGTGCTTCTCTGGGCACCCTGTCCCAGGACCTGCCCACCCTCACAGGGAACAACTCCTTTCTAATATCTTGTCTAAACCTATTCTTTCTCAGTTTGAAGTAATTTCCCCATGTCCTGGCACCTCAGGCCCTTGGAAATTGTCTTTCTTCATCTTTCTTGCAGGCCCCCTTCAGGTACTAGAAGAGCACATTTAGGTCGCTCTGAAGCCTTTTCTTCTCCAGGCTGAACAATGTCAACTCTCTCAGCCTTTCCTCCCAGCAGGGCTGCTCCATCCCTCTGATCCCCCTGTGCCTCCCCTGGCCTGGCTCCAGCAGCTCCAGCTCCTCCCTGTGCTGTGCTCTGCAGGTGGGTGTCCTGGGTTACAATGTAAAGATGTGCCCAAAAGTCTGTGTTCTATCACCATCTGCTGAAACCAGGTGGGGCAGTGATCCTTATCTCTCTGGGAGATATCCTCTGCTAATGGGCCAGCTGTTAAAAACCAGCTGGGGCAATCATCTTTATCCTTTCCACAGCCCATCCTCCCTCCAGGAGATATCTCCTGTTAATGGGCCATTGAGTCCCAGTGCATGACTGATAAAATTACATCATCCCACTGGGAGATGCTCCAGCCAGGGGGAGGAGCCAAGCCTTTCCTACCTAGAGAAAAACTGAGATTTGGAGCACCAAGGCAGCCTTTTCCACTGGATTCCAGAGGACAAGAGCTACCAGAGTTTTCTACAGGATCACTGCTTCAACAAGACCACTTCATCTGGACTGCTACCACCACCCTAACTAGCAGGGTGTCAGGCTTGTGTTCTGACTCTGTCAGTGGTTTTTTTTTCCTTTTATACTATTGCATGTGTTTTATTTTTCTCTTTTTTACTATTAAATTGTATTTCTGACTTGGAGTCTCTCACTGGTTTTCCTTTCAAACCAGCACAGTGGGGTCTCACCTGAGTGGGGCAGAGGGGCAGAATCCCCCATCCTGCTCCCCATAAGGACAAGTCATCCATCAATCCAAAGCCCAAGCTTACTTTTTTGGAGGGTACAGACAGTTTAGGGGTTTAATATAACCCTGGCCCTGCAGACCTTATTCCCAACTGGAGATTTTAGGACTTCTCCCCTTTTACATCCTCCTAGAGACATCTGACACTGCCAGAGCAACAGTTCAGAACTCTGGCTAAGCTCTCTCTAAAATGAGTCATTTCCTCAAAGAGTGAACGTGGAGCTGTTTGCTGCTCTTACAGGACAAGGGCATTTATGTTTTCACACAGCTGGGAATAAGACATGAAGTGTACCAGATCTTAGGTGTCAATGCTCCTTCACAGGTCTGCAGGCTGTAATGTGGGGAATTTTGTGGGGAAGGAGAAAAAAACCATCTGAGATTGGCAGTGAAGAGAGAGAGAGAGATGAGAGAAAGAAAGGCACATGTACCGAGAAGGGAGCTCAGACAGGAAGGAAAGGCTCCAAAGAACAAAAAATGCATTTGGTAAAGGCACCTCTGTGATAAACACATTAAAATCAGGGATTTCTGCTGTGGTGAGTCCATCTGGGAATGGCCCTTTGAGCAGGGATCCCAAGGCTCCATGCTGGGGTAACCTCCCATGGCTGCTGTCCCCTCAGAGGGGTGCAGGACACTCCTCTGCTGGCCTGGCACAGGGGACACTGCTCTCCAGGCTGGCAGGAGGCAGGGCTCCATGGAAATTGCTTTTCAGGGATGCACAGAGTAATAGGCTTAGACCCAGGGAGCTGGGTGATGGGGGAAGAGCTGCATGGGAGAATCCTGAAATGACTGAATGTGGGTCAGACTGACAGCCCCAAGGTCGTGTCCAGAGGGAGGAGGGTCCATGAGCTCACCAGCAGCTCCAGTTTGATGGGGTCATGTCCATAACTGCACCTTGGAGGCAGCACAGCCCTTCCCAGCCCTGAGCAGCACCAGCCAGGATGATATCGATTCATAATCACCCCAAAATGTACAGAACTGGGGTAAAATAGGGGCTGTGAGGGGCAAAGTCCAGCTCCTAGCAGACCCCAGAGCCACTTCCTCCTCCATTTCCATCAGTGCACAGACCTGGCCTGGACAGGAGCTCTGGAAGGTCCCCAAAGGTTTCCTGCCCCAATTTCATCCAGTGCAGACACAGCCCTCCAGAGGAAAAGCCTGACAGAGGCACCAGGTCCTTCCTGCCAGCTCTGCCCTCCTCTGCATTAAAATCCAGGTTCAGGGACTGAGAAATGTGCTGAAGTCACTGCTAAACCAGGCTTTCTGCAGCCTAATGGCAGCTGGTTCCTGCCCAGACTACAGGTAAAACTGAGCTCATTTTGTGCTAAGAAAGACAACAGAGAGCTAAAAATAGAGAGGATGATGGGCAGATGCATGACTGTCACAATAGAAACAGATCCCTTGCAGCCCCTCCCCGTCACTCAGAGCAGAGCTGAGCCTGCTAATGGCAGTTTGGCTCTCCCCTGTTCCCATTTAGGAACTTTATTTTAAATCAAGCCAAGGAAAAATTGGAATTTCTGCAGAAGTGTTGACATTTTTCCGGGAATACAGAGTTTGGAAAGGTTTACTGGTAGAGAGAACTCGGTGGGGCTCGTACAAGGCTGCAAGTTCCAACCCCAGTGGGAAGAAGTTCAGAGTTTGTTGCCATTGAGCCTAGGGACCAGATAAAACATTTGATTGAAAAATCAAGTGTTTCTAAAGTTTTGGGTTTTTTGGTTTTTTGTTTGTTTTTTTTTAATGCTGAGAACAGCTGCTCCTCAGAGCTTCCCAGAGATACTCCAGGGACAGCACCTGGCAGAGTCCCACTCATGACACGTGGGTCAGCTGAGGCTGGCAGGGCTCTTGGGAGCAGAAGTCTGCACTGGGGGAGTGGCTCCAGCCTCCCCATTCCCTGCAGAAGTTCTCCAGGTCTGTTCATCCTTCCACAGAAGGGTTAAAAGAGGGATGTTAAAAGCAAGCTCCCAAACTGGTTAGTGTGAAATTTTGGGTGCCCAGTGAGAGATACCCTTTGTCTCATGAGTGGGAGGGTGCCTGACATCCCCAGGCACTCTCAGAGTCCCAGAAAGGTTTGGGCTGGGAGGGATCTCAAAGCCCATCTCATCCCAAACTTTCCTCTAGAGAGAAGCCAGAAGATGCCCTCTGAGCCTCCTCTTCTCCAGGCTGAGCTCCAAGCCCTGTCCAACCTGGCCTGGAACCCCAAATGCTTTTGGAAAGAAACCAACTCTGCAAGAGTCACTCCAGCTGTGCAGGAGCAGAGTCCTCCAGGCTCTTCAGGAACTGGGGAGAGAAGGATTTCTTCTTCCTTTAGCACAGAATCTACATTTTGTTCTCGGTGCTCTTTTTATTTTAGAAACCCTGCTTGATAAATTACTAGAGGGGCTCATTAACTGCAAAGATTTGTCAGTTTTCCCAAAGCAATCAGGGTGTTAGTTAGACCAAAGGAGCAAATGGGAAACTGAACGGGAAGCCAAGCACAGCCCCATTAATCCTGGGTTATGGATCGACATTTGTCAACTCTATTGAAGTCTGTTGTACCAAATAGAGCCCAGGAGACCACTCAATTACTTTATCTCTGAGCAATTAGGATCCTGCTCTTTCAGGTCAATCTGTTACCACAGAGGAAAAAAAAACTTTGGATACAAGATTAACCGTAGAAAATCCACTGCCGTGTGTTGTGGGGTCTTTTAGAGGGGAAAAAAAACCAAAACAACAACCAGATTTTCCCTTTGGAATGCTGTGTTTGAGAAGTAAATTCACTGAATTCAGCATCAGCAAGTAGCTCCCAATATTGCCATGTCCTCCAATATCCTCCTCTCCATCTCTTCCCAAGCATTTCTGTGTTTGCCAGGTGACTGCAGAAGGATCTATCCATTCTTGGAGCCAAAATTCACCCAGGGGCTGGCTGTGCACTGCAGTGGGACATGTCCTGTGGGGGTGGGTTGTTGGACGGTCGCCGGACAGACTCAGGAGCTTACTATTTTCTGTTCTTTCAGGTCTGTATTTTATTATAAGACATGGGTGTAAGAGAGAGTGTAGAGCATGGAGAGTGATAAGCAAGGGGGTAAGAGAGAGGTTAGAAATCAGAGGTAAGAGGTAAGAGGCAAGAGGTAAGAGGTTAGAGGTAAAGAGCGAGATTTTCCATTTACAATACAATAAGTATTCTTCTATGATGAATATTCTAATTTCCAATAACCAATCTAATACAATATACTAATTTCTTAATATTTGCATGCAACCTATAGGAACTACTGAATTACCATGTTTTATGGCTTTCTTATCTGTAACCCTTATCTTCAAACCTTTCCTGCCAGGCTTGGGACAGGATGTCTGTTGGTTCTTTGGTATTTGTGGCATTTGGTATTATCTAAACAAAGGAAGAGGCCTCAAACCTTAACATAACTATTTTCAGCGTCTATGTCAAATACTGTTAACATCTCTATTTCATCTGTTGTTTCAGAACTACTTGCTAGGCACTCACAAGATTTTGCTATTCCCTCCCCAGCAATGTCCAGCACATTGAAGTGGCTCTTGTGCCACAAAAGCAAAGCCCTGTCAAGGTTTAGGCTGGTAAAAACCAGGAGCCACTTTTAGCTCTTCCTTAGTGAGAGTGAGGGATTATTAGAGAAGAAAAGGAACATTTGGGCACACATCCATTCTTCTGTAGCTCACAATTCACCTTCATAAGGCACAAGTGTCAGGAGATGCACATGTTTGGAGGAGTTTTGAAAAGGATACAGAAAGTTACAGAATTTATAACTGAGTTATGAATTTCCAGTATTTGAGGACACTCGGATCTGACTTGAAAGCTGTAGCCTCTGCTTCTGACCTTAAATAACGCCCATGTGTGTGAGGTGGGTCCTTTCCAGAAGGAATACCTGGGATAAAAGATGCTTCACATCCTCATGTCCAGAGTGATGGGAGAACTTGGAAAATGAAGCTGAGTCCACACCATGACCCAGAGACGTCATTGCTCTCAATGCCACTCTCCTGAGCTCCTCATCTGAGCCAGGCAGGACTTGAGCCACATCCTCCAGCTCCTGGGGAGATGGATTGAGCCTAAGGACAGCTGGATTGTCACAGCCTCATTCCATCACTGTTTTGGGAGGGGTTACACAGAGCTGCAGTCAGGAGCTGCCCACACAGAAAGGACCCTCCTCTAAATTTGCAGCCTGGTTTCGCTCATTCCATGATTGTCCATCAAAGGATTCTTTTTTCATGTCAAGTAGAGATGCTGGAGAATGGCAGTGGCAAATTCTTAGATCTGGGGCTGCTTCATAGGGCTTGTGAGATAACTGAAATGTTGGTGTACAAAAAAAGGCAGGGAGTGAGCAATGGGAAACAGGATGACCAAATTATTAACTCTGGAGTTCAGGATGCTGCTTGACTCATGGAAGGCTAGAGAGATGGAAAGAGGTTTCAAAAAACCCCAAAGAAGCCAAAAATCCTATGATAGATGGCTTTTAGTGAATGATTCCACCTATCTGTACAGCTTTTCTTTGGTATTTTAGAAGATGGAAATCATATATTGGGATTAATTTAACCAGTGAGTCAGGTTTGGTGACTTAAATCATCTTTCTCCTCCCTCCTCTATCATTTCTGCAAACTCGATTCATTTTTTTTCAGTTCGTGAATCATCCCTGGTTTCCGAAATTCCATCTCTCACTCTCAGCTGTTGAATGAACAGAGTGAATGGATGTGTTTTCTCCTCTGCACTGTTGACTCAATGCTCTTTTTTCAGAAAAGGCAGCCTGACCATTAGGCTTGAGCTGCTGGCAGGGGGGTTTAAAGAGGAGGAAAATGAGCTGAGTCTGAGCTAGGTCACTGAGACCTGTGCTCAGCTGATGTGCACACACCGTGTTCCATCTCCAGGGATTTCATCAGAGCCACCCCTGGGAGCTCACTGGGGGTGCAGTGATGCTTTCAGACATTAACGCCACTCCATGGAGAGATTGACTGTAAATTTATTTTATTTTCCACTTTGCAATAGGGAACTAAGACCAGGAGAGAGTTTCTGACACCCAGGAGGGCTGTGTAAGCCCAGATATCACAGGCAGGGTGTTGGGACCTGTGTGAGCCCTGTGTCCTGTGTCCTGGAAGAGCTGGGGGATGTTTGTGCCTGACCCCACAGGCTTGGCACAGATGTGCAGGTATTTGTGTCAGGAAGGGCTGAGATGGGGACAGGGACACAAAGAAAGCTCTGCTGGTGCTCAGGAGAAGGGCTGGGTGTCCTCTTGGCTTGAAATTCCAACCTCCCCATGCCCAGGAGCACCAGGAGGGCTGCACTGGATGGCTGAGCAAATATATGGAGATGTTTGTTGGCTCAGAAAATCACAAAAACCCCAAACCCTGCTCCTGTTTGCTAAGATTCTTGTCTACAGGCTCTGCCTAAATGGGGAACACTTCCCTGCTGTTGGGAAACAGCTCCAGTCTGCTGGGAATGTGCATGTGAGGCACCCTTTGTGCTGCTGTGAGGAGAACAACTCCAAAATTAACACAAAGATGCACACATATTTCTGATATATATATATATATGTATATATAAATATAAATATTAGAGACATATGAATTGTATAGATGATATAGATGTTTATATAGGTGTAGATTATATAGATATAGATATAGATATAGATATAGATATAGATATAGATATAGATATAGATATAGATATAGATATAGATATAGATATAGATATAGATATAGGTATAGGTATAGATATAGATATAGATAGTTTTAGATATAATTTTAGATACAGGTATAGATACAAAAGCCTCTCTCCAGGGTGCCTGGAGTGTATTCCTCCCCCATGGAGAGCCCCTGTCTCCAAACCCCTCAGTGGGACTCCTCCTCTCACTCCTCAAACCCTGTGGCTTTCAGCATCAGAGGGAAGAGCTGGACACATCCATCCCTGGAATATCCTTTCCTCCCTGGCATGGAAAGCTCTGTCACAATACCAGGGGTCAGTGCCAAGTGCCAGCCTCTGGGTTCCTGGGATCACTCCATGATGCCAACTTTAATATTTAATGAAGGGAAACTCGTTTGCCTCCTTATTGCAGAGGTAAGTTGAAAAATGCAATTTGTGGGCATTGAAAAGGTCCAGAGAGCTGGAGGCAAATACACAGATTGTTTTTATTTTAAACCCCGTGGGGTTTTTTAAGCCATCTCCACCCTGCCTGTGTGCAGCCCTCCCTGAACACCACTGGGTGTCCAGTTCATCTCTGCATCACTCCACAGCTGTGCTGGGATAACTCTGCTGAAGCCTCAGGCCTTCATGGCTTTAAATCATGGAATCCCAGAATTGTTAAGACTGGAAAAGACCTTTAAGATCATCCAGTCCAAGAATCAACACAATATCACCATGTTCACCACTAATCCATATCCTCAAGTGCACACCCACAGGTTTTTCAAACACCTCCAGGGATGGGGAGTCCTCCACTACCCTGGGCTGGAAAACCCTTTCCAGTAAGAACTATTCCCTAATTTCCAATCTAAACCTCTCCTGGCCCAGCCTGAGGCTGTTCCCTCTCCTCCTGTCCATGTTCTCTGGTAGCAGAGCCCAACCTCCCCCAGGCTGTCCCTCCTGCCAGGGAGTTGTGCAGAGCCAGAAGGTCCCTCCCTGAGCCTCCTTTTCCCCAGGCTGAGCCCCTTTCCTAGCTGCTCCTGGTGCTCCAGACCCTTTCTCTGCTCCATTCCGTTCCCTGGGCACTCCAGCACCTCAGAGCAGCATTTCTTTCTGCCCTGTAAACCCTATTGCTTCTTATTCCGTCTTGGATGGCTTTTCCCAGCTTCTGTCAGCCCTCAAATATCCCATAAAATAACTTTTCCACAGTATCTCTCTAGATGCTCTCTGGGTCCCCCTTTATGCAATTTCAGAGGGTTGGAGAGCTTTCCATGCTACATTGCCCTCAGAAATGGAATTCTCCTAAAGCACAGCTTTGAGCAGCACGTACATCAGCGTCTGGAATTATGCTAAGCACTGCTCATTGGAATTATTATATTAACTGGAAAGGGGGAGCACACACAATTTAACAGGGGAGAAAGAACAACAAATCTAAGAAGAAAAATCGGTATTTTGCAGAGAGAAGAAAGCCAGGAAAGCAGTGACTGTAAAAGCTTTGCTGCAATTAAGGGACCTTTTATTGTGGGGATTTAAAAGCTTTTGCTTTTCAGGGTGCACATTATGGCAGGCAGTCCAGGGGTCTGCTGGGCACAAGGGTGCTGGCAAGAGCCCAGGCACCAGGGCTGACAGCAAAACCTGGGTTTTATTGAAAGCAGGCTTTGGTAGACCTCAGAACTATCAGCAGGACAATTACTGGCTCCAAGCTGCCTGAGAAAAAGGCCAACAGAAGGATCTGCTGGATTAGGGATTTCTCCTTCTCCCACTCCCCAGGACGGGCACAGTTTTGTCCTGGGCACCCTGTCACCTCTGAGGCTGCTCTTGGGCACAGACCAAAGCTGCAGCCCCAGCTCTGCTGGCCCTGGTGCCCCTGGAAGAGAAGCCTCACTAAAACATCCCCAGTCAGGGGGCAGAGATGGCGTTAAAATATTTATCTGCAAAGAGTTAATGATTCCTGTGGTTGTTCATTCAGCAGGGAGAGGTGTGCTGGGATCAAAACAGAGCAAAAGGGAATCAGAAATCCTTGCCTGGTTCTACCCTTAGCTCATTCCTTTGCAGTGGGAAATGGTATTTAACCATCTAAGGACTTTTCTTTCACATCTGGGAACAGAAATAGATATGAAAATGTGTTTAGAGAGACAAATGCAAGCGTGTGTGAGCACAGGCATCTCTGGGCGGGTTTGTGAGCATATTTTACAGAGTGTTGGGAGTCAAATAATGAACATTCTGGAGTGTTTGCAGCTCTGCTGTTGACAGCAGCTGAAGCAATGCAAAGCATCACTCAATGTTTCAGAGCAGCTCCTGCAGTGCATGCAAGGAACTCACCTGGGGGAAAAAGAGCAACACATTGTGTTGTGTTGTATTGTGAGAAAACTTCATTTGTTTGATGGCTTTTGCTTTGAATATAAGAAAGACCAGTAAAGGAAATGTTCTATTATTACTGCAGAGCATACTGGCTGAGATCTCAGCAGCAGTGGGAAGTTTATTTACCATGGAACAGCTGCAGGAAAAGCTAATATGGACATAAACCTCCCCCAGACCCAAAGTAGACTTGAGGAAAGGGTCCTGCAAAGAGTCTGAGAAGACAATGCTAACTCATAAAGTATTGGTTTCTTATTGTATTGATTATATTGCTGTGATAAAATATAAATTTGGTGTATCCAGCAATGACAGCTTTACTGCCTTATTGTGCTGATTATTACAGAAAGCATAAATTGGGTCATAATTCTGAAGAGCCATGTGCAACTCTGAGTTATTCATTTGAAATAAGGCTCAGGAGACCTTCAGGAGAAGATCAATACACCAGTGAGTGTGCTGGGGCATGAGAAGGGCTCTGACACACACACAGCCCTGGGTTATCCCCACTGCACACCTGCACAGCCCTGTCCCACCCAGACCCATGGCCAGCTCATGCTCCTGATCCCCCCAACCCCAGGAGTGGCTTAAACACCTCTGCTGTGGGGAAATGCTGAGGGAATTGGGGTGTCCAAACTGGAGAAGAGAAGGTTTTGGGGTGACTAATTCATTTCCTGAAGGGAAACTATGAGAAAGGATGGGGAGTGACTTGGGACAAGGGTCTGGACAAGAGGGAATGGCTTCCCACTGCCAGAGGGCAGGGTTTGATGGGATATTGGGATGGAATTCCTCCCTCTGAGAGTGGGGCAGGGCCCTGGCACAGGAGTGCCCAGAGCAGCTGTGGCTGCCCCTGGATCCCTGGCAGTGCCCAAGGCCAGGCTGGATGGGGCTGGGAGGAACCTGGGACAGTGTAAAGTGTCCCTGCCATGGCAGGGGTGGAATGGGATTTGATTTAAGGTCCTTTCCAACCCAAACCATCCTGAGATTCCATGATTGATAAGCATCCAAGGGCAGGAGCCTGATGCTGTTTGCAGTGGTGATTAATCACAATAATCAGCATTTCACTCCCCTCACTTCTGATGTAATCTCAGAATTTGGTAAAAATGTGCCTCACGAGCTGAAGGGACTGAGGAGGGCACAGCACAGCCTGTCACAGAGCAGTGTCACCTCCAGCTGTGAATCCTGGGCACGTGCCCCTGGAGTGTCCCTGGATCCCCCCTGAGGAATCCATGCTGGAGAGGGAAAGCCACCTGGTGAGTTCATGGCTGAGCAGATGGACCCTGTCACTCTGAGCAGCCCTGCACAGTGCATTTTGGCCACCTTCCCCTAAGTGCTAAGCCATCAACCACTCCTCTCCTCCATGGGCTGGTTTCATGTCACTGCCCACCCAGGGACGCCAAATGTCACTGCCTGAGGTGTCTCCTTAGACTTGAGATCACCTAAGGAGGACATAAAGGTGGTCTGGAACCCAGTTCTTTTCAATCCCTGCCAATGAGAGACTGCAGGAGGCTGTTCTTAGAGGTTTTCATGGTTGTTTATTATTTCTTATCTCAGGAATGCTTTGTCCAGCTAACAGTGATCTGTCTAGCTAGACATCCAGGGCAGAATCTGCCTGGCAGAGGCAGGACTTATCTTTGATACTCTAAATTACACAATAGGTATTTACAATTATTTCCCAATACAATACAACTTTGTTAAACAGTCCAGCTCTGACCCCATCCAATCTAAAAGCACCAGCATGTCACCCAGCATGGATGGCACGGAGAAGAAGGAGGAAGAGATATCTACACCCCAAATTCTCCATCTTGGCCACGTGTCCCTTATCACAAACATCCCCAAAAGTCTATTTATCTACGTTCTAACAACCTAATTTACACTTTACTAATTTTGGTGCCTTGTTTCCATCCCCTCTGTGTTGGTAATTTCCCTCAAGGTGGTTTGAATTCAGTGCCTGAGACACCAGGGTCTCACTCAGGGGTCTTTGGGACCCTCGCCAGGGGGGTTTTGAGACTCCCAAGGAGGCCAGGGGAACACCCTGGGCTCCCACAGTTTCACAGGGAACACAGAACTCTTGGGAAGAGCCATCCCAGCTCAGCTCCCAGCCCAGAGCCCTTCTCTGCATCTCCCACAGTGTGGCCAGCCTGTGATGCTCTGCCACCAGCCCAAGCTACAAACCTGCCACAGCCTGGCCCAGCCTATTTGGTTTTCCCAGAAGCCAGAGTTGGTTTTGAGAACACAGCATTCCCAAGAACATCTCCCAGTCCTCCCATCCCAGGGGAGCAGGGACTGTGGGTGCTGTTCTCCCTGCAGCCTCCCAAGGGGCAATGCCAACAGCCTGGTGCTCAGTTTCACAAATCCCAGCATGGTTTGGGTTGGAAAAGACCTTAAAGCTCATCTCATTCCACCCCTCACATGGGTAAGGACATCTTCACTGTGTCAGGTTTCTCCAAGCCTTGTCCAACCCAGACCATATCCCTTGGGAAGTTTGATTGCAGGGAATAATTGGTCACTTTAAGCCTCAGAAAGAATTTAATGCCTCCAAGTGCAAATACAATCAATCTGGTGAAGTTAAAGGTACCACAAGATCAGACAAGAGCTTCTCCATTTGAAATGGAACATGGAGACCTCTCTCTTCCATTGTATTTTATCAATTAACCTTCAGCAAGCACAAAGGTTTCCCTGGATCTGGTGCTCCTGCTGGCATCTGGAGGAAAAGATACAAACTGTACAGATTTCTCTTTTTTGAGGAGAATACTTTTAATAACCAAAAATGCTTCTGCACTTGGAATAATGAGAGTGGCTTTTCTCTTTCAAATGCTAAATTATTTCAAGCTGAGCTGTTGGGAACCATTAATAATTCAAGGAACCCTGCTTTCGGTAAGAACAACATCTGTTGGAAGGTGTTAAGGCATAGGAATAACCTGACTTTCAAAGTTATTTTACCATTTCTTTATTCTCTTTGTGAGGAAAAAAAGAAGCTGCTTTGGTAAATTATAGGAAGGAGCTGCTAAAATGCCACTTGCAAAACAAGGAGGGCTGGATGTGTGCAGTGCCAGGGGCACCAGCTCTGCTCTGCTTTGCCTTCCTTCCCTGGAGCACCAGCTTGTGCCTTCAGTCTCTTCTCATCTGCAGACCCCAAAATGTTGCCAGGGCACTTTCAGAGCCCCTCATAATTATTTTTATCAGCCCCTCATGATTATTTTTAACAGATTTACTGTTTATCAGCTTTTTTGACATTAGGCTGCCTTTTTCCAACTCCTTTTCCCTGGGTCTCTGAAAGTTGTTCACAGATTATCAGCAGACCATGATAATCTCAGAGGATGGTTGAAATCAGGAAAGAGTATTGGGGTTAACTCAAATAAAAGTGCAGATGATCATGACTTAAGGCTGTGGGAAAACCCTTGCAATTGGGGTGAGTAAAAAATTACCCCCAGAATCCTCCAGTTCCTGTATGTTGATCATTGCCAGAAAGTTCTCTGCTTTTTTGTTATCATTGGTTTCTTTTTGCTGCAATAATTGTAATATTCCTGATTGCCTTTTTTTATTGGATCCCCTCCCTAAACTCTGCCCTAATTCTTCCCCTCCTCCAAGTTTATAAATACCCCTGACATGCCCTAACAGCTGCTTTTGGCCCTTTGCCCTCGTGCATAGAACTAGTCTCCCTGCACCATCTTTCCTGGTTAGTTCAGTACAAACTGTTGGGCTTGCTGTTTGTTATTTTCTAGTATTAAAGTTTTTTAGTTCCTGAAGAATTGTATCAGATTGTCTTTCTACATAAAATCACCACGTTCAGTGCAGCCACTGATATTCCCTGATAGCTGGGCTAGGATCAATTGGAGGCTACAAAAGAGCTTTAAGATCACCAGGTTCAACCATCCACCCACCACCACCATGCTCACCACTAACCCATGGCCCCAAGTGCCACATCCACAAGTTTTTAATCACTTCAGGGTTGATGATTCCACCACTTCCCTGGGCAGCCTGGTCCAATGCTTTACAACCCTTTCCATGAGAACATTTTCCTAATGTTCAATCTAAACCTCTCCTGGTGCAGCTTGAGTCATTTCCTCAGAGTGAAGGAAAATTTTCTTCTTGCCAAAGAGGAATGAGAGAGATGAAAAGCATGGATGGATGTCTGGGGGGCAGCTCATCCCTTAAGTGCAGGATCCTGTGCATCACACTGTGGAGGTGCCATCCTCTGTCTCTTTCCACATACACTTGGGACAAGTTAGGTGATTGAAGGAGACCCAAAACCTAATTTTTGAGGGGTAAAGCTGAGAAACATTTTGTCCTCCTTCCAGAAATGACCCAAATAACCAATGTACTTAAAAGATTAACAGAATTTAGAAGGTAGGCCCACATGCAGAGTGGTATTTCAAGGTCTCCATGTGTTTGCAGATGGGAATTTGAGGCAGCTTATTGACAAAGCTGCTTTTCCCAGAATCAGTGCACAGGGAGGATTAGAATTCTATGTCTGCAAAGTTCTGCTGTGGAATTTTGTGTGGTGCTTATGTTCAACCAGAACTTTCCTCATCCTGAAAAATTCCTCTGCCAGTCCAGCTGAAGTAGAAGCAGCCCTAGTGACTTTTCACATGGGTTACACAGAGATCTTGCAAGGATCTCTGAGTCTCCCAAAACAGAACTGTGATGTTACATCTGTCCCTATTCCCTCATCAAATATTCCTCCCAATTTCCATGGCTTTCCATAGAATGTCTTCCTGGAATTCTCAGCTCATTGGGAAAAGCACATGTCAGAGCAAGGGGGCTCATTTTTTCACTGTTGCAAAAGTGAATGAAGAGATTTCAAAATAAAAGAGGAAATTTTAATTAGACAATCTATCCCTAGCAGCTGGGAAGGCATCCCTGATCCAGTGCCCAGCCCAGCTTAAGGAAGTGATCCTCTGGTGGCCTGCAGATGAATTGTTGTTTTTGGTTTTTGTTTTTTTTTTCCCAAAAACATGTCCTGGCACTGTTGAGGCCCCACCTCAAATCCTGGGGGCAGTTTTGAGGTGCTCATGACAGAAAGGAAATTGAGGGGCTGGAGAGTGCCCAGGGAAGGGAATGGAGATGGGGAAGGGTCTGGAGCACCAGGAGGGGCTGAGGGAGCTGGAAAGGGGCTCAGCCTGGAGAAAAGGAGGCTCAGGAGGGACCTTGTGTCTCTGCACAGCTCCCTGACAGGAGGGGAACCCTGGGTCAGGGTGAGGCTCTGGGAACAGGGACAGGAGAGGGGAACGGCCTCAGGCTGGTTTAGATTGGATATTAGGGAAAATGTCTTACTGGAAAGGGTTTCCAGCTCGGGCACAGCTGCCCAGGGAGGTGGTGGAGTCCCCATCCCAGGAGGAATGCAGGAGCTGTGGGGATGTGGCACTTGGGGACATGGGTTAGTGTGGCCTGGGCAGTGCTGGGTTAACAATTGAACTCAGTGATCCTGGAGGTCTTTCCCAACCTAAATCACTCTTGGATTTTGTGATTCTATGATTTCCAAATAATTTTGTCTCTTCCTAGGAAAATCCATTCCAGTTCTCTCCAAATCATGGCTATTTTTCTGGAAACCGAAGGGCCAGCTCTGGGTACCCTCTGTGTTTGAGCCCCCCTAATCCCAGCTTCAGAAATGGTGGTGTTTGTCATGGCCAAGTGAATTTAAAGGCTAAGCCAAGTCCAAATGCAGCCTCCAAATTTAGGGATGGAGTTTGATTGGAAGGGATTGGATCTGAGCACAGGTGGAAGCCTTGTGATGTGGTGATTTGACAGCAGCTCATGTTATTCATTGAACCTCATTAATTTCAGCTTAGGGTTTAAGAAGCTGCTGGAAGGGGAGTTGTAGGGATCATTCCTGTGTTAAACTTGTCACTGTGAAGGGCTCCTGTGAGATGAGATCTGAAGGAGTTGTTAAAAAAGCACATTGAGTGAGCAGCTAGATGCTCCATGCTGGGCTTTGCCTCTTTACCCTTCTGTGCAATCCCCAATTGGGATAAATATTGATAAAATTGGGGTCTTGTGTGCATTGTGAATAATCTAATGGGGTTTGTAGCACCTCATTCTGATGCTGATGGAGCTGCTAATTCAGGAGGTTGCTCATTGCTTGTGACACCTGGAGGTTCAGCCACAGGGATGGCAGGGGACCCTTGTCAGTTGTTATGGGTCTGCCCACCTCCTAGAGAAGAAGCCAAGCAAATCACCGCAAAGGAAAAAAGAAATATTGGAAAGAGGTTAAGATTTAAAGCACCTAAAAAAAAAAAATCTGGTGGATGAGAGGCTGCAAAAGCACAATCTTTAAAAGAAGCAATACAGGACAAACTTATCCCTCACTACAGGGAGATTTTTCCTTCCAGCCCAGAATCCACTGATGTGTAAAACCATTGTGAAGAGATGGGAGATCACTTTGGAAAAAGCTGAGATGTGTCCCCTGCTTATGGCATAAACATCCTTAATGCACCTGTGGGCCCCCATGGGACCAGGGAGAGAAACCCTGCACTGACACTGAAGTGTCATGAAGGTCTCCCCATGGGGACTGAAGGAAACTCTGCTAAGGCTGAAAGGATCAAAGGATGGAAGAGATCCCTGCTCCTTGGTCCTGCCCTCCACAAAACTGGGAGGGCAGAGAGGACCCAAAGTGCTGAAGGGCTGCAAGTCCCAGCACCCCTGAGAAGGGGAAGAGCCACTCCTGAGCTCCTGCTGGTGAGGTTTGGTCCCTGAGGCTTTTGGGAAGTGTCCTTCTCCACCAGAAACCTTGAGGATGAAGGATTGGCTTTTGTTTAACAAAACATATTTGTGCAACAAAAAATCTGTTAAGAGCAGATCTTTCCTTGTGTTCTGTCTCCTGTTTTACTGTGTCAATATTCCATCTTCCCAGTTTATAATCTCCTATTTTAAAGCCTGTTCTAAACCCTCAAGTTTTATGTTGGACCTAAGAATCAGCTCGTTTGTCATGCACTGCACTTCCTTACCTTTCTCTTTCCCTCTCATTTTGTAGGACTCTGGCACAATAACCGAGTCAAGAAGAAAGTTATCCAATAAAAACGTTCCGGAGGACAAGCATTGATTTTCCTGACACAATTTGGAACTCATTAGCATTTTCTGTTGCAGTGTTGCATCACCCTTTTTATCAGGTGAGCTGCCTTGGAGTGCTTTTTAAGAGGTTCTGTCCTGAAAGCACGTGGACTGTGGGGGTGAAATCCAAAGTAAAATTCCCAAGGGAAAGTTTAGCAGTGGGAGTTACGAGCAATAGAAATTAAAGGTGCAGGATCAGCCCTGCTTGATGCTCTGCTGATGAAAGTTGCAGAGAGCTCTGTCTTAGACAAGACCAAGGTGTCCTGGTCCAATTCCCAGTCTCCATCACACCAGTAATGCTGGCAGAGGCAGCCTTTGGCCATGGGCTGGGCATTTCCAGCACCTTCCTCCCAACCCCAGCCTCCCATCGGGCAGGGAGTGGCAGGAGGGAGCTCAGGGACAGCCTGACACAGCCAGGCAGCAATCCTGGGAATTCCATCCGTGCAGGCACAGCCACCTTGATTTTTCCATGCCTGGCTGGTGGGGACAGGGCATTCAGAAAGAGCAGGGAACCAGCTCTGCCTGCAGCACTCAAGTCCTGTTTTCATTTCACAGGATTCAGTGGCTGAGAAAGAAGGGAATCTCCTTTCATAATCTTGGCTCAGACATAGCAAAAGGCAAAGATTAATGCCATTAAAACATAAGCAATTGGTACTTAAACACAACATGGCAGATTTACTTTGAGCACATTCCAAACTGTGGAGTTTTAACTGTGGTAATAAAGCATTAAGAGAGACATTGAAGCTTGAAGGAGCAGCAGAGAAACAGTTGTGTGTGGTGGGAGCAGGAATGAATCCCATTCCATGTGCAGCCTCTATGGAAATGGCCTTTGAGTCTAATGGGAGAAGGAACCGTTTATTCCCTGGGCTAGTTCTTATAACAACTCCAACTGCTGAGCAATTTAAAACCTATGCATTTTTATAAGTGTCCATTTTTTATATTGGATGAAAATACCCTTTGGCATTGGTTAAATTATAAATAAGGCAAACAGGGGGGATGCACTGCCAGCATACCAATGGGACAGCTGGGAGGCACCAGGAGCACTGTAACATAGAGTCTGTTTGCCTTAGGAGTTACAGCACACCTGTGGAAAGGTGATTTCACCTTTGGGAAAAGTCCCAAACCAGCAGGCCTGGAGTTATACAGCCCTGTGGGAAACCCTGGCAAGCCTGGGAGATTGTCCTGATTTGAAGGACAGGTGTCTGCTAAGAAAAGGCAGGAGCTGCTCTTGAAATGGAGAATGTAAACCCCCTCCCTCCAAATTATTATAATTTTGAAATTAAGGGGCTCCCAGGCAAAGATATGGGAATAGGAATAACAGTTCTTTACTAGGAAAATTAAAATAGAAATACAGTATTACAAAGAACAATCCCAAAACACTGCCAGAGTCAGAATCCAAGCTGACACCCATCAGTCAGTCAGGGTGTTGGCAGCAGTCCCATTCAATGGTGGCTGCATCCTCCTGCAGTGGCAGATGTGGTTCAGCTGGAGCAGTGCTCCTGGAGAAGGTGCAGTTTCCTCTGAAGGTGCAGGGATGATGTGGAAAGGTCCAGCTTTCCTCTGGAATCCAGTGGAAAGAAGGTTGTCTTGGTGTCCAAAATCTCAGTTTTTCTCTAGGTAGGAAAGGCTTGGCTCCTCCCCTGGCTGGAGCATCTCCCAGTGGGTGATGTAATTTTATCAGTCACACACTGGGACTCAATGGCTGGATGGGGCTTGGAGCAGCCTGGGACAGTGGAAGGTGGGGAATGGGATGGGCTTTAAGGTCCCTGTGAACCCAAACCATCCTGGGATTCTGTGATATTTGTGTGGCACATCTTAAGCATGTGAGAGACAACACAGACACACTTGAAGCTGAGAACTCAGCTCAGCTTTCAGTGCTGAGTAGTACCTGGACAGATGTTTTCCAGAGAGATATGCACAGCAAAGGCAGAATTTAATCCAATTTTATGAGCCAAAAAAAATTGACAAGAGAAAATTCAGACACTTTAAAAAATTTCAGCCAAGGAACACTGAGGAAGCAAGATAAGCACCTCTGAATAAGCCCTCTCTTAGTATCATATTTGCACTTACTACAGGTTGTGAGCAGCCCTGGAGCACTTTAGAACTCAGAATTTTTTATAACCAGGGTTCAGCAAATACAACCTTCAACCTGGAATTTAAATTTTTGATCATTCCCAAAAAGGCTGACTCCAAATGGCTCAAAAACTTCAGCAGAGGAGGTGCTTTAAGAATTGACAAATATATAGGGGTAAAAAGAGGGTTTTTTTTCATATTTAAGGCTTTTCCATGAATGTGCCAGGGTAGGAAGCTGCATGGCTCAAGCCAGGGGCACTCCATCACTTGTCCCCAGGCCAATCTGCAGCCCTCAGGGGTGCTGTGTCCTCCCAGGGACCCCTGGATGAGGAATGGGGTAGGCTGTGACTCCCAGAAGTGGTGGTGGCCCCATCCCACTCCCAGTCCCCTTTAGGGGGTGACATTGGCAAAGGCTCCCCAGCTGCCCAGGCCACCAGGCAGAGCAGGGAGCAAACTCTTTCCCAAGGGCCGGAGGGGATTGGGGGGATGTTCCCATGCCAGGAACGCTCCTCCTTTCCCTCATGGTGAAGGTGCTCAGCACATCACAGGCTGTGCTCTGCACCAGCCCAGGCTGAGGTGGCAGCCTCAGGAGCTCACCACATTTCGGGGTTTCTTCTGCACCTCCAGAGGGAGATTCTGCCTCTGCCCATCCCTGTCCAAGGGCAAACAGCATCTGCAGCCCCTGGGGATGCACTGCCAGCCTGTGTGATCAGCTGGAGCCTCCAATTTGGCTTTGTGGGTGCTCTCCTCTGTCAGCACCCAAAAAATTGTTCCCATTCATTACTCTGCTTCATAAATGCAAAATAAAATCATATAAATTGCTCTGCTGGCCTCAGCCTGACTGACAAGGATTTTTATTTTTTTTACTTCTTTTGAGTTGCCCAGTTGTGCTATTTGAAGTTTACCCTCTGCCCTCACAGTGTGTACGAACTGCTCCTCATTCCCTCTGCCCCAGCGTGGGGGACAATCCTGGAGACACCCAGAGAGGCAGAACAGGAGCCCCCAACACCTGGGAATGCTCCCAGCCCCCGAGGAGGATCCCTCACACAGCTTCCACTGGGGTGTCCAGCCTGGAGACAAGAAACTCCAGGGAGTGCTCAGTGCCCCTGCCAGTGCCTAAAGGGGTCTCCAGGAGAGCTGGAAAGGGACTGGGGACAAGGGATGGAGGGACAGGACACAGGGAATGGCCTCAAGCTGAAGGAGGATTACTTTAGATGGGATATTGAGAAGAAATTCTTCCTATGAGGGTGGTGGCACAGGGTGCCCAGGGCAGCTGTGGCTGCCCCTGGATCCCTGGAAGTGTCCCAAGGCCAGGCTGGACAGGGCTTGGAGCAGCCTGGGACAGTGGAGGGCGTCCCTGCCCATGGCAGGAGGTCAGATCCTCTTTAAGGTCCTTCCAACCCAAACCATTCAGTGAATCTTTGCTTCCACGATCCCTTCTTCTTCCCATCTATTTTTTTTTTCCCCATGTATTTTCACACTCTCCCTCTGCCAGTGTGCCCCTTCAAACCTGTGGCTGGGTCTGGCTGTGAGCACTGGACAGCCTGATAAGACCAAGATCATTCACTGAAGTGCATAATAATGTTAATTACACATTGCAATACCTGGTATGAATGTGGCTGTTCCTGTGAAAGTCGAGCCTTGGTGCAGTACCAGAGGTACTAGATTCACTCTGCTGGAGACAAGGGGGGTTTCTCCTTTGAGTCATTCCCCAGCTTCCCTGGGTAATCTTGGTAATCCATTAAAAATCTTGAAAAAAAAAAAATCTTAAAAAAATTTTGCTGAGAAAGTGCAAAACCTGGAGAAAAGGAAAGGAAAGAGAGTGTATCCAGGTCTGAAAAGGAGGGAAAGCAAGCCTCTGCTAGATTTTCGCCATCAGAAATTAATCCCTTATTTGTCCTGTGGAACCTGGGGGAAACCCTTGTGGATGCAAGGGAGAAGCAGGCAGGAAAAGCAGCTTTAATGCGAGGGAGGAGTGACTGCATTTTAAAATTCCTTCACATTCCATGTGTGCTGTGCAGCCCTGGGGCTGAGCAGAGCTTGGGAGCCCAAACTCACGGGGGATTTCAGCATCCTCCAACTTGGCTTCATTCCCAAATCAGAGCTGAACAAGAAGCCTTTGAAATTATCCACTGTGACAAGGGCACATCCTTGTTGTTTGTTCCCATTTTGCTGTGATGTTTTGCTGGGAATGGTGCAAGATTCCCTGGGTGTGGTGCTGGGCCAGGGGCTGGCTGGGAGAAGGTGCTGGAGGAGCAGGGAGAGAAGGAGATGGGCTGAGCCTGGAGGGTGCAGCCCTGAGGAGCATGAGCTCAGGAGCCTTGCCTAGCTCAGGGAGCAGCTGTGTTTCCCAGGTGTGACATTCCTGTGGGATTGGAATAGGCTTCCCAAGGCTGCCAGAGCTCCAGGACAGCACTCCAGGGATGCTCAGGGTGGGTTCTTGGGGTGTCTGTGCAGAAACAGGAGCTGCCCTGGGTGATCCTGTGGGTCCAGCTCAGGATGTTCCACGAATCCCTCAAGCTCTGGAAGCTGCTGGTATGGATGAAACCATCTCCCCACAGACTCCCTGCTCAGGGAAGGAGAAGGAGGATGAGCTGTGGCTTTTCAAATCTGCAGTGTGCCTGCCTGGAATGTCTATTTTAAGCAGCAGAACGCACACATTTGATGTTGGAGTGAGGTATTTTGACACCCCTGCAGATGGAACACATTCCCAGGAGTTGAGAGGAGCACAGAAAGCTCTGGAAGGAGCGTGGCTGAGCAGTTCCTGCAGGTGTGACTCTGCCAGCTCCCAGAGTCCCCAGAGGAGGGGAACTGGGCTGTGGTTTGTGCTGGGCTTTAGGAATTCCTCCCCAGTTTTTCTGTGTGGGCTCATGTCCCAGGATACAATGTAAAAGTATACCCAAAAGTCTGTATTCTATCACCATCTGCTGAAACCAGGTGGAGCAGTGATCCTTATCTCTCTGGGAGATTTCCTCTGCTAATGGGCCAGCTGTTAAACCAGGTGGGGCAGTTATTTATCTTTTCCACAGCTCATCCTCCCTCCAGGAAGATATCTCCTGTTAATGGGCGATTGAGTCCCACTGTGTGACTGATAAAATTACATCCTCCCACTGGGAGATGCTCCAGCCAGGGGGAGGAACCAAAAAAATGAGATTTAGATAAAAACTGAGATTTGGAACACCAAAGCAGACTTGATCCAGTGGATTCCAGAGGACAAGAGCTACCAGACCTTTCTACAGAATCACTGCTTCAACAAGACCACTTCATCTGGACTGCTACCACCACCCTGACTAGTGAGGTGTCAGGCTGTATTCTGACTCTGTCAGTGGTTTTTCTTTTGTACTATTGCATGCATTTTATTTTTCTCTTTTCTCCTATTAAATTGTATTTCTGACTTGGAGTCTCTCACTGGTTTTGCTTTCAAAACCATCACAGCTCAGATGTGAGTTTGGCTCCCAGAGCCTCTGCTGCTCTCATCAGTTCCCTGCAGGGAGGGCTGAGACCCCAGCAGAGCTGGCTGCAGGATTTGTGATTTGGGCTGGATACAGCACGAGCTGGGATTGGCTTTGAGGAATGGACAGCAAGGGGCAGCTGAAGGCTTTGAACTTTGTTTTTACCTGGATCCTGCAGCTCCCCAGGACCCAAGGCAGCTGCTCCATTGGAGCTTTGAACAGCTTATTCCAGCACAGCTTTCCTCAGGTCTCATGGTTTGGATGAGGGATGTGGTTGTTCAGGGCTCAGCTGGGGAGAAAAGCAGCTTCTCTCACAAGGCCCCTTTCAGGGACCATGGGAGCCAAAAGAAAACATTTCGGTTTCAAGTCAGTTTTTAGGGGAAAAAATATGTTTTCTGTGCTTTTCTGCTGTAAGAAGCACCCCCTAATGGTGAACTTCTCCATCTTTCATGACAAGTTTTCATCACCTACACCTTTCTGCAGAGCATCCACAATCTCACTGAGCACCACCACTTCTCATGTAGTAAAAATTGAATTCTCAGATAAGAAATGGAGATGTGATGTATTAACCATCAGCCTCCTGTGCTCTCTCCAGGCTGGCCCTGGCAGGGTATTGGAGGCAGATGGGATCTGTGAGAACAGAGAGAGCTGGGAGGCTCAGGGAGCATGGGCAGGTCTGTCCCACACTGCCCATGGAGGTAATTCAGCAGCAGACACTGAACAGACCCAAGGGATGCACAGAACACAGATTGGGATATCTAATTATGAACACTTGCTTACTGGAAGCAGGATTTAAAGCACAGAATGTTTAGTGCCTTTAAATATTTTAAAGAAATCCATAATATTTGCCATTAAAGACATTCTTATGTGATCCAGTGTCACTTGCAATGCTTAAGAGATCCATTATGCAAGATAAACTCGAGCACCAAAACACATCTTTGACATGTTTGAAGTTGTACTGGAGACAATTTCTGTGTTAGTCATGAAAAGATTATGGCAAAATTCTCACCCTTTTTTTCTTCTCCTTTAAAAAAAAGAAAAGCTAGTTATTGAATCTTGTTGGAGTGTCATCATTAAATAATCATGATGAAATTCTCAACTGGAACGAAATAGAAAATATTTGTGATAATGGTAAGAAGAGAAAAGCAACTCCTTAGGCACCTACATCATCCTTCTCCAGGGACTGCTACTCATCTTTTTTAATTACTGGAGGGTGTAAGATTCTTCCCTTCTTTTCATTTTGGGTTTGTCATGATCCAGAGCTGGAAATACATTCAATTAGACATTGCTTGTGTTTGGGAATAGCCCTGAGAGCATCTCCTTGGGAGGGGACCGAGCTGCAGGACACAGTTTCACACTGGCTTCATTTGAAAGGCAGGAAAGCAGAACTTTTGGGCATGAAATGGGGACTTGCACCCATCCCCAGCACCTGGGATAACCTGGGAGCAGCTCATTCCCTGCACAAACCAGGGAAGGGGAAAGGTGAGGAAAGAGCTGGGGATTTGGAGCAGAGGGAGCCCCAGGGCTGGAACTGGCTCATTTGGGAAGAGCTCACAGGGATGGGGAGGATCCCTGCTCCTCCAGGACTGCAGCTGAAGGGAGGGCACAGCTGGGTGGACCAAGCAGAGATCCCATCAGTGAAATCAAGGCATTGGCCTGATGCAGAGTGAAACAGGACACTGCAAAATGAATATTGGCTTTCTCTGGGTGTTTTCTGACCTTTGCAGGTCATTTATCCCAGGTGGGTGTGGGCTGAGCCCAACCTGGGGCCGTGCAGGCTGGGAGGAGAGGGATGTGCTGGCAGGAGGACACCAGAGGCATTCAGGTGTGTAAATCTCTGGCAGTACACACAGAAATACCTTCAAAACCATTGCTCTGGAAAACTTGGCTGCCAGTCACATATTCCCTGATTCCCCAGAGAGGTACAAGTACAGGGACATTTTTTCCAGAAGAGGAGCTGGCAGTCCTGACTGTCCCCTCCCTCCCCAGGCAGGCTCCCTCTGGTACCCCACACATTATTTCCAGTGCAGGGCCATTAACATGCTACTGAAGAATTCCCTGGACCTGCTATTTTTTCGTGCTTCTGTCACTCTTTGAGTTTGAATCAAAAGGGGAACACAAAGTCCTTTGTTTCTCCCTCCCCTGAGACCAAGGGATGGCAATTATCCTTCAAACACAGCAGAAACTTTCTGAAAACTCTGGGGGGAAACTGGTTAATGAATCCAGCTTCAGCAGCAGCACAGAACTCACACACAACTGCTCTTCAGATCACATCATGTCAGCCCTGAGCACAGGCAAGCTTGGCCATTTGGCTGGGTCCCCTCTGGGACAGAGAAACTAAATGAGTGAAAGCAGATGCTCCAAAGTTATTCTGAAACTGGGAGATGTCAAGTGCCTTGTTCTTCTCTCACTGGAACCACATGAATTTAACATCGTGAGCAAGAGATCTTTCCTAGGGATGTGTCCTTCTAGGGAAATTTAGGGGAATAAAATTCAGTGTGTGATCTTAGGGCAATGTTTGGTTTGATGATCTCTCACACTCACGTGCTCACCAGCACCAAGACACATTGATCCAAGTGCAGGGACCAAGGTGACACGTGTGTGACAGAGAACAAGGAGTTCTGCTTGTCTGGGTGCCTCTGAAATTCCTCTGAACAAGCAACAAAAATATGGGCACAATTTCTTTGACAGCTCTCCAAAACCTCCTAGAGTGCTGATTTCAGTGTGTACAGGGGGAAAGTCCAGAGGTGTTTTCCAGCTGAGCCCTCTGTGACTCAGGCACCAAAGGCAGGTTCAGCTTTGGAAGGTCCAGAGGAGCATCAGCATGGCAGGACAGCCCTGGTCAGCAGGGTGTGGGGCTGCATTTGGAGGGGTCATACCCCATCAGAGGATTTTGGCATCAGGAAGGTGAGTGGCCCAACTCCAAACCATTTCACCAGCCTGCTCAGCCCAAGGCCTGGGCACACCAGGATTCTCAGGGACCCAGGCAGTGCACAGACACACCAAGCACTGAAGGACTGGGGGGAAGAGTTTCCATGGAGCTGCAAAATTAAACTGGACAGGAACACTAACAGAGGTGATCCAGGGGAAAGGGAGCAATTTGGGTTCTCAGCTGCAGGTCCTGACTCACCAAACCATGATGGACACGTCCCTTTGTCCACCACCCTCATCCTAACCCCAAACACAGTCTCGGTGTGCCCCCAGAGCCAGATGTCCCCCCTGCCCTGCTCTGTGGCTCCCAGGTGTGTCCTGCACAAGCCAGACCCATCTGTGACACCGTGTCCCGACTCCTCAGGGAGCTGCAGCCAGTCAGGAGAAAGCCAGACTTCAGGAAAGCCCCATCCCACCTGCAGGGCTGTGTGAGGAGCAGGGTTCCTGTGCCCAGCCCTCAGGAGTGTCACAGGATGCCAGTGCTCGGGATGTCCTGCCAGGAGCAGGGCACCCCTCTGCCACAGCTGGAACCTGCAAGTGGTGCTCCAGGGGAACCAGGAGTGCTGTGTCCACAGCTGGGCTGAGGAACCCAGGCTGGTTTCAGTCCCTGAGCAGCTCAGCCCTGCAGGGAAGCACAGAACTGCAGGTGTCACACCCCTGAGCTGTAAGAGTCAGGTTGAAGTTTCTCTGATCTGCCTCACGACCATCATCAGAGACTGAGACCCAGGACCCCACCTCTCACTCTGGACAGGAGTTTCTGGCCTGGCTGAGGTGGATGCTTGCCCAGGGCTGTTTGTAGGAGTGCCTGGTGCTGCCATGGCACGCTGCTCTCACCAGGGTGCTGCTTATAGCGCCCTGTTCCAGCACCTGTTCCTTGGAGCAATGATCTCTGCACACAATAGTCCATAAATCTCCCCACCTTTTGGCCAGAGGCCACTCACTTTAGAAAAGGACTATAAAAAGTGACTTTCCTAAAGAAACTTTGATACCTCTTTCTCCCCAAAGGATAGAAGATGCATCTGTCATCGGACGACCACGAGGATGTGTCCTGTCTGTTGGTAGCTATATCCCCATTCTTTCTCTCCTTTTACTTAATTTCCTTTAGCTCGCTCTCTCTCTCTCACTCTCTCTCTTTTCTATCACTAAACTGAATTGTTACAGATAATAAACATAACAAAGCATTACTGCTTGTTGCTGAACAAAACCTGAGTCTCTTGCTTTTGCACCCTGGGGTTGAAGGAACCATCACGACTCCTGCTCAGGCTGAGCAGATCATGGCATGAGCCCAGCTCCCTGTGCTGCAGGGATGTCCCTCCAGAGCCAGAGGACACCCCTGAGAGCCAGGGGCTGCCAGGGCAGGAGCTGGCTTTGATGGGAAGGACACTTGGCCACCAGGGAGCTGGGCTGGAGCCACACAAGCTCCTGCAGAGCCATCAGCCAGCAATGAGTGCTCACCCACAGACCTGGGCCCGGCTGGAGCCTGGAACTGGAACTCCACAGCCCTTGCCCAACCCTCTTCCCACCCCTCTCTTTACTGTGCTCCTCTGTAAAATCTCAAACCACTCCCATCCACAAGCTGGGATGTGCTTTGTGTTCAAACCACAGGAACTGCTGAGACACGTTGCTGCCACTCCAAAGCCAGAACACTTTAATGTTCTGGAATAAATCAGGGATTTTTGGGAGCAATTTAAATATTTACAGCACTTTGCATCCTCTAACATAATCTCTGCTGTCTCTATGTGACCTTTCCCAGACCGTGCATGAGAAAATTAATTAGTTTTCTGCATTTCACATCACTCCAATTACACTCACCTTGCTCCTCGCTCATTATGATAATTTTGCTTTGAGAAACTTGACTTATTAAAATGGCTCCCTCATAGAGTTTAAAATGTGGCTGTTTGCTGCCTTAGAGTGTGGATGTTCACTCGTGTTCCTGCCACTGAAAATGCAGGTGAAGAGCAGCCTGGAGCTGGCAATAACAACAGGGTTTGCCATTTGTGTTGCATTAATTGAAGGCTGTGAGGACCCTTCTCCACCAGGCCCTACACGAGAGCAGCACTCACAGTCTGCAGTGGGTAAATGCTGCCTTATTAATAAAATTCTGCAGAGGCACAAAGGACACAAGAGATTAATGGCTGGCTTTTGCCAATCCTGAGCATCCAAAATCATGAATCAGTTCATTCTCCCCTTCAGATGGTGAGTGATTTAAAAATTAAAATATGCTTTGGGTCCTTCTTAGCACCCACTGGCAGTTAGGTTATTATTTTCCTACTCTCCTCCTAACCTCCATTTACTGTTATATTTCAGGCATTCTGTGCAACGTCAGAGAGTAAAATATTACAAAAATGAAAACTGAGACATTCACTTGACTCCAGGTGATGTGACTTCAAACAGAGTGATAAGTACAGAAAGAGTGCACAGTAATAACTCCCTTGCCTGTGAGTGTGGAAGGAGCCAGGAATATCTCCAGTTACATTCTAGTGCAGAGTCTCTGTATTCAATGCCCAAATCCTTCAGAGTGAAGAAAATTCAGAAAAAATATCCTTATTTCCAGTCATTCTTTTTATCCCCTGGCTCAGCCCAGCTCTAGCTTGTATCATCAGGGTCTAACACATGACAGCAAAATCTCTCCCCGTGTTCAGAGCTGACTCTCTCCAAAAGGAGACTTCCTCAGATAAATACCCTGACAGGATTTGGGATTCCCCACTGTGAGCAGGCACCGTGCTGGGCCAATTTTGGTAAAGCTGAAAGAAACCAGAGCTGGAGTTGGCTCTGCAGCTCGTGCCTAAGGTGCCTCTTCACTTCAACTTCAGAACAAAGCAGGAAATAATAATTTCCTTCTGGTTTTTGATTAAGGATATTTAATTCCACACGGCATATGGCTACATCAAAGAGCCTTTTCAGCTTTGGATAAACAAACAACAGTCACAGAACCACTTCAGAAGCTGGTCCTTGGAGCAGGCACAAGAAAGAGCTTCCTTTGCAGTGTGCTGTGACCTCCCTGTGTCTGTGAATGGCTCCAGACTCGTTAGCTGGAGCAGCAGCCCTGTCCACTGGGACAACCTCTCATTCCAGGCTGCTGGGTCACAGCTCAGTGTGGAATACTGCCACAAACCCAGGTGTCTCCTTAGAGCTGAGATCACCTCTGGGGGACATGCAGGTGGTTTGGAACCCAGCTCTTTCCCATGTCCACCGATGAGAGACTGCAGGAGGCTGTTCTTAGAGGTTTTCATGGCTGTTTATTCTTCCTTATCTCAGGATTGCTCTGTCCAGCTCACAGCTCACCAGACATCCAGGGCAGAATCTGCCTGGCAGAGGCAGGACTGATCTTTTATAGTCTAAATTACACACTAGGGATTTACAATTATTTTCCAATAGAATCCAACTTTGTTAAACAGTCCAGCTCTGACCCCATCCAATCTGACAGTGCCAGCATGTCACCCAGCATGGATGGCACGGAGAAGAAGGAGGAAGAGGTATCCACACCCCAAATTCTCCATCTTGGCCACGTGTCCCTTATCACAAACATTCCCAAAAGCTCTATTTATCTATGTTCTAACAACCTCATTTACACTTTACTAATTTTGGTGTCCTGTTTCCATTCCCTCTGTGTTGGTAATTTCCCCCAGGGGTTGGAATTCACACCAGGGTCTCACTCAGGGGTCTTTGAGACCCTTGCCAGGGGGATTTTGAGACCCCCAAGGAGGCCAGGGGTACACCCTGGGCTCCCACAGAATAGCAACAGCAAAACCATGGAAGGTTCAAACACTCCCAGTGGCATTGGGACAGCACAGTCTGGCTGCTCCTCCTTGGCAAGAATTTCATGACCAGGCTGGATTTGGCCCTTGGTGTGCCAGGATGGCCTGGGTTGGAAAGGACACATTCCCCTTCCCCAGGGTGCCCCATCCAGCCTGGCCTTGGACACTTCCAGGGGCCCAGGGGCAGCCACAGCTGCTCTGGGCTCCCTGTGCCAGGGCCTCAGTGAACCTTTGGGAAGAAGGAGCCCAGTGATGCCTCAGGAACAGGAGCCTGCATCCAAACACAGCCTCTGCTCATTGAAATGGCTGCCTTCTCCTTTTTCTCTCCCAAGCTAACAAATTAGAATAAAGTTTCTCCCTGCCTGTTAATGTTTTCCAGTTCTTTAAAGATCTGACACATTTGAAGTTAAAAGTCCTGTTGAGATGAAAGGCCCATTCCATGACAAGTGGTATCTACAGAAGACAAAAGCAAGGAGTGAGGCTTTGGGGGCTCCTGCTAACAGCCTAAAAGGAGAATTTGCACTGGCTGCAAAGCACCAATCTGTCTGACTGTTGATTGTTTATTTGGTTCCTCACCAGAGAAGTGGGCAAACAAACCAGAGTGGAGCCAGGCACAGTTTCTGGGGTGGAGAAGGGATAGTTACAGACACACAGAGGGATCAGCATGGAAACACTCTGTGCATCCCAGCTCCAGCACATCTGTGGGTCAAGCTCTGGGCTTGTGGAAGAAGGGCCACCTTGGAACTTTGGTTTCAGTATGACAAATGCTGTGACAGCAACTCTGTTACACACCTAAGCCAAGCAATAATCTCATTTCAGTTTTTATACAACTCCCTTCTCTGCCACTCACATTAATACTATTATAAAAAATGGCATTTAAAAAGCTTTTTGATAAATATTCAAAGTTTTAATTCTTCTAGTCCACAGATAAAATTATTTTGGTTCTGAAAATCTCTGTGAATATCTCTGGGAGCTTCTGTTTTCCCTTCCCAGCCACACTTTGGCCTTCCAGCAGTTCCCATGGAGAAAATGCTCCTTGAGCTTGGGGCAGTGACCACCAGCCAGCTCTGAAGTCTCTTCCCCACTGCTGCTGGTTTGGGTGCCAAGGACAGCTCCAGGATGGCACAGCCCAAACCTGGGCACACCTCAGTGGGTACCACCCTGCCCCACTCACGAGATTTACAAGGAGAAGAAAATGAGTGGGAAGCTTGGCATCTCCCCATATCTGTCATCTCTAATTACTGTAAGGACATTTGCCATTTAAGGCATCCAGTACCTCTTTCAAAACCAGTTGCTTCAAACTAACACGAGGAATAAACAAAACTGTACTGGCAAAATTCCATCTGCTCTCCAAACCAGCTGTGGCACAATCAGCACCCCACTGCTCTGGCCCCTCTCCAAGCCACTCGTGCTCATCGTGGGGGCCATTTCTACCTTTGCCCAGGCCACTTTGGCTCATTGACCTGAATCAGAATTATTGCTGGATGGGCAGAGGGATGGCAAGAGCCCACGAGGGATGAGCAGGAACTCCCTGAGATCTTTCCTTCATCAGCTGAGACACAAAAGCACAGGACAGCTGCAATCACTCAGGATCATCAGGACCCTCAGGAGCCAGCTAGTCACTCTTGTTTTCACAGCTTGGGTCTACCCACACCAAAAAAAACTCTGGTGACAACTTTTCCACCTCACCTGTGCTTCCAGCCCTCAGGATCCAGCTGGAGCTGGAGCATCCCTCCTGCAGCCAGCACACCCTGCCCATCCTGATGGGCTTCCTCTCCAGGGGTTTCCATCACTCCTCCTGCCCATCCTGCTCCCTTCCTCTCCAGGGGTTTCCATCACCCCTTCTCCTGCCCATCCTGCTCCCTGCTGGGCTTCTCCAGGGGTTTCCACTGCTCCCAGTGCTGAACTCAGAACTGCTGCTCTTGTTTCTCCTCCTGCTGGTGTCTGTCACACACAGGAGCTGACAGATGAGGTCAAACCATCCCTTCTGGCCTCCCAGGAGAGGAGTCTGGTGAGGACAAACCCTCCTCCCTGGGAGAAAAACACCATAAATTTATTTCTTTCCTTTGACCATGTCACGGTAGAGCACCTCTTGCAGGGGATATTATGGGGTTTGCAGGGTGTGACAGCCATGGGAAGCAGACATGGATTTCCCCTGCTCACAGGCTCCTCCCGTGAAGTTGAACCCCTGGTGTCACTGCTCGCAGTCAACACTAAAAGATGTTCTGATGGAGCCAGGGAAAAATGAGCTCCCTGTGCTGGGAGGGATGTGTGTGAAACCCTGTGCTACAAGGAAAGGAAGAAGAGAGCAAGATAAAGGCTGGATGCCCGGGGAGAGTCTCCAAATTGATTGGCTTTTCAACAGAGGACAATTAAGTGTCAGGGCCCCAGAGGTCTCTGTATCACATCATCTCACTCCTGCTGTTTGTGGCACAAATGAGCTCAGGGAGCAGCAGCTGCTGCTTTGAAGGGCTCAGCTGTAGCTTGGGAAGTGCTTAAAATGTAAGGGCTGCTCACTTAAAGGTTGTGGTGATGATGATGATGGTGAGGGGAGAGCTCACCAGGGTCTGCAGCTTCCCCCTGAGGGGCAGTGGAGGGACAGCTCCAATCTCTGTGACAGTGACAGGAGCCAGGGCATGGCTGGAGCTGTGCCAGGGAGGGTCAGGCTGGATACCAGGAAAGGTTCTCCCAGAGGGGCTGGCAGTGCCCAGGCTCCCCAGGGAACGGGCACAGCCCCGAGGCTGCCAGGGATGCTCAGGGTGGGTTCTTGGGGTGTCTGTGCAGGAACAGGAGCTGCCCTGGCTCATCCTGGGGGTCCCTCCCAGCCCAGGATGTTCTTTAATTCTGTGGTTTCCTCACTCACTGGTGCACAAACAGGCACTGGGGACTTTGGGAGCTGTCGGGGGTGAGGGTGGTCCCCAACAACGCTTTTTAGGGTTCCTCTGATATTAGGGTAATAGTGCCAGAAAATAAGAGAGGTGCAACGACCATAACTAGCAACATAAAATACTTTAATAACAGTGAAAACAAATGTGAGACAAGGCCCAAAGATCCAAACACACTACCCAGATCTTTGTAGGAGTCAGTGGTCGAAGACCAAGGTGTAAGGAGGTCCAGGGTATAAATGTGGGGCAGGAGAGGGGGTGGAGTCCAGGTTAGGGCTCAATGGGGAGAGGGGAAAGTGGTGCAGAGGTGGGGAAAGGGAAGGAAGGGTTCAATGGGGCAGGCCAGGTGGGACACCGCATCAAACAAGGGCCAATGGGGATACAAAGAAGGGAGGACATTCTAGGGGCTGGGAGTGGTGATGATGGCTGGAAAATGAGGGTTGGGAATATGTATGAGGCATTAACATGGGAAATCCCATAACTCCTTGGAACAACTTCTTTTTGGGATCACCACAACTCAACAGGTGCCTGCCAAGGCCTAGGGCTGGGGTACAGGTGTTCCTCAGTAAAGGTGGCCTGAAGTACAGGTCAGGCTGACTCTTACAGCAAGCTCTCTGCAGAAGAGGAAAATTTTAACCTGTCAACAGCTGCCTCTCTGCTGTGTACCCAGCCACTGGAACTTTGTGAAATTGAGCAGAAAAGGAGCATTCCTCAGTGCCCTGGAATGGGGAGATCATCCCAAACCCTCCTCTCTGGACCCCCCCTGCCCACAGGGAGCCCTGGGGTCAGTGCCCTGGGCAGTGGGTGCAGAGGTTGTCACAGCCTTTCCCTGCCTGTGCTCCATGAGGAGAAAATCCTGTCCTGGGGGTGTTCATGTGTCCCTAAGCCTAAACACAACCTCAGTGTGAGCAGAATTTGCTCACTCAGAAGGGCCCACGCTCGTGCTGAAGGAACAACCACAGAACCCCATGCTTTAGGGTCAGGGTGTTCATCATTCAGTCTCCAGTGACCATGATGTAAAGGCTGGTAAAAGAAAGGAGAAAATGTGCAAAATTATTGTTAGCCCATAATGTAAAGGTTGGTAAAAGAAAGGAGAAAATGTGCAAAATTATTGTTAGCCCATTACAGCAGCCCCTGAGCAGCTGTGTCACTTGCTTTTGTGCATGGATTAAATATATTGTTAATTAAAAAATGCAATTAGCCTGAAAATACCAGCTTTAAGCCATGCTCTTCTCCACTTGGAATCCTGCACTTGCAGGAAAGGGCTCTGGGCTAAGACACTCTCTAGAAATATTTAGCTCCAGAACCTGTTTTTTCAGCCACTTAAGATTCCATGAATTGTTAATGAGCATTTAAGTGCAATAATAAAGGATGTATCTACACCATTACAGAGGAAAAAAAAGTGATTGGGCTCTGCAAAAGTGGTGCTAGGAAATAGTTCAGGGCCTGGTTATTTTGTGGGCAAATAAATGATTGTCAAGATGAGCTGGAAAGAGCAATTTCAAAGCAAATAAGAGAAATATACAGCAGCTCGTGTACAGTAACTGTGGCATCAAAATTACAGCCATAAATAAGAGACAAAAGGAATAGCTGGGAGAGGCAGATGGATGGAATTGGAGAGAAAGCTCAGCAAATGGCATTTTCTGCTGCATGCAGAAAGCATTAAAGCTCCTGATGAGCTCCCCAGGCTGGCTCAGTGTTCCTGCCATCCCACTTAAGTGTAGGGATAAGTTTTGGATAGATACTCTATCAATTAGAAAATATCAGGTCTGTCCTTTGTCCTGACTGAAGGCTTGAGGTGATAAATCCCTGCCTGGGTGGGTGGGAGAATGAGCTCCCAGCTTTTGTTAATGAATGCAGCCTTGCTCTGGCTCTGGATTTTTGTTTCCATGGGATCTGTGCTTCCCGAGGCAGCTGGGGCCAGGCAGCTCCAGGGCCTGGGGGTTAACAGCGTAATAAAGTGGTTTTTAATCAGTGTAAAGCAAACACCACAACTGCTGGGTGTCAACTGGTGTTTTTATGTGCCCTGAAACGAGCAGGTTGAGTGGGGAGTGGTTGAGGGAGGGAGAAGCAGAGAGCAAGGAGAGAGAAGGCAATTCCAGCTGCTGGGGGATGTGGGAGCTGGGCAGGGCAGGGCAGAGGGGCATCACTGAACATCTGGAAACACAGGGGGTCTTTGCACATGTCCCACCCCCTTCCTGACATCCAAGGATGAGAAGAACTGGACTCTCAGTATCCTCCTCCTTATGGAGTGTGGAGACCAGTTAATATGGACATGAATCAAAGGGGTGAAAACAGAAAATAACTCAAGAAGCTTTTAGGGAACCTCAGGTTTAGAGGATTTCCACGCAGATTTTATTGAAGGATCTTGAAAAAATAAATAACCCAAAATACCAAAATCCTTTTGTATTCCCTCCTTCCTGAAGTGCAGAGCAGGCTGTGACAGTGCATCAGGATTTCCAGTTTTAGGAGAGCCCTGGAGCCCAGCTCAGCTCTGGTTTGGACAATCCCCACTTGCCCACACACCACAGGTAGCCACAGCTCAGATTTTCAGGGAACAGCTTCAGGAATCCCCCTGAGTCACCGGCGAATCAGATCACAAAATTACCAAATTTCTGGCAATTCTGCCTTTGTTTACCTGACCAGGTTTCTAAACACAAGGTTTGGACATTTATTTTTGCATCAGCCGCTTTTCTCCTGGATTCTTGGATAATGCTTCACGTTCCCAGGTGCTGGCAGAGGACAGCAGCCAGGTGACACCAGCCAGGTGACACACAGTGATGGGAGCTGATGGCTGCAGCCACCTCCCACCTGGGACATTTCCAGCTGGGAGTGGCAGCTCTCTTCAGAGGAAACCAGCACCTTGATACCTCCCCCAGAATAAACACCTCCCCCCTCTGAACAGCAGCTTTTCTGTCTTCCCAGGTCTTGGATTGCAATATAGGACATGACCAAAAGACTGTATTATATCAACATCTGCTAAAACCAGGTGGGGCAGTGACCCTTATCTCCTGGCACATATTATCTGCTAATGGGCCATCTTTAAACCAGCTGGGGCAATCATCTTTATCTTTCCCACAGCCCATCCTCCCTCCAGGAGATATCATCTGCTGCTGGGCCATTGAGTCCCAGGGCATGACTGATAAAATTACATCATCCACTGGGAGATGCTCCAGCCAGGGGAGGAGCCAAGCCTTTCCTACCCTAGAGAAAAACTGAGATTTGGACACCAAGACAACCTTCTTTCCACTGGATTCCAGAGGAAAACCAGACCTTTCCACATCATCCCTGGACCTTCAGAGGAAACTGCACCTTCTACAGGAGCACTGCTCCAGCTGAACCACATCTGCCACTGCAGGAGGATGCAGCCACCATTGAATGGGACTGCTGCCAACATCCTGACAGACTGATGGGTGTCAGCTTGGATTCTGACTCTGGCAGTGCTTGGGATTGTTCTTTGCAATACTGTATTTCTATTTTAATTTTCCTAGTAAAGAACTGTTATTCCTATTTCCATACCTTGGCCTGGGAGCCCCTTAATTTCAAAATTATAATGATTTAAAAGGAGGGAGTTTACATTCTCCATTTCAATAGAAGCTTCTGCCTTTATTGACAAACACCTGTCTTTCAAACCAAGACACCAGGTATTCCTTTTATGCCCTGGCTGCTCTGCCTTTTGGACCAGGTGCTCAGCACCACACGTGGAGAGGGCCAGGCGTGCAAAAACAATCTGGATTTTCCAAACTGCCACGCTCTGAGTAAACTGCTTATCATTTCAAAAAGCTGAAATATCAGAGTACAGGCAGCCAGTGCAAGCGGGATGGTTTTCAGAACAATTTCAACAAAACAAGCACATTGTAAAAGAAACATAGTGGGGATGTTTCGCAAGCCTTTCAAAGTTATCAGTTCTCAGGTTTTATTAGCAGAATTCAGCTCTTGAAAGCTTTGCTGTTCATCCACCATGGCCCCTGACACTGACAGAAAACAGAGCCTAAATAGGTTATAAAAATAAAATGAAGGGGTTTATTAGGGAGCAAGGAGTACTACTATAATTACAAGCATTTTATGGCATATAAAGCCCTGGCACAGGGTGCCCAGAGCAGCTGTGGCTGCCCCTGGATCCTTGGCAGTGCCCCAGGCCAGGCTGGACAGGGCTTGGAGCAGCCTGGGACAGTGGAAGGTGTCCCTGCCCATGGCAGGGGGTGGAATGAGGTGATTTTTACGGTCCCTCCAACCCAAACCATTCTGGGATTCCATGATACATTGAATTTCAGCTTGGGAGGTGCAGAATTGACAATAGGGAAAGCATTTGCAGAAATTTGGACTTCTTGTTCTTGGAGGTCTTTTCCCATCTTAATGAATTCTGTGACTCAGTTCTCACCAGGAGAGTGGTGTGGTTTCAGAACAGGTCAGAACAGAATAAATATCCATCCTAGGAGGGCTGCAAGGTTTAGCTAAAATAAAATCAGAACCAATAAGTGTTGGTCAGGTTAGGAGATGTCACAGGAGGTCATGCTCAAAATGTGGCTGAAACATTTTCTTTTGTGTGTTTTCAGAAGTGCAGAAGGTCTGTCCCTCGCTGAGGTGGCTGAATTGCAGTGCTGAGATGTCACCTGCAGAGCAGCCCCTGCACGGGATTCACTCCAGCTTTATTCTTCCCATTTGTCAGCCACTTCTCACTTTTGTTCTTTTAACTGGAGAGCTGGGAACTGCACCGCATAATCAGTGATCTTTAGCCTGTCAGCAGCAAACAAGGGCTCTGAAATCCTCGGGAAGCCTCTTTTGAAAGCCATGATTATGCACTGACCTCCTCATTTACTGCATGTGCCCTAGTTCTTGGCAGTTTCTCCGGGTTTGTCAGGAAATCGATGATCATTTGCATTGAGAAACTCTTTCTCACAGCAAAGCTCACAGCGGGTGCTGCCTGAGCTGTGTTTAGGACTGACCCTCGGTGTATTTGCTGCTCAGATCTCACCATGCTGCACCATCCTGGGATGTTTAGTGGGAATACTCAGTGACTCGTGGCAATTTCTAGGGCAGGTTTTAGGGGCTGCATTCTACAGGGCACGAACCCATGGAGTGCCACGCCCTCCTGCCTCCAATTTCTCTTTAAGCTGGTGATGCTCCTCTAATTCAGCCACAAGTGGGGAAAGAGTTTTTCCTTTCCCCCTTGTTCCTCATTTTTCATTTTCCTCCCCTTTTTCCTTTTTTCCTTTTTTTTTCCTTTTTTTTTTAATTATTATTCTATGGGCTAATCAAAAACTCTGCAACCACTCAGGCATTCAGGTTGTTCTGCAGCATATTCAGATTCCATCGAGCCTTGTTGGTTTAATGGTGCTGTTAAATGCACAATGGGTGGTACTCCCCACACCCCATCAGAATAAGGAAAAATGCCCAATTTTTTTTCCCTGTCCATTCCACCATTGGAACACATTCCAGTTTCCCAGTGCTGGTTATTATTAGCATATTATTAAACAGACCATATTTGCCCTGGGATTATTCAATATTCTGAAAGGGAAAAAGAGATGGTGCAGTATGGGACTGTGCTGCAGAGGATCAGAGAATCATTAAGGTTGGAAAGGATCTCCAAAACCATGGAGTGCAGTCATTAACCCAGCACTGCCACATCTCCCTCTCTCAATTCCTGCCCCTCCCAGTGGCTCTTTATAGGGAAATTGGAGGAGGATGAGTGTGGAGTGGGAGGAGGCAGCAGTGCAAAGACCAGTGATCCTTAGGAAAACTGCTCCTTTTCCAGGGCTGGGCTCCAGGTGGGAGCTCCCCCAGCCCCAGCAGCTTCCCAAGGGTTCCTGCTGGTTTGGTCTCTGGTGGAAGAAGGAACATGACTTGCTAGAGAAGGTCTTTCCTCCTCCCTCCTCCTCACCTGACAGCCACCACCAACACCTGGTTACCCATAACCCAGAGATGGTGCAGCTCCATGGAGTTACTGCTTTATACTTCCTGGAAGCTCCTGCACTCCCTTAACATCACCATCCACCCTGCTCTTGCCAGGATCACCACATTATCTTCCAGAAAAGTTTCATAACCATGTCCATACAAAACAAAAAAAATCCTGGCATGACAACCTACAACCAAAAAGAAGCAGGTTTTCCTGAGATCCTTCTCTTTGTTCTTCTACCTGGGAGAAGAGGCACTGACAGCACACACAACTGGCAATAAAGTTGTATTTTTATAAGCAAAGTGCCTTTGAGTTTTTTTGAGCATCATGGGTGTTTCACAGGTTGCCAGTGAGCCCCTGCATGTTGATTTCAAGACTGGAGGGTGTTTGGTGGTTTTTGAAAGAAATAATGGTTTATATTCCATTCCTTCCCCACATTCCCAGTTCTGCACTCTCAAGCCTTTTGCAGCCTATGAAGAAGTTGCCAAGGTACCCTTGGGGAGTTCAAGCCCATGATCTCAAGCCATCAGTTTGCTCTGACATCATTGATATTCTTCTCACCTGAATTTGGGATCAGCTTCATGAATTTGTTATCACACACCTACAGGATTAGGGAGACCTGTGGTCTCCTTTCTGAATTCCCCACTCCACTTCCCTGTGTCTGTTGGATTAATGAAATGGACAGCATTTTATGGATGAATTATCAGATCCAGCAATGTGGGAGCAAAGAGGGAGTGAAAAAATAACAGATTAGTCAGTGAGTGATATTGGGCAAGGCAAATATTGAACCAATTTCCCCTTTATTACAGATACAGGGTAACAAGTTAATAAGAGAAGCAGCAGAAACTGGGTAATGGCCATCGCACTGCTGGGATGAATTATATGAGAGTATAAAATCTTATATGCCCTGCATACATTTTTTAACATTATAATGAGTTGTGCTGGAAAACACAGGAAAATGCTTCATGGAATTTAAACATTAGGAGTCAGTGGCACTTTTGTCTTGTCTCTGCAGCTACCAGAACTACTCTGTTCATTGGCTTGTGCAGGATGTTCCCTCTCTCCCCTAAAGGTGAAGCTCACACCTCCAGGAGTCACAGCCCAAAACACAAGATGGGTTTTGGGAGACCTTACTGAATTTTGAGGAATAGCCATCTGGAGCACAGCACCTGCACATCCCTCCTGCCACCCGGGGCCAGAATCTGAGAGCTCAGACCCCAGATGTGAAACACATGTGGGGATTTCTGCAAAAACATTCGGGTTTTCACCTTGAAGAGGGCAAAAAAGCAAAAAATTTTACTGCACAGTGCTGGAGAACACAGGCTGATGCATTTTCCTTACAGTCCTTGCTCTGAATTGAAGGCAGGGAGGAAGATGGCTTTGGTGTCATTTGAATTCTCCTCTGTTTCTAAGCACTCCAGGCACTGATGAGACTTAATTATCTCCTAGAACAATTTTAGTAAAAAAAAAAAAATTAAGACAACTCAAAACTAATAAAATATTAATAACAGGTTTTTGCTCATAGGCTGGGGCTGACCTTTTGCTGACATCAGTTAATGTCTGGCTGATATTGAAATACCAGGTGAGTCTCATCCCTTTGAAGCTGAGGGTTGCTGGAGCTGCCTCATGGGCAATGCCAGCCTAAGTGGAGCAGTGAGCAGAGACTCTTGCTAACCTTTAATTATAAGATCTCCCATTGGCAAAAAACTGTCTGAAACGCTCATGACATGCTATAAAACACACTCCAGCTTCATGAGACACCCTGCAACTTTGATCTGTTTGCAGGTGGTCATTTGCATCTGAAATGTCCAGGGTGAATTTTACTCCTTTCTCTTCTCCCCCTTGCCTAACTGAGAGCAGCACTGACAACTCCAACCACTTGAAAATCAAAGTTCAGGTCTAAAAAGCACAAGCAGAGCAGTTGGAAAATCACGGTGCTTCCAAAAATAGGGCAGATGGGTGTTGGGAAAGATGAAACAGAGAAATCTTGCAAATATGAATGCCCAGATTCTGAAACCATAAGCGAGATTGAAATGAAAGCCACTTTTGAGATGCCAAGCCTTAGTTACTGAATTACCATGAAACAATGGGATGGCCCCTGAAGGCAATCCCCTCTTGATAGGACAATGCCCTCTGCCAGAGAGCAACTCCAAAGGGCACAGAAAGACTTGCCAGGGTCCAAAGATTAGTTCCTAGAGTTTAAAGTGTAACACACTATGCTAATATAAGGATTTCTATAGGCTGCATGTAAATGCTATAGAATTTGTATCTTGTATTACATTGGTTAGTGGAAATTAGAATATTCATCATGGAAGAAGATTTATTGTATTGCAAACGGGAAATCGCTCTCTTCTTGCTCTTTTCTCCCTCTCCTCTTCCTCCTCTTCTTACTTCTCTCCCTCTTCTCTTACCCCATAACCCTTTTATCCCATTGCTCCTTCTTATCCCCCTGTTTATCTCTTTTATAATAAACTGCAACTGTAACATTTAGCCTACAGAGAGCACTTGAGTTTTGACTGTCTATCTAGACACAAAGACTCCCACAGAGTCCCGCAGGTGGGAATTGTTGAGTTTGTGTGAGGCCGGGTGGATGGAGGTGACTAATGGGTGCTCATTTGCAGGGAGAGGCTCAAAGCTGGGCTTTGATCACCACCACCACCTCCTGGGCTGCAGTTTGCTTTTCTGAGCAGCTCTGCATCCTGCCAGGGGCTGTGCAGAAGCATGAAACCCCTGATCTCAGGATGACCCCCGGGCAAGGCACAGCCAGCCCAGGGCAGCTCAGGAGCCCTCCTGACCCCCAGATCTGGCCAGTCCTAGGGAAGCCCAGAGTGTGAAGGAGCAGAGACTTGTGAGCAGAATTTCCAGAATTTCTGCCCCCTGGTCCATATCTGGTCAATCCTGCTCCACTGAGGACACCAAGGTCCCTGTGAGATGTTGTCACCTGTGGGTGTGAAGCTTTGGCCCTCTAAGAGAGGTGACAGGGCAATGGAGCCCAGGAGGGGCTGATGGAGCTGGAAAAGGGGCTCAGCCTGGAGAAAAGGAGGCTCAGGGGGGACCTTGTGGCTCTGCACAACTCCCTGACAGGAGGGGACAGCCAGAGGAGGATCAGCCTCTGGGAACAGGTGTGAGAAATGATGGATTTGTCTTTACAAACAAGCTGTGGGTCTGCTGGTAGGTAAGACTAGTACTGAGAGATAAAAGTAAACAATGGGATGGACTCCACTGACTGATGAATGGGAAGAAAAAAAGATATTTGCCTTTTCAAACAAACTGTAGGTTTGCTGATAAATGAAATTGGATATTGAAAGATGAAAGAAGCAATGGGGAAAAACCATGAATTCTGTAAGAATTAAAAACGAAAAGGGAGGGTTTTACATTAGAGGTAAATCTCAGGTGTCAGGTGTTCTGGGTAGTCTGTACCTCTCAAATACCTCAGCCAGTGGGGAAAGAGAGAGGGAAATGCAGTCAGGAAAACAGGATAAAAAGGAGGCTGCATCCTCCAAAAATCTGAGAGATCCCAGGGGAATGCCCCATGGCCTCTGCCTTTATTAACTAAATAAATAAAATAAAAGGACTCCTCTGTCTCCTTTTTGGACATAAACCTCTGGTGTTTGTGGCTTTTCTTGACACAGGCAACTAGTGAAAGGACCTCAAGCTGTGCCAGAGGAGGGTCAGGTTGGACATCAGGAGGAATTTCTTCACTGAAAGGGTTGTCAGTCATTGGAAGGGGCTGCCCAGGGAGGTCTGGAGTTCCCATCCCTGGAGGGGTCCGAGGAAGGGCTGGAGGTGGATGGAGCTCAGTGCTCTGGGCTGGGGGCACAGGGGGGCTCAGGCACAGCTTGGAGTTGTTGATCCTGGAGCTGCATCCGAGGGGTCTCTCCAGACAAAGCTGTCAGTGTGCAGCTCGTGGGGCCATGGCTCAGCCTTGTAGGACCTGTCCTGGCAGATACCCAGGGGAGCTGGGATAAGAAAGGGGCCAGCTTTGACCAGATGAGCACATTGCTGCCAGGGAGGTGCAAATCCCATCTCCCAGCAGGGAGGGGTGTCCATGATTTATGATTCTATGAATAGCTGGACCTGTGGGCACAGGAAGACCCAGGGCTGGGCAAGGCCAGGCTCTGTCTGGCCCTCAGGGGCTGGGGCTGGTGCCAGGGCAGCACCCAAATCCCTGAGATCAGGGAAATGCCTTCAGTGATTCTTTTACCAAGAGCAGCACAGAAAGGGAACATTGCACAAATCATCCACAAACACCCCCTGTGCTCCAAAACCTCCAGCAGTGGCTGAGACCAAATCTCTGATGCCCTCAGGGGTGAGCCATTAAACACAGAGGTGACAGTGAATGGCAGCAGTGCTGCTGTGACTGTTGTCTCATCCCTGTCACCAGGGCCAGCCCAGCCAGCAGCCAGCTCTCCCCAGGGTCCCAGCCAGCTGCCAGGGCAGCACAGCACACTGACAGACCTGCCAGGAGAGGCTCAGTCAGCTCCTGGAGGATTTGTGGAGGCTTTTCCAGGCCAGGTGCACACGTGTGAAAGGCAGTGCTGGTACAACCCCAGCACCTTGCAGCTCCCAGGTGGGCCAGGGGTTGTTCATGCATTTGAGCTACACGAAGGTAGCAGCACAAAGGATAATGCAACACAGTTCTTTGTGTAAAGGAGGAGCAAAAGAGAGCTTTTATTTAAAGAAACACTACACTTATATAGGGTAGTTCGTGCAATACAGAATAGAAAAGGCTCATTGGTCCAAGAAGGCAACACCTCTTTGAAAACATGCTTTCTGCAAAACTCCAGCAGGTGTTTAATCATTGTTATAATTTCTTGTCCTTGAGCAGCCTGAGAAAAGGCTGCTTTCTTGGCTCCCAGCAGTATCCTAATGACAAGGTGTGGCTTCCTGCTGTCCATGGCTGTTGTACAGCACCTCCAACACCTGTGAGAGTGAAAATAGCTGAGACAATGCTTTTGGGGCGTCCTGGAGCCTCCCTAGGCACCCATCCACCTCACACCATGCCTGGGACTGTTCCCATCCCATCTCCTGTATCCCTCTGGAAGGTGGGATGGATCCCCTGGCAGCCCAAACACTCCATTCTGTCACTCTCAGAAACCTGGAGACAGCACTAATCTAAACAGTGGGTAGGTAACAAGAGCTGAAACAGCAAACAAACAAGAAATAAAAAAAAAGGAGTGAATTCAAACAAATATTGTCTGTGCTGCTCCAGAAGAGCACTGTCTGGAGTGTAATTCTGTCATCATGCATCCAAACAAGGGAGGTGAAACGTGGTCACAAAGAGACATTTAAGCCTGGCACAAAATCTCCTCTCTGAGCCTGCCTTTCCACCTCCAGTAAAAGTGGCCTCACATGTAGATTTTCATTTCATTTAAGCTTTGAAGCAGTGCAAAACAGACCCTCTTTGTCCTGTGCCATCAGCTTTGATCTTCTCAAGGCTGGTTAATGGAGCAGGGCTGGGGCATCCCCTGAGTGTCTGCCCTGGGGGCTCTGCAGAAAAGAATGACCAACAGCAATACCACGGGTTTAAACCTTCTCTGCCTTAAAAAAAACCTGTCCCCTTCTGCCCCTGGAACCAGCCCTGGAGATGGGCAAGACCTAGGGCACAGCCCTGGGATGTCTCTGTCCTGTTCTGCCTCTGCCATGCTGGGCTCTGGCTTTTGTAGTTTACAGAGAACCTTAGCTTAAAATGAACCACTGGAGATCTCTGACCCCAAACCAAGCTGAAAAGAGATGAGGTAGATCAGGTTTATGAAGGTTTTATTTTTGTCTCTCCATACTGAGCCCCTGCTCTGGTATTTGGTTGATCTCACAGAATAGTTCTGGTGTTCAAAACCTTGTGCCTGTGGTTTAAATGTTGCTGAAGAACACCAGGTGATGAGCAATGCATGGAATCGGGGCCAGGGTGTGCCTGATGTGTTGCAGAGGTGTCTGGAGGGGTCTGGCAGGGCTCAGGGTCACCATCCATCCTGCCTGGCTGCAACCCCTGGGTACACTGTGCAGAAGGAGCTGCTGGCAGCAGCAGGAGCCGATTCTTTCTGAACAAATAACCCCCAGCAGGTCAAATCCTGAGCCTGAGCTGGGCCAGCTCTGTGTGAGCAGAGGGGAGCTGTGGGATCCTGAGGTCCTGCCCCACAGGGGCAGCTGGGGCAGCTGCTCAGCCAGACATTTCCAGCCCCCCCTGCTCTGCAAGCACAGAGTGTCCCCCCAGCCTGGCTCAGCTCCCTGTCCCTCCTTCACCTTTCCCCCTCCTTGATCTGTGTGGGACAGCTGCCCTGGCCTGGCCATGGCAGGGCACACCTGAGACAGGTGGCAGAGGCTGCAGGGGAAATCCCAGGTGCTGGGGAGGTGCTAGAGCTCCTGCTCAGGAGGAGCTGTCCCCACTGCCACAGCACCTGCAGTCACAGCCTGCCCTCTCCAAGCCCTTCTTCCAGCATGCAGCCAGCTCCCAGCCTTGCCTGGGAACAATTCCTGAGCTGTTTTTCCTGATGGGCTCCTCAGGTGAGGGGTGGGATGGCAGCTGCCTGGCACAGGGCTGGGTGTGCCACCAGACACCCTGAGCTGGCTCAGAGCTGTCCCTCTGTGTCATTCTGTGATGCAGAACTGCAGATCCTAAAGAAACACGAGGTAGTGCTGGATGCCTGCTATAATAAAAAATCTGCCAGATACCTTCCTACAACTTCCACTTAGTGTTATCTGTAATGCAAGGTTCTGCTCCCTGGGATCCCAGGAGCAGCACGTCCATCCTTCATCGTTACCCTGCCCAGATTGTCCTGATGGGCTGCTAAGTGAATTATGGAGCAGACATTACCCTGGGAAGAGCTGACCTTGTCCTTAACCTCAGCACATTCTTCAATTAATGCCCCACAAGACAAATTAATTCTATTAATCTGCAGAGGCCTTTAAGCAGATGAATTGGGATTTCTGCCTTTCTCCCTAAACCCACTTCTTCTTTCCCCTCCCTAATGAGCCTTTGCTTGCAATCAATAGTTAAGGGTTTGGCACTGTTTGAAAGCAAAAATAAGCAAAGTTGTGCTTATAGCCTGGTTGCCTCCTAAACCCTGCTGTGAAGGAGAAAGGATCCTGATAGCTGATATATATATTTCATTTTTCTGTCCCCAACAGGCTCTGCAGCTTTTCCTCACGTGGTTGGTGCTTCTTAGGAGGAAAAGTCACTTGCAGATCTGCTCAAATTTGCTCACTCTGCCTGTACTTCAAGCAGCAGGCTTTGCTGAGCATGAGTGAAAATAAATGGAAAGGGTGGTTCTGTAAAGATTTTGGGGTGGAGAAAGGCTGAGATCCATGTTTTGGGGGTTTCCCAGTGAGATTTTCCAGGGGAATGCCCTGTAATCCCCACTCAGAGCACAGCTCTGTTCGTGGGAGCATCCCTGGAGCATGTGGAGATAGCTTTGGGGTCTTGGCCAAGAGATCCCAAATTTGGTAATCTGGCACAGAGGGATGGCACAGAGGGGCCCAGGAGGGTCCTGGGGGGGCCAAGCTGGAGGTGAAAACCTTTCAGGGCACAAGGAAAAGGTCTCAGGGGTGAGAAAAGGGCTACAGGAACTCCTTATGGCGCCAACAGCAGACAGCCCCACGCTGCCTCCTGACCCCTTCTGGCTCCCAAACCTTCTGCAGCTCATCCTGGGCTCTTCCCAGAGCATCCCTGCAGGTACAGCCCGTTCTGGGCTCTTCCCAGAGCATCCCTGCAGGTACAGCCCGTTCTGGGCTCTCCCCAGAGCATCCCTGTAGGTACAGCCCGTCCTGGGCTCTTCCCAGAGCATCCCTGCAGGTACAGCCCATCCTGGGCTCTCCCCAGAGCATCCCTGCAGGTACAGCCCGTCCTGGGCTCTCCCCAGAGCATCCCTGCAGGTACAGCCCATCCTGGGCTCTTCCCAGAGCATCCCTGCAGGTACAGCCCGTTCTGGGCTCTTCCCAGAGCATCCCTGCAGGTACAGCCCGTCCTGGGCTCTTCCCAGAGCATCCCTGCAGGTACAGCCCGTTCTGGGCTCTTCCCAGAGCATCCCTGCAGGTACAGCCCGTCCTGGGCTCTTCCCAGAGCATCCCTGTAGGTACAGCCCGTCCTGGGCTCTTCCCAGAGCATCCCTGCAGGTACAGCCCCATCCTGGGCTCTCCCCAGAGCATCCCTGCAGGTACAGCCCGTCCTGGGCTCTCCCCAGAGCATCCCTGCAGGTACAGCCCATCCTGGGCTCTTCCCAGAGCATCCCTGCAGGTACAGCCCGTCCTGGGCTCTTCCCAGAGCATCCCTGCAGGTACAGCCCATCCTGGGCTCTGCCCAGAGCATCCCTGCAGGTACAGCCCATCCTGGGCTCTCCCAGAGCATCCCTGCAGGTACAGCCCGTTCTGGGCTCTCCCCAGAGCATCCCTGCAGGTACAGCCCATCCTGGGCTCTCCCAAAACATCCCTGCAGGTACAGCCCGTTCTGGGCTCTCCCCAGAGCATCCCCTGCAGGTACAGCCTCTTCTGGGCTCTTCCCAGAGCATCCCTGCAGGTACAGCCCGTCCTGGGCTCTTCCCAGAGCATCCCTGCAGGTACAGCCCGTTCTGGGCTCTGCCCAGAGCATCCCTGCAGGTACAGCCCGTTCTGGGCTCTTCCCAGAGCATCCCTGCAGGTACAGCCCGTCCTGTGCTCTTCCCAGAGCATCCCTGCAGGTACAGCCCGTCCTGGGCTCTTCCCAGAGCATCCCTGCAGGTACAGCCCGTTCTGGGCTCTGCCCAGAAGCATCCCCTGTAGGTACAGCCCATCCTGGGCTCTGCCCAGAAGCATCCCTGCAGGTACAGCCCGTTCTGGGCTCTCCCCAGAGCATCTCTGCAGGTACAGCCCATCCTGGGCTCTCCCCAGAGCATCCCTGCAGGTACAGCCTGTTCTGGGCTCTCCCCAGAGCATCCCTGCAGGTACAGCCTGTTCTGGGCTCTCCCAGAGCATCCCTGCAGGTACAGCCCATCCTGGGCTCTTCCCAGAGCATCCCTGCAGGTACAGCCCATCCTGGGCTCTGCCCAGAGCATCCCTGCAGGTACAGCCCGTTCTGGGCTCTGCCCAGAGCATCCCTGCAGGTACAGCCTCTTCTGGGCTCTTCTCAGAGCATCCCTGCAGGTACAGCCCGTTCTGGGCTCTCCCCAGAGCATCCCTGCAGGTACAGCCCGTCCTGGGCTCTCCCCAGAGCATCCCCTGCAGGTACAGCCCGTCCTGGGCTCTTCCCAGAGCATCCCTGCAGGTACAGCCCATCCTGGGCTCTCCCCAGAGCATCCCTGCAGGTACAGCCCATCCTGGGCTCTTCCCAGAGCATCCCTGCAGGTACAGCCCATCCTGGGCTCTTCCCAGAGCATCCCTGCAGGTACAGCCCATCCTGGCTCTCCCCAGAGCATCCCTGCAGGTACAGCCCGTCCTGTGCTCTTCCCAGAGCATCCCTGCAGGTATAGCCCATCCTGGGCTCTTCCCAGAGCATCCCCTGCAGGTACAGCCCGTTCTGGGCTCTGCCCAGAGCATCCCTGCAGGTACAGCCTGTTCTGGGCTCTGCCCAGAGCATCCCTGCAGGTACAGCCCATCCTGGGCTCTCCCCAGAGCATCTCTGCAGGTACAGCCCATCCTGGGCTCTCCCAGAGCATCCCTGCAGGTACAGCCTGTTCTGGGCTCTCCCCAGAGCATCCCTGCAGGTACAGCCTGTTCTGGGCTCTCCCAGAGCATCCCTGCAGGTACAGCCCATCCTGGGCTCTTCCCAGAGCATCCCTGCAGGTACAGCCCATCCTGGGCTCTGCCCAGAGCATCCCTGCAGGTACAGCCCGTTCTGGGCTCTGCCCAGAGCATCCCTGCAGGTACAGCCTCTTCTGGGCTCTTCTCAGAGCATCCCTGCAGGTACAGCCCGTTCTGGGCTCTCCCCAGAGCATCCCTGCAGGTACAGCCCGTCCTGGGCTCTCCCCAGAGCATCCCTGCAGGTACAGCCCGTCCTGGGCTCTTCCCAGAGCATCCCTGCAGGTACAGCCCGTTCTGGGCTCTCCCAGAAGCATCCCTGCAGGTACAGCCCATCCTGGGCTCTCCCCAGAGCATCCCTGCAGGTACAGCCCATCCTGGGCTCTTCCCAGAGCATCCCTGCAGGTACAGCCCATCCTGGGCTCTTCCCAGAGCATCCCTGCAGGTACAGCCCATCCTGGGCTCTTCCCAGAGCATCCCTGCAGGTACAGCCCATCCTGGGCTCTTCCCAGAGCATCCCTGCAGGTACAGCCCGTTCTGGGCTCTGCCCAGAGCATCCCTGCAGGTACAGCCCATCCTGGGCTCTCCCCAGAGCATCCCTGCAGGTACAGCCTCGTTCTGGGCTCTTCCCAGAGCATCCCTGCAGGTACAGCCTGTTCTGCTCCCCTCTGGCTTGCTGCTGGCACCTGGGCAGGTCAGCAGTGCAGTCAGACATGGAACAGGAATAACCAGCTTTGGGAACAGCAGGAAGGGCTTTGGGTGCTTGGTCAGACCCAATCTGAGCTCAAAAAACACCAGAGGGAACCCAAACTTCACCTGGAGCCCTCTGACCATGGTTTGTAGCCAAGCAAGTCCCTGCATTGTGCCTTGGCTTCTAAATCATCCTTCAGACAGCTGGCCCTTGGAAAAGGGGGTGATTGGACACAGGGTGTCCAGCTGAGACCTCCTGGGCTCCACTCCCCAGTCCAGGTGAACCATTCAAGGCTAAAGGATCTTTTAAAAAACTTTGCCTGACTGGCATCACCTGTAACACTCTGAGCACTTGTCCACTTTTATTTTATTTTATTTTATTTTATTTTATTTTATTTTATTTTATTTTATTTTATTTTATTTTATTTCATTTCATTTCATTTCATTTCATTTCATTTCATTCCATTTGTTAGACAGCTGTAAGTACTGTCAGTATTTAAGACATGCCCATGCTAATGAGGGAGACCATTTCTTGTGGTGTAATAACCATAATTAAGGATGGGATTTTTCAAAAGCAATCAGGGAAGTCAATAAGACTCTGTAAGAAGTGGGCGCCTCATTTCCTCGAGGTACTTTTGCAAATCCTACCCTAAAACATTGATATTTCATGTGGGCACATCTAAGTCTGTGTGGGAGAAGCCTCAAATCCTTTTTGAAAAGTGCTGTGCATATTGTAATTGGAACAGATTAATATGAATCTCTGTGGCAGCTTAACCTTTTATTCTCCTTATTTCAGAAATCACTGAGTATTTCAGTCACAAGAAACCATCTCTTGTAGATAATGAGGGGCCAGATCCAGCTGTGCCACTGGCACAGCAGCAGAACAATCCTGATCCACCCCAGCCAGGGATCAGAGGCTAAGAAACAACCAGTCACATTACCAAGCTGCAAATACATGCAGAGAAGTGTGTGTTCTCCAGTGCTCAGCATCCCTAATGCCTGCAGGCAGCCAGATCCAGCCTGGAAACACAGCACACACTGCTGACAGCCAGGGCACTCGTGGGGGAGCAGCTGCACCTGGGGAGCAGCGTCTTCTCCAGGGGGCTGAAATGCCCAGGCAGGGTGGAGATCCATTGAAAAGGGATGCTCTAGGAGAAACAAACAGGGTGCAGTGCAGGGATCACAAAGGGAAGCCAGGTTCGGGTCATGTCGCTGCCCCAGGTGTCTCCTTAGCCTGAGATCACCTCAGGAGGACATGCAGTGGTTTAAATCCTGTTCTTTCCCAAAGCCGCCAATGAGAGCTTGCAGGAGGCTGTTTGCAGAGGCTCCAAGGATTGTTTATTATTTCTTGTCTCAGGAACTCTCTGCCCAGCTAACAGCATCTTCTCTGCTGGGCATCCAGGATGGAATCTGCCTGCTGAGGGCAGGGCTGATCTCATATAGTCTAAATTACATGCTAAATGTTTATAACAGTTTTCCAATACAATCCAGTCTTGTTAAAGGGTCCAGCTCTGACCCCATCCAATCTGACAGTGCCAGCATGTCACCCAGCATGGATGGCACGGAGAAGAAGGAGGAAGAGGGATCCACACCCCAAATTCTCCATCTTGGCCACGTGTCCCTTATCACAAACATCCCTAAAGTCTATTTATCTACGTTCTAACAACCTCATTTACACTTTACTGATTTTGGTGGTTTGTTTCCATTCCCTCTGTGTTGGTAATTTCCCCCAGGGGTCTGAATTCAGTGCCTGAGACACCAGGGTCTCACTCAGGGGTCTTTGGGACCCTCACCAGGGGGTTTTGAGACCCCCAAGGAGGTCAGAGGACTGCTCTGGGCTCCCACAGGGTCAAACAAGAGTTTAGAGCTGATTTTCAAGACTGTGGGAGCTGGATGTAGCTGTTGGGTGTAAATCCTGCTGCTGCCCAAAGACAGCCCAGCCCAGATGGACACGAGGGGATGTTTCCTCTCCTCTGCAGCCACTCTGATCACCTGCCTCACTTCATTTGATGCATTTGATCAAACTCAGGGTCCCAAAAGAAGCCCTGTGCAGAAAGAGCCTCGTCTCACCTGGTGTCATACCAGAGCTGGGACACCAAGCCTTGTTCATCTGCTCCCTGGTAAAGCTCATGGAATGGCTTGGAGGGTTCTGAGAGGAATGATGGATTTGTCTTTACAAACAAGCTGTGGGTCTGCTGGTAGCTAAGACTAGCACTGAGAGATAAAAGAAACAATGGGAAGGATTCCCCAGATTGATGAATGGAAAAAGATATTTGCCTTTACAAACAAACTGTAGGTTTGCTGATAAATGAAATTGGATATTGAAAGATGAAAGAAGCAATGGGGAAAAATTCTATAATTTTTAATTCTATAAGAATTAAAAATTGAAAAGGGAGGGTTATACATTAGAGGGGAATCTCAGGTATCAGGTGTTCTGGGCAGTCTGTACCTCTCAAGTACCTCAGCCAGTGGGGAAAGAGAGAGGGAAATAAGTCTGGGAAAATAGGATAAAAAATAGAATTAAAAATTTGAAAGATCCTAGGGGAATGCCCTATGGTCTCTCCCTTTATTTGAATAAAGTAAAAGGACTCCTCTGTCTCCTTTTTGGACATAAACCTCTGGTGTTTGTGGATTAATTTTCCTGACATCAGTAAAGGGGGGAGGTGGGCAAACACAAAGGAGAAGGAGGTGTTTGGGCTGCTTAACAAACACTGGGTGGCAATTAATTTCCATTTGAGCACTGACAGACAGCGATAACCTCTGCATTCCAGAGAGCAGCTCCTCATCAGATGCTCCTCAGGTACTCTGGGCTGGATTTATGCAGCAGGCAGTAATCCAGCTCGAAATGGAAGTGAAACAGGGTGGAAAGTAAATCACCGACTTGCCCTGAGTAAATAGAACCTCTGTGTTATGGCTGGCACGTGAAAATGGGGAGGGCAGGGTGTGCAAGGGGTTGGCTCGTCCCTGGGACTGCAGCTGGGCAGGGTGACCCTGTGCAGTGCAGGGAGGCAGAGGGGGCAGCAGGAATATGTTGGAGAGGGAATAGCAAAATCTTATGAGTACCTAGCAAGTAGTTCTGAAACAATAAATGAAATAGAGATGTTAGCAGTATTTGACATAGATGCTGAAAATAGTTATGTTAAGGTTTGGGGCCTCTTCCTTTGTTTAGATGCCAAAATACCAAAGAACCAACAGACATCCTGTCCCAAGCCTGGCAGGAAAGGTCTGAAGATAAGGGTTACAGATAAGAAAGCCATAAAACATGGTAATTCAGTAGTTCCTATAGGTTGCATGCAAATATTAGGAAATTAGTATATTGTATTAGATTGGTTATTGGAAATTAGAATATTCATCATAGAAGAATACTTATTGTATTGTAAACGGGAAATCTCTCTCTAATCTCTTACTTCTTACCTCTTACCTCTGATCTCTAACCTCTCTCTAAGCTCTCTCTTACCCCTTTGCTCTTATCACTCTCCATGCTCTACACTCTCTCTTACACCCATGCCTAATAATAAAATACAAACCTGAAGAACAGAAAATATTAAGCTCCTGAGTTCTGTCCAGCAACCGTCCAACAACCCAACCCCCACAGGAATCTCCTGGCATTGCTGCAGTCCCCAGGCACAGCTCCCTGAGGGGTTCCAGCCCCTCTCACGGGCAGTGGGGCATGGCCAAGTGTTGTTGTGGCACTGCCACTGTCCTGTCCCTGCTGGTGGCCCTGCCAGGGCAGCCCTCCAGAGCTGGGCAGGCACAGGGGTGATGCTGCACCAGAACGATTCTGTGGCTCACCCTGCAGCAGGGGCAGTCAGTCCTCCAGGAAAAGCAAAGTGTTCCCATCGTCACCGTGTGCTCAGCTGAGCTCCTCCTGGAGCACTGATCGCCCCTCAGAGCATCCTGGTGTGCCTCAGCTCTGCCACTTTCCTCCCTGCTCAGCCAAGCTCCCCCAAACCCCACCGTGTCCAAACACCCTCTGGATCAAATTTGTCAGCTGCAGCTCCCCTCTCGTGCCAAACCTTCCTCCTGCTCATGTCCCTCCCAGTCCCCCACACCTCTGAGCCAGCTGCCTGGCCCTGCATCCTCACAGGGTCCATCTCTCTACCTCCCCCTCTTCCAGCTGTGCTCTTCCAGGCATCCCAAACCCTGAGCTGGGTGACAGCCTCCTGACCAGGCTCCTGCTGCCACCAGCTTAAAGCCACCAGGACTCTGGGGACAGACAGGTCTGATGGAACATCACCCATGGGTTCCACTCCTCTGCAGCACAGCACAGACCTGCATGGGACAGCTGCAGGAGCAAAAGCCTCCACAGCACCTACTGTGAAGGAAAAATGGGTTTAAAAGCATGTCCTGGGCTGTGCAGGGCCAGAGACTGAATGTGTTGGTGACCCCTCCAAGCAAGCATCACAAGAGGCAGCAGAGTAGGTGTGACCTGAGTTAAGTCTCAGCAACCTTGCAGGAAAAAATGAGACAGATCCTTCCTCTGCTTCTGGATCAGGCTGAGCTCTGGGTCAGGATTTACTCCAGCATAAGTGAGAACAGAGCTGGGTTAGAGCTTCAATTTTGCCTCCCCATCTCCTCCTGGTTTTGTTATTCCTTGAAATATTTGGGGGCTGTGAGAACAGTTCCCATTAAGTGTATCACTGGCTTTTCCTCTTGGTATTTATGATTTAATAATTCCTCAATCTGTCACAATCAGTATTGAAAGAGTGTGGCTGGGTATAATAGAATAATTTGAAAGGGAATGTTGGAGTGCAGGAACAGCCTGAGCTCTTTTCAGCAGATGCAAAAGTGAATAATATTTAGGGAGGTGTTTATAAATCAGCACACCCTTTAATTAAGCAAAACATTTTGCTAAGGAAGATCAATTAGCAATTCATGGTGCTAGGCCTGGCCTATTATCAAAGAGCTTGTACATGATAAAGCACAATTGCTTGTGTGTCTTTTGAGCTAATTATCAGTAACCTGTTTTAGTTGTCTTTCAAAGCTCCATGTGAAGAGATGAGATAAAGATCTACATGAGCAGGGGGGGCTGGTGCTTTGCCTTTCCCTCCAGTCTCTTTGGTGTTTGTACTAATTGCCAGGGGTGGAAAGGAGCCCTGGATGCTGTGAAGTCCTGGGATGGAGGGGCTGGGCAGGGAACATCTCTTTGGTCCAGCATGGCAAAGATGGGATCAGGCTCATCCCATACCTTCACACAGCCATTTTAATGTCTCATTTTCTCATCTTTATCCCCTGCTGGAGGTTTGCTGAGAGAGAACAGGTGAGATGTGAGGTGTTTGGCACTAGAGATGGGGTGGGGCAGGACCATGGGATGCCATGGATCAGTAGAGGGGAGACAGGGAGGGGTGGCTGAGAGTCCGGGGGTTCCCAGTGTGGCTCCCCAGCCTGCAGAGCCCAAAGCACAGCAGGGGTTCACTTTGAGCTGAAGAAAGGCAGAAAGCTCCCTGTTCCATCAGAAATCCATAGAAATGCCAAAGAGGGCTCAGATCCTGTCTGGGATGAGGGAACATTGCAGCAAAACCTACAAATTTCTGTGTCTCTTGGGAATGTGCCAACTCAAAAGCTTAAACACACCATGCTGGCACAAAGTGACAGGATTATGAGCAGTTTCAATCTGATGCAGATGGTCTTCCCATTTGCTTCCTTGTTTAAACAGCAATTTGGCAAGTTTGTCATTCATAAAGCTTTTATAGCCCTCCATCCACTCCTCCCCGGGGCACAGGGAGCTGCAGGGTGTTTGTGGCTGCCTGCAACACAGTCAGGCTTTAATGAGGTGTGCTGCTATTGTCCCTAGGTCAGAGGAGCCTTGGGAATTCCACTGCACAGAACAAACTTCCAGTTACAAAACTCCCTCAGCCAAGCCAGGTGTCACTGCTGACTGGAAAGTCTGACCTGAAACAGAGACTAGACAAAGCAAAAGGAATAAAACAGGAATTTATTAAAAGGATACACCCTGGGCAGTGCAAGAGCCCAGCTGGGACTACACCCAAATCAAATCCAGGATGGGTCCTGGTCATGAGTTTTTGCACTTTTATAAGTTTTGGTTCATCCTTACACATTGGGGTCAATTGTCCAAGCCACAGCCCCAGGCTATGAAGTCTCAGCCCCTGGCTTGCCCCCTTTCCCTTGCTGTGTTTTCTGCTTTTTGGGTACCAGTTGTCCCTGATTCTCCAGCTAGAAATGAATTATTTTGTCACTACCCTGAGAAGAGAACTCACCAACACCGAATATGAAGTTTCAGAGTTACACACTAAGCAGCAGAGATTCTGAAAAATATAAAAGCTAAAACCTAAGGCATCATCACAACTACCCTATGGCAGCTGCAGGGGAGGAAGGAGTGCCCTGAGATGTGCCAGGGGCTGAGGAAAAGCCTCAGGTTGCTGCTCCAAGTGGGATCCAAGTGGGAGGTGGGCAGAGGCAGGGCCAGGAGTCTGCTCTGCAATGAGCCTGCAGGGAAGGAGAGGTTGGAAGGTGTCACCATTCGTGGTGATCAGGGATCTGCATCATCTCCCCAGGGTGCTGGGAGAGGGGGGGTGTCCAGCCAGGAGAAGAGAATGGTCCAGGGAGAGCTCAGAGCCCCCTCCAGTGCCTAAAGGGGCGCTCCAGGAGGGACTGGGGACCAGGGATGGAGGGACAGGACACAGGGAATGGCTTCCACTGCCAGAGGGCAGGGATGGATGGGATATTGGGAAGGAATTGTTCCCTGTGAGGGTGCTGGAGATGCCCTGGCACAGGTGCCCAGAGCAGCTGTGGCTGCCCCTGGATCCCTGGCAGTGCCCAAGGTCAGGTTGGATGGGGCTTGGAGCAGCCTGGGACAGTGGAAGGTGTCCCTGCCATGGGATGGAATGGGATGAGCTTTAAGGTCCCTTCCAGCTCAAACCATTCTTCGATTCTTGATTTGAGAACAGGCTGAGAAACCAGATCTGGGCATCATGTGGTCCAGCTTCACAAACCTCCAGATAAAACACCGCTTTAATGAACCAGGCAGATGGACTGTAGGAGCAGAAAGGGCTTTGTTTGTCCACAAGTATCCAAGCACAATGGAAGTTTAATCAATTAACAGCTTCCATGTGGTTTTGCTGATGTAAAACAAGGAGGCTTGCATTGGCATGAGCTGCTCACATCTTAAGACAAGTAAATATTTAGCCAATAATTCTGATTTTTTTTGGCAACACAAGGCATCTTTGTTCTTCGTCTGCTTACTTGTGGTTCATTTGTGGTTTAATTGTGGATAATACACAGCAGGGTATCGGATGTTAACTCAACTTCCTCTCCTGTGGGATATCCAGAGTCTTTGCAGGAGCTGAGGAAAGAGTTGGGGGTGCTCTCAGTTCCTGGGCAGTGATTAATTAGTGTGTAATTATCCCCTCTGGAGCTACCTGTGCTCATACACACTCCTGACCCTTTTGCTGAGAGCAGGACCTGCTGCCACAGTCAGGTTTATGGACAAGGACTCCTCATTTCTTCTTCAGTCCCCTCAGAGGAAGCCCACCCTGTTCCACTCTAGCCCAGGGTTATCTACAGGCTTCACTCCATGATAAACATGGAACCTTTTCTTATCTGAATGCACTTATTTTACAAGATTATTTCATGGGGTTTGCAAAAAGTGTGAGATCAAAGAAGCAGGGTGGGGAGGCAGCTGGAGGTCACACAGCCGGGGACAGGATGGGGTTAAACTGGCTGTGGAACCTCAGAGAACTCATTTAACTCTTCTGATTCTCACAACATGATGTGAGACAGCAAAACAGCCCAGCCAGGAGCAGGGGAGGAGGCCTAAGAGCAGTTAGCCATGACCCCCAGGTGATGAGGGCTGAGGTTCACTGGGTGAGGCTGGTGGCACTAATCCAGGTTCATGGCACAGAACGTGAGCCAAGCTTTGCCTCTGGACAATGCTGGAGTCGATGAGTTAGGGGATTCTCTGAATCCTTCAGGGAGGAATCAAGGTGCAGGGATTGAATGGGTGGCTTTGGACGGATTGAAGTATATTAAGCCACTCACACATACAGTAGACATTTAAGTAGAAGTAAGTCAGTAATTTTAGAGTGAGTTCTAATGCTTTTAGTGCCACAGTCGCAGTGAGAGTTCTAGTGAAGGTTGAAATACACTGATACCTTCAGTAGAGGCTCCAGGCCCACAGCTGTAGACAGTGCTTAGACATAATAGAGCTATAGTAAGAATATTGCTTACATTTCTTAGATAGAACAAGATAAGTTGTATGCATAGTTGTATATGTAACCTGGTGTGCTAAGAAACTAGAATTCTAATAGGTTAAGGAGTGGTGGTCTGAGTTTGTGTCTTTAGCTTGTTGGAAAAATCCTATATAAGAGTTTGTATTGGAGGAGTTGGTGCTTTTAGCCATTGGCTTTGCCAGGGATTCTACCATTCACTTATTGCTTTGCTAGCTGCTTTTTTCATTGCTTTTTGCCATTGCCTTTTGAGAATGATGTGCTTTGTAATAAATAACCTTTTTAACTGTTAGCTGCTTTGCTTATTTAAGATAACCCAACGAAGTAGAAGCCTAAGAACTCCAAAGTAGATGCCTAGAGCACTGGAGGTCCAAGAACCTCCACAGGACTCCTGTTGGGGAAGGAGAGCCTGGGCAGGCTTTGCAAGGAGATGGGAACTGCTGTGAGTGGCCAAAGGTTCCTCTGGTGTCCTGCTGGCTCCACCCAGGGCCATCACCAGAGGAAGGAGATGGGGACAAGGCTGGGACACGAGCTGGGGCTGGGGAATCTCCAGGGCCAGCTGTGCATGAGGGAGAGTGTTGGGGAGGGAATAGCAAAAATCTTATGAGTGCCCAGCAAGTAGTTCTGAAACAATAGATGAAATAGAGATGTTGGCAGTATTTGACATAGATGCTGAAAATAGTTATGTGAAGGTTTGAGGCCTCTTCCTTTGTTTAGATAATGCCAAATGCCACAAATACCAAAGAACCAACAGATATCCTGTCCCAAGCCTGGCAGGAAAGGTCTGAAGATAAGGGTTACAGATAAGAAAGCCATAAAACATGGTAATTTAGTAATTCCTATAGGTTGCATGCAAATATTAGGAGATTAGTATATTGTATTAAATTGGTTATTGGAAATTAGAATATTCATCATAGAAGAATACTTACTGTGTTGTAAACAGGAAATCGCTCTCTAATCTCTCTCTTACCCCCTTGCCCTTATATCTTACTTCTTACTCTTTTACTCTCCATGCTCTAACCTCTCTCTTACACCCACGCCCTTATAATAAAATGCAAACCTGAAGAACAAAAAATAGTAAGCTCCTGAGTCTGTCCAGTGACCGTCCAACAACCAACCCCTCATAGGAGAGATGATTCCATCCTGAGCAGCCTGAGAGCTGGGACAAGGTGTGTGTGGTGTCCTGTTTTGGGGCAGGTGCCCACAGCAGGGGTGCAGCTGTGTGGGGCAGCCCTGAGTGATGGGCACAGTCTGACACTCCCTGGTTGTAATCCAGGAGCCTTTCTGCACTGAGAGGATAAAAAGAATTGGGAAAGTTTCCCCCTGGCATACACAGCTCCTCCTGAATTCCTGTCGAGGCTCTGGGGTGCTGCTGCCATACAAATGCCTCTCTTTCTCTACTCTTTGTGCAGCTCCCAGGGAATGCATTATCAGGAGGATGAATTGTGACATTTCTGCAATCCTGTCCCCTGTACCATATTCCAGAGCATCTCCCTGACAATAGATTTCCCTCACGTGCAGCTCCTTCTCAGGGAGATGTTCTCAGGAGTGATGGGCTTTGAAAAGCAGTGACAACATTTGGGTTATAAAAGGGGACAAGAGGTTATGCAGGAGTCTTAATGGATTTCAGTGGAGGCAGGGTTGAAAGCACCACACATCTCCATTTTTGGGAAAACACAACCCCAGAATTCAGACTTGGTCTGGGCACTTTAAATTTATTTATTTACTTTTTAAACATGCTGTTTCTTCTCTGTCATTTACTCTGAAAGCAAATTTGGTTACAAGGTAGAACTGCTCAGGATCTTTCTGTTTGTCTTTATTTCATGTTTGATTTTCTTCCATATAAAAGGAATCAATTTCATTTCTGAAAGTATCACAGGAAAGACATGCACACACCAACTCTGCAAGGAAAGCTGCTACAAATGCCTTGATTGTACTCCTTGATTGTAAGTACTAATAGAGATGGAAAATATCTTCACTTTTGTGCAATTCTGGTCAAATTTCCCATTAGAACTTGGCTTGGGATGTTGCCCTGTGTTGGTGAGCAAGTGTGGGTGTCAGAATGTGTTTTTACAAGTGCTTTAAGGCACAAACAAAAAAAAAATCTTAAACATCTGTGGAAAATTGGATTATTGAAACCAACGTGGCTCAGAAAATGCAGCCCCTTTGGCTAGAGCTCATCCAAAGACAAAGGCAGGAGCTGATTTGGTTCTTTGTGTTGACTCCAGCATCCTTGCTCCTGTTTTGGAGGGTAAAAGGACTGAATGGTGCCTGTATTTACCACCCTGCAAGGGTTCTTAAAAATGCTGGACTCCAGCTTTACAGGTGGTTGGCAGTACCTGCAGAGGTGTTTGAGCTGGGCAGGTGAAGATTTCCCAAAATCAAAGGCTAAAAAAATATCTCCAAAAGTTTTAGGGCTGCTGGAAAACCACAATGTTTTGTCATTTGGAATTCTTAATTATTAATTTCAAAGGTGATCATGGAAAAGCAATGATCATTGACTGGGGCAGGTGAGGAGACAGGAAAGAGTTCCCTGGGATCATGTAGAGGGAAGAGGGCACTGCTGAGTGGCAGCAGAGGGAACACAAGACCAAGGCTGGACACTATTCCAGCCTTGCTGCATTTCCTCTACAACCACCACAGCCACGAGCTCCTTAGTGCTAATTGAAATACAAGATGCAAGCGGGGAGAAAAATTTAAAAATAACTGAAAAAAAAGCACATAAAAGCACAGCCAAGAGCTGATGATTCTGAAAATCACTCAGTAGCAGGAAACAAAGCAAACACATCCAGGATGAGGGAGGGGAAGTAGGTGCAGCACTCCTCAGGAGGGCCAGGCTCCCTGCCCTGCCCCTTTCCAGCGCTGGAACACCTGGTTGCTGTCACTGCTGCCTGTTGTCCCACGTCAGGGACAATGGCTGGGTGAAGAGAGGAGGGTTTTGTCATATTGGAATTCAGTTTCCTTTGCATTGCCATGGCAATGCAGGCAAGATTTTGATCGCTGGCTGAGACACTTCAGTAGATATTAATACAGCTTTTGCCAAGGAGGGAGCTGAACGACAGCTCTGTTTGTAAGGCTGATTTCAACCTTCTGCTTTTTAGGCTGGATCAAAAGCCATGCACCCAGAGAAAGTGGAAAGGAGGGGGAAGGGATCTTACTTAGGGCAACTTATGAAAAATGTCTGAAGTTGAGAGAATACATTTAATTCCTACTAAATTGGCATCAACATCTTTGGCTGACTGCAAGGCAAGAAAGTGCAAACTCCCTTGAGGCAGCAAGTTCTAAAATAACCTTCTACTGCAGCACTCTGCTGTCAGAAGTTCTAACTCGTGTTTCTACTCCTCTGTCTCCTGAACGTCTCCTTGCTCACAGAGCTGCTATTTTATCCCTTATTTGTATAAGGTGTGACATAATAGGAACACCAGACTCATGTCTGAGACCCCTCAGGTCACAAGCACTCACAGCCCAAATTTGTGCTTCTAAAGGAATTAATTTTCCCTATTCCTACTCTTTCATAACGATGAGAATGTTAATTATGTCCCTAATGAATGTTTTAAGCCCGAGCAGAGGATGCCCAGCAGCAGCCAGGGAAGGGCGGCAGGAAACCAGGTGGGGTGGCTCCTCTGAGCACAGCACTCAGAAACAGAGGGGCAAAAGCTGCTCCCTGCATGGGCAAACTCAGCTGCAGCTGTCTCCTACGAGCCCTGGTGACCATCACGAGCAGCCAAGGGGCTCAGAGGGTCTGCCAGTCCCAGCTGAGATGAGGAAAGCTCCCACCACAACATAGGGCTTTGTTGCTCCTGGTTGATATTCTGGAATAATTAAAGCTGGCTCGACAAAACTCCTCTGAGGATGAAAGAATGGCTCCTGAAAGGTTTGGAAAGCTCCAGAATAGGCTGAGTGCAGCCATGCAGGTTGACAACAGTGTGGGATACTGTGGACACTGCTGAAGGCTCGTGGAGAAACCTAATTGGGTTTTTTCCCAGGTTGACTTTTCTCAGCTCCAGCCAGGATCTTTCCCAGGCTGGGGATCTTTCTCAGAGATAAAACAAGGGAAGGAAGAAAAAAAACACAGATAGACACCTGGTGTTGAGCACCGAGCCATGTGAGTGTTTTGTGATATTTTGCACAAAGCATGTTTTCAAAGAGGTGTTGCCTTCTTGGACCAATGAGCCTTTTCTACTTTAGTTTTTCACAATCTCCCTTATATAAATGCCATGGCTTTTCAATAAATCCCTTCTTGCTGCTTGGAAGGAGTTGTGTTGCTCTGTTCTTTCGTCACTTCCCATCCCCACAGCGACAGGATACAAGGTCCATCCCCACAGAGTGTTCCCTTTGGTAGGAGAGCCCGGGCTGACAGGGCAGCTGTGACAGAGCTTCTGCCAAAAGTCTCTAAGTGCTGGGAATTGGAGCCATTTGAAGGAGCTCCTGCCATGGAAATGTGCTCCCTGTTCCCTGTCAGCTCCCATCGCTCACCACCCCACCCCTGCTGACGCTTTGGGCTCTCCAGGCAGGGCCCCTCACGAGGAACACGCCGGATCTGCAGCCTGGAACAAAGCCACAGCCTGTCCAGCCCGTGGCTCAGAGCTGTGACAGTGCCCGAGAGCCAGAGTGACATCCCTCCCACTCGGATACACATCCCTGTCAGCTCGGGGAGCCTTGGGATGCTGGGGATCTTTGCACTGCTGATCTGCTGCCTGCAGCCTCCAGAGCGTTTCTGCAAAAGTGCATTTTGTTCTCCAGATCGTTCTTTTTCCCTACTTAGCACTTTATCCCAGCAGGAAATGTTCTGTAAGGCCACCAGCCTAATTAAAAAGTTCTCATGTTGAGGCTGTTCTGAAATGTGCACATTTAGAGCTCGCTGCACATGCAGAACAGGAATGTATGCATATGGATATCTGCAACCATCTTCCTATTTTTGGCTGAGTGAGCATATTTTCTGGGATCACATTCTGATCTCTGACTAATTAGTGTGCACGATTAATATTTTTCAAGGGAGTTTAGCTGTGAAAAAAACACGTGTTCAGCTGCATGTTCAATTTATGAGTGTGCTCCCTGCACTGCCACGGTCTGATCAGGAATAATGTGGGGAAAAACGAGGTCTTTGTCCATTTGCATCAGTGGTTTTTGGTTTACCAGCACAAGGAGACAGGTGGTTGAATTTAGATTTTGTGAATGCTTGTGCATAGCCAAATCCCTTGGAAAATCTAGGTCAAACCCTGCAGACAACATTTGGGCTGACTTCTGTTTCCACACACTCTTTGCTCTGCAAGAAATCAACCCTAAGCACATCAGAGAAGGGAAGTGGCAACAGAAAGTTCTGCTCAAGCCAAATGGATTTGAATCACCCAGTCTCCCCCAAACACAGGTATTGAGACTTTCCTCAAATCTTCCCATTTTGTTCCAATCCACTGAAATGGAAGCCAGCAGTGCCACAGCTGTGCTCACTACACAGCCCCACATCCTGCTGCTTCCCTTGGAGCTCAGACTGGGTACTGAGTTTCCCTGGGGACTGATTCCTTCAATTCCAGCTTGCTCCTGCCCTTCATTCTCTAGAAAGCCCCTCAGATTTATTTGGTGGGAAAGCAAACAGACCTGGTGGAGCTGTGATCTGAGTCTTTGTCAGAGCTCAACCGGAACCATTTTGGTGGGGGGAAAAAAAACCCCAAAACTTTCTCTTCTCCTACACTCCTATCACAGTTCAGGGTCTTTGATAAAATGACACCTTAAAACATTCCATTTTGCTGAGCCCATCACACACCTCAGCATCATCTCAGCAATTTGTAAGGCAATCTGATGAACATACAGGCAGAAGTTGTTTGAAACAGGGAGATGGTTCATAGATAGCACTGGCTAAGTGGGTGATGTCTAGGAGAGAAAGAATGTTCTCCAGCCATCATGTTCGTGTGACAGTGAGCACTGTCAATCACAGATAAAATGACTTCAGCTTCACAGTGACAGGACCCTGCTGTCACTGCACTTATCTCTGAATAATGTAAAGAGAGAAGAGAACCACAAACATAAAGACTGAGCCTGTAGAGACAAGGATTGACAGGCTTGGAAAGAAGCCAGCAGGGTACAGCAATCCCTGGCAATCATGGCATTGACCACCACTCCCATTGGATCAGGGGCATTTTCCTCTGGACATTCCCACCAGGCTATAAAACATCCTCCAGGAATCTCAGGAGTGTCACTGAACAGAGCAGTGACAGAATTCCCTGAAACAAAGAGCACTGGGTGCATCTCACCCTGTGTGGAGGGCACAGAGAGCTTCTAGCTGTCTGTCCTTCCTGGGTCCCACAGTCCCTGCAAAATGCCAGGAAGGAGCAGGACTGGGATACTGGGATGTGTTTGTGCAGTGGTTATTTCTGATGGCACAGGGAACATCATCTGGCTGTGTGTTGGGTTGATGTGGCCAGAAATGTGGATTCTGTCACCATCTGCTGCAGCCGGGTGGGGCAGTGACCCTTATCTCCTGGCACATATTATCTGCTAATGGGCCATCTTTAAACCAGCTGGGGCACTCATCTTTATCTTTCCCACAGCCCTTCCTCCCTCCAGGAGATATCATCTGCTGCTGGGCCATTGAGTCCCACTGCATGACTGATAAAATTACATCATCCACTGGGAGATGCTCCAGCCAGGGGAGGAGCCAAGCCTTTCCTACCTAGAGAAAAACTGAGATTTGGAACACCAAGACAACCTTCTTTCCACTGGATTCCAGAGGGAAAGCTGGACCTTTCCACAACATCCCTGGAGCTTCAGAGGAAAACTGCACCTTCTCCAGGAGCACTGCTCCAGCTGAACCACATCTGCCACTGCAGGAGGATGCAGCCACCATTGAATGGGACTGCTGCCAACAGCCTGACTGACTGACGGGTGTCAGCTTGGATTCTGACTCTGTCAGGGTTGGGGTTGTTCTTTGTAATACTGTATTTCTATTTTAATTTTCCTAGTAAACAGCTTTTATTCCTATTCAAATATCTTGGCCTGAGAGCACCTTAATTTTAAAATTATAATAATAATTTGGAGGAGAAGGTTTACATTCTCCATTTCAAAGAGAAGCTTCTGCCCTTATTATTCTGTCCTTCAAACCAGGACAGGCTGAAAGGAGGAGCCTGTGCCAGTGAGAAGGGCACTGGTGAACACATCCCAGAAGGACTGAACCCTGGGTTTTTTTGGGCAATATTTCCATGAAAGCACAGGAAAGACATGGCTGTCCAAAGGGGAGAACAGTCAGAAAGAGAGTTTTCAGCACCTCCTTGAAGGTGTCCCTGCCTCGTGTTCTCTGGTGCAAAGCTGGTGAGTGAAAGGTCAGTGGGCACAGCAGGAGAGCCCAGAGCAGTGGGGAGGGCAGGAGCCAGCAGAGATAATGAGGAAACAAGGGCAAGAGCTGGTTCTGTGGCACAGGAGAAGGGCTCCTTTCCAGAAATGCCAGCTCTGAAGTGCCCTGAAGGGACACACTGAGCCCTGAGCTAAATTACACCAAGGTATTAATGGTGAGGCTGATTTTTGGACTCATGTTTTGCAAAAGGAATATTGTTTCTTCCTTCCCAGCCTGATCCAGCCAGGAGGAATTTGGGGTGTGCATGCAGCCACAGAGCTGTGACTCACTGGGATCAGAGGGGCCTGGTGGGGTGGCTCAGGAGGGATGTGCTGCCAGGGATGGACACAGGCTCGGTGCAAAGCAAGGTGGAGGACAGGCACAGCACTAGCATGGCCCTGCTGGTGTCAGAGACACAGTCTGGCCTCCAGACCTGAGCCACAGAGGTTTGGAGTGCTGAGGGAGAAGGGAGAAATCCCTGCAATCACACTGAAATTCCCAGGTGAATTTCCCACGGGTCACACCTGTACAATGTCCATGGTTTCCATCAAAAAGTTCCCCTTGAAGCCACTCACAGTCACCTCAAAGAGCCCAAGAAATGAGGAGGCAAACCCAATATTTACTCAAAGACTGGTCCTTGCCTTCTCCCACCCCTAGATCCAGCCAAAGGCAGCAGGAGCCTGCAGGGATAACTCACAGACCTCTGGCTGCAAGTCTCTCATTCCTGCAATAAACCCCACACTGGCAATAAATCAGGTAGCTAGCAAATGTGATAGCAGGCAAATAGATCCTGCCAAGTCATTTTAAACTGCAATTGCTGGGGCTTTTTTTGTAACACTCTGATGTACATATTTGGCCCATTAGAAAAACAACTTCATTTTCAGCCACAGTTTCTGTAATGGAGCAATTCCCTGCTTCAGTGCAGATCTCTCCAGAGAGTTAGGGTGAAAAGCACACGGTGCTTGGCTCGGGGTGGAGGTGTAAACCAGCTGGCAGTGCACAAAATGCATTTCTCAGGAGCCTGGAGGGACAGTTCAGCCCCCTCTGAAGGGCAGCAGTCACCAGGGCCAGGAAGGGGAGGCAGCAAATGCAGCAGCATCATCAGCCCTGACCTCCTGGAGTGAGGATCCAGGTTTGTGGGAGAGCAGAGCCAGCCCAAGCAGGCAGGGATGGGGCAGAGGGATGCAGGACACACACAAGGGCAGCTCCAGGCAGTGCTCACTGGGATTCTGTGCTGGAGGAATCTCCAGAAGGATTTTATGGCTGCATTCAGCCTGTCACAGCCCCCCCAGCACAGACAGCTCTCTGTGAATAAAGCTCCAAGCACACCCTGTGAGACCATGGATACAGCACCTTGGGGCTGGATGAGCAAACCAACTCTGCCCTGGAAGAAATCTGCTGGGAGAGTCAGGGATGAGCCCTGCCCTGTCTCATTCATCTTCACAGCACCTACAAGGATTGTCCTTCCTCCAGCTCAGGGGCAAACCCAGAGCCCTGGAGCTGTGGGATGGCCCTTGTGGAGGGGCTGCAGGGCCTGGCTGGCCACCTGCAGTGGGTGACCACAGAATCATGGACTGGTTTGGATTGGAGGGACCTTAAAGCTCATCCCATCCCACCCCTGCCATGGCAGGGACACTTTCCACTGTCCCAGGCTGCTCCAAGCCCAATGTCCAGCCTGGCCTTGGACACTCCCAGGGATGGGGCAGCCACAGCTGCTCTGGGCACCTGTGCCAGGGGCTGCCCACCCTCACAGGGAACAATTCCACCCCAATATCCCATCCATCCCTGCCCTCCTTCACCCTAAGGCTGTTCCCCCCTGTCCATTTACTCCATGGCCCTGTTAAAAGTCCAACATGTTCAATCCAGCCTGGGGAGAGACTCCAGCACCCCTGAGCCCAGGATCCTCCCAGCATAACCACCCACCTCACAAGAGCAACATGGACCTCAATATAGGAGCAGCACCGAAAAATTCAGGAGCAAAACTTAACTTAAAGGCAAGAATGGAGAGCAGAAGTGATCCCAGGCACAGCCCCTGGGGCTGGGAGCCCCCTCAGTGAAATGCAGTTGCTCCCCTTCCCTTCCAGCCTCTCCAGAGTGGCCTTGGGAGATGCTGCTTAGCATTTTTCAAGCCTAGGACAAGGCAAAGAATCATTTGGTTGAAAAATGGCCTTTAGTAGAACATGAAAGATTTTATTAAAAACTATTGGCTTTTTAGAAGTGTTTCCCCCTTTTTGATTTTTTTTGGTGACATCCTCTATCTGTCTTTTTTACTGCAGCCTGCAATGTAAACCAGCCTTTGCTTTCTCTTCTGGAATTATTCTATGTTAAGATACTTTTTCAATCAAAAAAAACATCAAAATAATTCATGTACAGAAAACCTGCTCTGGGGAAGAAGCAGCAGTTTGAATTTTCTGGAGGGAGACCCATGGAGGACAGGCATGGAATCCCTCATTCCCTCCTGGAGCAGAGACCAGGTTAGGCTGCTCCCCCCCTGCCCCTCCACTCTGCACAGCCCTACCCAGACCCTCACTTTCCTGCTGCCCATTGCAAACTCCCCTTCTGATTTCCCCAGCTGAACTCCCTGTTCTTTCTCTGCTTTACGAATTCCTGATGCAGGAGCAGGAGCCTGCTCTCCTCCAATTGCTGCCCCCACCCCAAACCTCCCCTTCCCCAGAGCTTTGGGGAAAGCAAAGCCCATGTGAGGCAGAGAGCTGCAGCACAAAAGGGCTCTTTGTGCTCACTTCACCGAGCTGAGATTTTGGGAGCAATATCTGAACAGAGATTTGAAGAAGTGCTTATGTGATGGTTTTGTTAACAGCACTGAGAACATGCACAGGGCAGCTGATCGATTCCTTTATTGGGCAAAATTTGCTTCCTAGAATTCAGAGCTGGAGACAGGCTGTGACTGAAATGCCAAATTGCTGGGGGATGCCTGCGTGGAGGAGCCACCCTGATCCCTCTGCACAGGGGCATCCTGACCCTTCCAAGGGCCAGGAGAGGAGCAGGGGGGAGGAAAACCAAAAGGAGAGCAGCAGCAGCAGGTGTGTGGCAGATTTCTGTGGCATTCCCTGTATGGGGAAAGGCTCACCCTGGGAAAGCTGCCCTGCTCTGCCAGTGACCCCAGAGAGCTGCTGCTGCTGGGGGCTCCCACTGCTGGATCTGCAGTGCTCTGTGGAAAAGGGGAAACTGGGCCCAGAGAAAGGCATTTATGGGAGTGGAATACACACAACCCCTGCCCACCCTAACCCCTCCTTATGCACTTAGATCAGATGGGAAAATTGAGGTTTGGAGCACTGAGTGTCCCCATCATGCTGGTGCTCAGCAGACAGGAGCTGCCCTTGGGTGGGATGAGATACCCTCTCCTCAGCCTGCTCAGAAGTCCCTAAATAAAAAACTGGGAATTGTGGGGGCTGGTGTAATGACACAAACAAGGAGGGAAATGGGGTGTGTGGAAGGAAAGGATGAAGAATGAACGAGACTCTCAGAGCTGAGTCAGCAGCAAGTGCTGGAGGGAAGAGGGGGAGAATCACAGCCAGCCCTTGGAGTTATCCACAGAAACCACAAAACTCCTCATCTCTCACTCCTAGAAGTGTTCCAGGCCAGGCTGGATGGGGCTTGGAGCAACCTGGTCCATGGCAGGGTTTGGAACTTGGTGATCTTTAAGTTCCTTTCCAGCCCAAGTCATTCTGTAATTCTGTGACCTTCATAGACTCATGTTAAAAATCTCTCAAAATCTGGTGTTTTCTCATCCTGCAGACCCCACACAAATCCCTGAGTCTGTGCTTTAGGAGCCTCTAGCCCCCTGCCCCACTCCTCCAGGAGCTCAGCACAGGGTTGCACTGCTGGGATCACCCCCTGGCCCCTGCCCCAGCACACACATGGATAATTCCTCTGTTGGGTTTTAGGGCTGGTGTTGCCCTATTTTGCTGCTCCTGGCCCCTCACAGAGGAAAGTTTCCATGGCCAAAGATAAGCAGGAGGGACAAGGACATCCCCTCCCAAGTTACCACCCCCACTCCTGCAGCCACAGCTGGAATTTCTGTGAATTTACACATCTGTCTGTTAACTCCTTGATGAGTGAGCACCCTGAGATAACGTGGTTGGGGACCTGAAAAAGTGGATAATTTGATAACAGCCTCTCACTGCTGCTGCTTCCCCAGCTGTTCTGCATGGGAAACTTCACCAGCACCTTAGAACCAATTCAGTGGTTTGGTTTTTTTTTCCTTTAATAATACCCCTTATCCCCAGAATGATTTGCACTCAGCAGAAGCTGAAGAGTAACAAACCCTGTCACTTCTCAGGAACCATCGTGTCCATGGGGAGCAGCAGTGGGAGGGGCAAGGGATGGTGTCAAGGGGGAATTGATGGTGTCAAGGGGGAATTGATGGTGTCAAGGGGGAATTGTTGGTGTCAAGGGGGAATTGTTGGTGTTGAGTGGGAATTGATGGTGTCAAGGGAGAATTGGTGGTGTCAAGGGGGAATTGATGGTGTCAAGGGGGAGTTGGTGGTGTCAAGGGGGAATTGGTGTTGAGGGGGAATTGATGGTGTCAAGGGAGAATTAATGGTGTCAAGGGGGAATTGATGATGTTGAGGGGGAATTAATGGTGTCAAGGGGGAATTGGTGGTGTCAAGGAGGAATTGATGGTGTCAAGGGGGAATTGGTGATGTTGAGGGGGAATTAATGGTGTCAAGGGAGAATTAATGGTGTTGGGGGGAATTGTTGGTGTTGAGGGGCAATTGTTGGTGTCAAGGGGGAATTGGTGGTGTTAAGGGGCAATTGGTGTTGAGGGGGAATTGATGGTGTCAAGGGGGAATTGTTGGTGTCAAGGTGGTGTTGAGAGGCAATTGAGGGTATCAAGGGTCACTTGTTGATGTTGAGGGGCAATTGTTGGTGTCAAGGGTCAATTGTTGGTGTCAAGGGGCAATTGTTGGTGTCGAGGGCTCACCCAGCCCATCCCAGCACCTGGAGCAGAGATAAATTCCCTGAAAAAGGATATCTGATTGCCATAGTTTCTCTGAAAAGGTGAACATTCTGCCTAACTCAAAAACATCCCCCATGGGCCAAAGGAGTTCCACAGGATAAACCTGAAAGGGAAGTGTTTGTGCTTCTATGCAATAGTTGATTTGTTTACTCCAGCTTCTCTCTGTTCCTCCAAAGGAGAGTAAAACATCTAGATAACACTCTAGAAGCAAAATAGTTTTTAAAGAGGAAAATTCAATTAAAAAATTTAATTTAAGAACATAAAACACCTCACCATGATATTATAGGCATGCTCTGACTTTGCATTTCTTGCACAGTATTTCTAATTTAATCCTTTCAAAGTTAGTTACAACTGTGTTAATTTTTAACTGATCCATTTCAAGGTAAAAATTATTTCTGAGCTTGTAAACATCCCCCAGGCTAAGGGTGGAAAGCCAAGGAACACAAGGCCAAGAATGAAAACTGAACTCATGGGTTTGCTCCTCTCTGTATTCTCAGTGTCTGTGATCCCAACAGCCAAAAGTAAATTAGTGAAAAGTGAAAATAGAAACAAAACTCGCTGTGACTTCTTTAAAACTCTGCCTAATCTGTAGGAATAAACATCACCATAATTCTGTTCCCCAATAATGGGAACTCACTGAGGACTTACAGTCCTTAAAAATCTAGAAGTGACATATTTCTCTATTTTCTTTACACTTAAATTTAATTAATTCCTGAGTTTCTGATGCTTATTCCATGGAATCACAAAATGGATTGGGCTGGAAGGACCTTAAAGCCCATCCACTTCCAGCCCCAAACCTTCCACTGTCCCAGGTTGCTCCAAGCCCTGTTCAACCTGGCCTTGGACACTTCCAGTGATCCAGGGGCAGCCCCAGCTGCTCTGGGCACCTGTGCCAGGGCCTGCCCACCCTCACAGGGAGGAATTTCTTCCAAACATCTGATTCTCTTTTAGTTTAAAACCCTTTCCCTTTGTCCTACCATTGTCTGTCCATCTAAGAAGTTCATGGAATCATGGAATGGTTTGAGTTGGAAGGGAACTTAAAGCCCATTTTATTCCAACCCATTTTATTCCAAAGTTGCTCCATTGCACCACTCCTGAGATGCTTTAACTGGAATTACAGATTTGTATTTCCATCCTTCTCTTCCCTGTGGTGTTTGTGCAGAACCAAGCCCAGCTCTTGGCCCAGCACTGTCCTGGCCCTGCCAGCTCCCTTAGCACAGATGCTCTGCACTCTCACTCTGCTGCCTCATCTGCACTGCAGTTGTTCCAAATGCTTTCCCTGCTGGGGGTTACATCTTTTAGGGAGGTAATATCTTGGAGGAAAAACTGAATTTGGCCCCTTTTTTGCTCCTGAAGGAGTCACACCAACTCCCCTTTGTGGTTTCACGTTCCCAGACAGAGGGCAGGGCCCCAGCCTCACCCTCCTGCTGGTGCAGAGGCACCTCAGCCCAGTGTGCTACAAACAATCATTTGTCACTAACCACTGCCCAGCTGACACTGGCATGTGCCACAGGGGAGGCCACTCAGCTTTCATGGCACCTCAGCTGGCATTGATCTGACTCCAGCTGCTCAGCAGCTTTGCTTTGTCATGAACATCTGGATGGAGACATTGGAAGCACAGGTACCAATGTCCCTAACACAGCATCTGGAAGTGCAGCTCTCACCAAACACCCCCCTGCTGCAGCCTGATCCCACAGGCCACATTCCTAATGGAATTCTGGATAACCTGGAGTGGCCCCAGGCCCATCTGCAACAGCAGCAAATGCATGTTAGGCACTATTTAATCATAATTCCTCAGAGAGCTCAGTTTGTTTTGAGTCTGGGCCACACCAGGCACTGAGCCACAGGAGAGGGACATTTCCACAAAGTCTGTGGAGGGAAAAGCCAGCAGCTGCCAGGCACTGCAGCAGGAGATGTCACCAGAATGTTCCTGCTGTGCTGCAAACATGAATCTTTCCATCAGATCCACCCCCAGAGCTCACACTCCATCCTTCACGGCCACCCTGTGCCACCCACCACTGGAAAGCTGCAATTAGCAGGGTATGAGAGATTTGCTGCTCTGGATAAAAGGCCACCAGAGCCCTGGGAAGGTTCAGGCTCTAAAGGGAGCAGTGCAGAGCTGCCAGCTGAGGGCTGTTGTTGGAAAGGATGAACCAGGAAGACCTTACAAATATGAATGCTTAGATTCTGAGAATATGGAAACCATGAGTGAGATTGAAATGAAAGCCACTTTTGAGGTACCAAACCTCAGTTACTGAATAAACTATAAGACAATAGGAGGGCCAGCTGAAAGTAATCCCCTCTTGATAAAACAATGTCTTCTGCTGGAGAGCAAGTCCAAAGGTCAGAGAAGACTTTGCTAGGGTCCAAAGAGTAGTTTTAGAGTTTAAAATATAACACACTATGGTAATGTAAGGATTCTTATAGGCTGTATGTAAATGCTATAGAATTTGTATCTTGTGTTAGATTGGTTAGTGGAAATTAGAATATTCATCATGGAAGAAGATTTATTGTATTGTAAACGGGAAATTGCTCTCTCTCTCTTACTCTCTTACCCCTCTCTCCCTCCTGCTCTCCCTCTCTTACCCCTTTTGCTCCTCTTTCTCTCTTGTTCTCTTACTCTCTCTTACTCCTTTGCTCTTCTCTCTCTCTTTTTACTCTTGCTGCTACCACCCCTCTCTTATCTTATTCCCTCACCCCCTCCCCCTCTTATTTTCTTTCTCTTCCCCCATTTTCTCTTTGTCCTACTCTGGGCTGCGCCTGGCAGCTCTTAGCAGGACTCTGGACACTCATGTCCTTATGATAAACTGCAGCTGTAACTCCAGCTCATACAGAGCGCACGAGTTTTGTCCCGGAGGACTGTCTGTCCCCACACAAAGAGAAAGCACCTTGGAGTGAGCTTTCCTCCAGATGTGCTCCTCGGGGTGTTTGTGTTTTGATGGTTTTTAATCAGTCAGCAGCTGCTGAGGTTCCTCCAGTGGAACCAGACAGAGGAGCCACGATGGTGTGATGTGATTCCCTGGAATAATATTACCTCCTTTTCTCCAGCTGAGCCCTCCAGCACAGAGCTGGGGAAGGCTCTGGAGCACAAGTCTGCTGAGGAGCAGCTGAGAGACCTGTGGGTGTTTAGCACTTCAAAATCAACACTTGAACATCTCCTTAAAATATATCTTTTCCCCCTATTCCTATTTTTTCTGAGAAAACAAGACACTTTCAGGCACATGGAAAATGTTCTCATTTGGGTCAGGCTGCTATTTTGAGTACAGGGCTGCCAGCCCTCTGCAATTATCCTGCCCAGACAATGGGATGGATGTTCCTGTGCAGCCAGGAAGGGCAGCACACTGCAGCAGCTCCAACTCATTAAAAGGAAGGGGCAGCCCTGGGATGTTCACCAGTACCAGCAGGATTGGGGCTGTGCAGGGAGGGGCTTCTGTCAAAGGAGAGGAGGGATAATCACCAATCCCATCTCCATCCCATAAATGCTGTGTTCAGGGATGCACATGGAGCACTCAGTGCTGAGCGTGTGTGTGCACAGCAGGCCCTGCTCCCACAGCTGTGGTGATGCCTTAGGATTTTAGTTTTTAAATTTTCCATATATTTGTAACCCTGCAATTCTTTAGTCTGTAACTTTAAACTCCATGTTCAGTGTTAGCCACTGCTGTCCCATTTTGGTCACTCACAACAATTCCTCTCCAGGCTGGGAATCAAGGACACCTCACTGCCACAGGCCCTGAGAAATGTACACAAAGGTGAGTTGGGGGAGAAAACCTGGGGTAAATGACTTCATTACCTGAAGCTGTAATTGGGAGATTAACCCCCAATATGCAAATGGGCCAAACTTATAAAAGTGTGAAAACCTGTGACTCATGGTCCATTTTTGGGTGCAGCCCCTTTGTCCTAAATGTACTTGAAGGTCCTTCAATAAACATAACTGCTTTTTTTTCCCCTAATTCTGCCTGGCCTCTGTTTTTAGGTAGCCCAAAAAGGCATCATGGGTGCAGGACACCTCAGGGCAGGTCCCAGCTCTCCTGGTGAGGACATTTAGAGTTCCCTGGGTTTTCCTGCCTGTCCAACAGCCAGGGTATTTCAGTGTTTCCAGTCTTTCCTTGGGCACACACAGCCCCAGAACGCTGCACTTCCCACACTGCCCCATTTCCTGGGAATCACAGGAGCCATATGGCCCTGTCCCACTGCAGTGACAGGGACACTGCCAGCACAGGGACAGATGGGTGGGAGCCCAGAAACACAGAACTGATCTGGGTCACACTGCAGCTGCCCAGCCTGCCTTAAGAGACACCCCTGGAAAATGTGTTCCAGCTCAGGGGAAAGGAAATTCCTATTTTCCACATCTTCGAGGAACACTGCTGGGAATGCGTTGGGGAGGCAATAGCAAAATATTACGAGTGTCTAGCAAGTAGTTCTGAAACAATAGATGAAATAGAGATGTTAGCAGCATTTGACATAGACACCGAAAATAGTTATGTTAAGGTTTGAGGCCTCTTCCTTTGTTTAGATAATGCCAAATGCCACAAATACCAAAGAACCAACAGGCATCCTGTCCCAAGCCTGGCAGGAAAAGTCTGAAGATAAGGGTTACAGATAAGAAAGCCATAAAACATGGTAATTTAGTAATTCCTATAGGTTGCATGCAAATATTAGAAAATTAGTATATTGTATTAGATTGGTTATTGGAAATTAGAATATTCATCATAGAAGAATACTTACTGTATTGTAAATGGGAAATCACTCTCTTGCCCTCTCTTCTCTCTTGCCTTCTCTTACCTCTGATCTCTAACCTCTCTAAGCTCTCTCCTACCCCCCTGCTCTTATCACTCTCCATGCTCTACACTCTCTATTATACCCACGCCTTATAATAAAATACAACCCTGAAGAACAGAAAATAGTAAACTCCTGGGTCTGTCCAGCAACCATCCAACAACCAACCCCCACAGGAATGGACTTCCCTGGTCCATCATTCCCATTCCAGGATTCACAGTTTATACACCCACACAGACACACATCACAGAGTCACAGAATATCCTGAGCTGGGAGGGACCCCCAGGATGGCCCAGGGCAGCTCCTGCCCCTGCACAGACACCCCAAGAACCCACCCTGAGCATCCCTGGCAGCCTCGGGGCTGTGCCCATTCCCTGGGGACCCTGGGCACTGCCAGAACCTCTGGGCAAGAACCTTTCCTGATATCTAACCCCAAATAAATAAATCCCAAAATAATAATATCCTACCCCCCCCCAAAATAAATAAAATAAATAAATAAATAAATAATGTAAAGTTAGAAAATTGTAAAAGCATAGAAATATAAAACTAGAAGAATAGAAACATAGAAAGATACAAAAATATAAAAATTAAAAACTCATACATCTCTGCCCACCCCATGTCCATATTTTTATTTCTCCTTCCGCTCAGAAATGACCACCAGCCTCTTCATGGCACATTTTTATTCCTTTGGGATCCCCCCAGCTCCCAGACACTGCAGGTGGAGCTGCCCCCGAGGTGTCCTGGTGTGCTGCACATGGAGATGCACATCTGGCCTGATGTGCCCCTTTCCCCACTGGTGCAGGGCTCACAGCCACAGCTCCTGCTCCGGCCCACTCTCCCCATTCATTCCAGCTGCTGCTGGCCCCAAGGCCAAGCACAGAGCCCTCAATTTATGTCAGGCTGTTAAAATTTTTAAACCTGTGTAAATGACGAGCAGTTTATCAATGGAGCTGCTTTTGTCAGCCTTGGCTGGGGAGGGCAGGGGAATATTGGCAATTTTCCAATTGCCATTCATTTTATGTCGGTTTTCTTCCCATTTAAAGCAGGAGTTGGCTAGAAACAATATCCATTATTAATAGATAAATGTTTTATTAACGATATAAAGACCACAAAGATTTGTAACTTTAATAATAGTTTCTTGTTTTAAAATTCTGTGGCATTATTATTTATTGAGCAGCTGGGGCTGTTTTCTTGCAGGGCCACAGTTGGGCAGAACCACGGCAAAATAAATAACTTGGAGTTATCAGGGGAGAAATATTCCAGCTGACTTAAGTGGTTCCCGGCATTCTTCTTTTTTTTTTTCATAATTTTAAAAATAAATTTGTTACTCGCTGGTTACAATAAGGACTATAAAATCTCAAAGGAAAGCAATTTTTCCTGGACTTCACTTCTGGTGCTGCCCATGCTGGAGCATCCTCAAAGCCCTGCTCTCATATTCTGCAAATTATTCAGGTTTCTGTGTTAAACCACTTCAGTTTAGCCTTTGCTGTGCCAGAGCAGAGTGATAACTGCATTTCCTTCTCCCTGCAGGGGTTCTGTGGCTCTCAGGTAACTGAGGGAATTTGAAGGGGAACAGGAACATCATTTTTGAGCTTTATTTTGTCCTCCCTCCTTAGATTTCTCTTCATGGGCTTTTTTTCTCCCCCCCATCTTCTTCTCTTAGTAGATATTTCAAGGGCTGTGTGGATTTCCTAAGAGTTTGGTCTAGTACTTCAGAGAATAAAAAATACAAAACCTAGTCATTTGAATGATCTGATATTTTATTTTAGTTTTAGTTTCAGAATAAAAAATATAATGCTTGTGTTTGAGACCTCTAAAGCAGCAGAAGGCTTTTGCAAATACATGAACTGAAGGAAGAAAAACAGTTAATAATAATAATAATAATAGCTATGGACAACTGTAGCTGGCAAGAAATAACTTTGCTACAAAAATCTAAAAACTTGCACTTTCCATCTCCGCTGGAAATTGTGAGGCTTTTTCCAAAAAGCAAAGTTTCTGTTTTCTAGAAAGAAACTTTCTGTCTTTATCCAAATTCTTTTAAGCCTGGACAAAATCAAAGTATTAACCTGTAGTCAGGGTTCAGCTGGTGACCAAACATCATCAAAGACCCAAAACTTAAAGGATTTAAATTCTTTAGCTGTGTTCAGCCCAGAAAACGGAATAAGAAATTCCTAAATCCCACATTAAAGCACAAAACACTGGGCAATTTCAGGCTATTCTTCTCTCCTTGTTCATTTTGGGTGTGAAATATTCCTGCCGAGGTGAGCAGCTTTCAGAGAGAATATTCTGTCTGCTGGGCTCTGTACATCCCATAAACACACTTCTGAATCTGGAGAGATTCAAAACTCAGATCACTGAGAATTTATTGTTAAAAAATAGAAAGTTTTGCTTGCCCCTTTCTTGTAGAAACCTGATTGGATCTGCCTGAAGCTTTTCCATGAATTCTTTTCCACAGAGTAAACACCAGTTACTGAAACCAGAGCTGTTCAGGGGAGAGGGACACAGTCAATTTGCTTCTTCAATCACACTAACCACAATATAAAATGAAATTAGAAAAAGATTGCATTTCAATATTTTCCAAGCAAAAACTTCTGCTTTTCCTATATGCACATGGATTTTTAAAAGCCTCAATTAAGAACTATTTAAAGCCAGCTATTAAACCATTTACTAACCACTAACCACTTATTTAACCATCTATTTCACCATTTAACCATCTTTTTAAAAAACATTGCAAGAGACCCAAGTGAAGAGGTCTTGTTCAAGCCCAAATTGCAGGGAAGTTGGTGACTTGGCATGTTATTTGTGAGAGAGCTCTTTGCTGGTTTTAAAACTACAGAAAATCCCTCAGGATTCCATGTCCCAGACAGCTCTGAGAGTTACTGTAAGGAGCTTCAGGTCTTCCAGAAATCTTATTTTGGATATCTCCCGTTCCACATTTCACTCCTGTGAAATATATATTCCAAATAGAATCCAATATATATATGGATATATATCCAAATAGAATCAGTGGATGGCAGGGTTGTGCCCCAGCCCTGCCAGATGGAATCCCCATCCCTGGGAGTGTCCAAGGCTTGGTGGGACAGGGATTGGAGCACTCTGGGATGGTGGAAGGTGTCCCTACCCATGACATGGGGTGGAACAAATGGTTTTTAAGGTCCCTCCCAATCCACCCCATCCCATGATTCCATGACAGGACCAGTCATGGTTCCTTTTCCAACCACAGCCATTCCCTGGCTCTGGACACACATTACTCACATGGAACTCAAACTGTCAGGAAATGAGCTCAGATGCTGCACCAGATTTGATTTTCACCTTGCATAAAGCCAAATACCAACTAAAAAATTTCCTACCCAAAAAATCGTCCTTGGAGTTGTGAACAGAGGCTCTGGCATGTGGGCACAGATGTTTGGGCACAGCTGGAGTGCAGCAACAAAGGCTGATGGTGGCATCCCCCACTTGTCCATACTCTGCAGTAAATGTGGAGCTGGGTGTCCTGGGCAAATTTCAACTCTCCTCCTTGACACAAAAGTTTGAGTGATCCTGAACCTATTTTGCTGAGCCAGGAGACAAATTGTGTTTCTGTGAAATCCAGCCTTGCAGGGGCCAGTGACTGGCTGGTCTGGCCTGCAACAGGGAGCTGGGGAGTGACAGCACCTTCCAGGGACTTCTCCTGCCTGGGCTGGGCTTTCCTGCTCTCCTCCCTGGCAGGAATGTCTGTGGGGCTCCAGGCAGGAATTCTGATTTCACTCCAAGCCTGTCTTAGGAAAACAGCACTTGATAGCAGAGTACAGGAGATGGAAATACACCCTACCCTGGAGAAGAAGGAGAAGGAGAAGGAGAAGGAGAAGGAGAAGGAGAAGGAGAAGGAGAAGGAGAAGGAGAAGGAGAAGGAGAAGGAGAAGGAGAAGGAGAAGGAGAAGGAGAAGGAGAAGGAGAAGGAGAAGGAGAAGGAGAAGGAGAAGGAGAAGGAGAAGGAGAAGGAGAAGGAGAAGGAGAAGGAGAAGGAGAAGGAGAAGGAGAAGGAGAAGGAGAAGGAGAAGGAGAAGGAGAAGGAGAAGGAGAAGGAGAAGGAGGAGCTGCCTGCTCTGCCTGGCACAGGAACAGGATTTGATCAGCTGATAATATCAGGAAACTCGATGCATTTATGAAACTCTAGATGAGAAATGCTTGAGAAATTAAAACAGTCAGCAGGTGAACATAAAACCACAGCAGAAGGGGGGGTTCTCTGAGCTTTCTCTGGTGATTCCAGACCACATTAAAAGCAAATGAACCAAGGAGGGAACAGGCTGATGCTTTGAGGGAAAAGAGCTGCACTGAGACCAGTAAAAATAATGATGTTACTTCTGCCTCCTGCCTTCTGCAAGGAATAGCTGCATTTTTCTTTTCTATAACCATTTCTAAAGTGTCAATCTAAGCAAAAATCTTATTATTTAGACTCTCTATTTTGGACTGACCCAATACTGAGGATCTCTGTCTACCATCATTGCTACCAGTAAATTTTGAACGTGCCTCTGGTAAGTTCAGCCATGCTGTCAAGTGTTAGTCCAAGTGGGAATGTCTTGGGCCCAGGAGCTGCAGCATCCCACACCAGTCAGGGATTTCACTCTGAGGCTCTCAACTGCCTCTAAAAGCACTGGGAAAGCTGGTCAGGGAAACCTTGGAGGTAAAAAGCAGCAAGGTGTGCTGAAGATGCTGCAGGTTTGTGCATTGTGCTCACAACAGGGAGTTATCATCTAAATAGGGCCTTGCAGGTAGAAGGATTTAACTCTATTGACAATGAGGGAGTCCTTCAAAACCTCAAGAGATGCTCCCAGCAATCCTAGTAAAGTTCAGGTACTGGGAGGCCTCAAACAAGTATTTCTTGCAGCAAGCCAGCAAGCAAAGGAAGGCAGCAGGAAACAAAGGTGAGGTCAGGAAAGAGTTTCTGGGGAGGAAGATCTGGGGCTGCTGTGAAGACCAGCCAGGCTGCAGCAGGTGGAATCCCCCAGGTCAGCCCTGCTGCTCACTGGGGTCTGTCACAGGGTGGTGACACTCAGCCCTGCAAGTACTGAAGTTTTCCTGCCCAAGCAAGCCCCTAGTACAAGAAAAATCCCACTTCTGCACACTGTTTGCAGAGGAAAGATGGAAAAACAAACAAGCAAACAAAGGAAGGATGGAGTGGGTGCTTAGGTGTCATGAAGCAGAAGGAATGAGAGCCAGGGGTGAAAACAGGATGGTGCCAGGTCGGTGCTGTGTGATTTATCCCTCCCTCCTTGCACCCCACAGCTGGTGTGAGGGGAGGATGCTCCAGTTCCACGTGCTGCCACCCCCACGTGTCCTCAGGGAAAGCTGTCCCTCCTCAGCAGCCCCAGTGCAAAGCCCTGGCTGGGGCACAGGGATGAGGAGCTGCTGTCCCCAGAGTCCTGACCTGGAGCCTCAAGAAGGAAACTTCTACCAAAACCAACCCAAAAATCCACACACACATTAATATCTCACCCTTGAGGAATCCAACCTCCTGAAAACAGAGGGGCAGACAGGGCCTGAGGGTGGCAGAACACTCCAAGACTTTGGGGCTGTCTGGGATCCTGGGCTGCCAGGCATTGTCCCCTTCAGGGACACCTCTCTTAGGTCCCTTTGTCCCTTGTGGTGTGCTTGCTTTCAAAGCCATATTCCATGGGAGGCATGGTCCTACAGGACACAGGAGAGCTCCATGCTGACATGGTTAAGAGTCTTCCAGGTGCTTCTGCAAGATTCTGGCACTGGTAGTGTTGGAAATGATATAACATCCCTAACTAACTTCTAATCAGTTGCTTTAATTAATGGTAAGAATTGCCCACTTTCAGCCAGCACTATTTAATTTTTTTCACAGACTCTTATTGCTACTTCGATCATTAAATCATGGAAACCTTCAAGGTGTTAAAACTAACCCTGACAAGCTTCAATAAACAAAGCCAAAGGGATTTGAATATTGGGCATATGGAATCTTAAATTTATGGCCCTTCAAAGAAGTAACCAGAAGACAGAGAGGAGATTAAAGCATGAAAAGTTGGAGAGTCCCCATGTGAGAAAAAGACTCAGAACAAAAGGGCCACAGAATGTGGACCAGATTAGCATAAAGAGCGAGAATCACAGACCAACAGAGAATAGAATGCTAATTAATGAAGAGAATTATGTAATTTAGAACCAATGAACATGAAGTTCTTTGTTTGTTAAAGATGTTTAAATAAGTGAAATGTTTTGTATTGGTGCGCAGGTCAGAACTTTGTCAGCCACACACACAAACCTTGGTCAAGAATAATAGAATGCTTGATTCTGTAAGACTAAAAAGAGAGTTAGAGGAGTCTTTTTTATCGCTGTGATTTTGGTGACAGCAGCACCAGCCAGAAATTTCCTCTTGTGGAATTCTATTGGCAGTTTCTTTGCATCCTGGAGTTACAAGAATTTACATCCCCTCATCCTGGCACCCCCTTTTATTCCCTTTTCTGCTAATATCAACAGGACAGAATTCTAGCTGGTAACACCCATGGAGGATAAAGCAGGAAATTAGTATTTCAAGCTGAAACTTAGGTGGTCCATCCTTAAGGCACCCTCTTGGTGGTCATCAGCTTCATTTCCATTTCAGCTCAAAGCAGAACTGCTTAGAGCCAAATCTTCCCCATTTCTGCATCTATGGGCCACAAGGGACAAGGAAGGAGTAGGGGTTGTGCTGGGAGTGAGACACCCAGGATGAGACAGTGACACTTGATCCCCAAGAGCCCCTCAGCAGGGCTGGAGTGACTGGCACAACCCCCATGGGGCAGAGGACATAAAGCTGCGAGGGCATGAGCAGGATTTGTCGTGCTGAGCAAGTGCTGTAAAGGGTTTTACTGCCTCTTGTAGGGGAAGTGCCTCGCACCTGGCAGTGATGGAGTCCTGAGCTCAGTTATTTATCCACAGGGATAAATCAGGACTTGTTTTACTGAGGAGCTGATCTCAGAGCACAAAGGCACTGAGTGCTCCCAGGGCTGCTCTCATGTCAGCCCTAAACCCCCCCAGCACAAGGTGGGCAGCACAGTGGGGGAAGTGCTGGGGCCTGCAGGGCTCAGGGGCTGGAGAGCTGCAGTCCCATCACACAGCAGCTTGCACTTCACTTGCTCTTTATTCCCTGCTAATGCAAACTCCCAGGAGCCCTGCCCAGCCAAGAGGAACAGCTCCCTGTGGGGGTTGGGTTGTTGGATGGTTGCTGGACAGAATCAGGAGTTTACTATTTTCTGTTCTTCAGGTTTGTATTTTATTATAAGGCGTGGGTGTAAAAGAGAGTGTAGAGCATGGAGAGTGATAAGAGCAAGGGGGTAAGAGAGAGCTTAGAGAGAAGTTAGAGATCAGAGGTAAGAGATAAGAGGTAAGAGAGCGATTTTCCATTTACAACACAATAAGTATTCTTCGATGATGAATATTCTAATTTCCAATAACCAATCTAATACAATATACTAATTTCCTAATATTTGCATGCAACCTATAGGAACTACTGAATTACCATGTTTTATGGCTTTCTTATCTGTAACTCTTATCTTCAGACTTTTCCTGCCAGGCTTGGGACAGGATGTCTGTTGGTTCTTTGGTATTTGTGGCATTTGGTATCATCTAAACAAAGGAAGAGGCCTCAAACCTTAACATAACTATTTTCAGCATCTATGTCAAATACTGCTAACATCTCTACTTCATCTATTGTTTCAGAACTACTTGCTAGGCACTCATAAGATTTTGCTATTGCCTCCCCAACAGCTCCCCTTTGCACACAGAGCTCAGCAATCACACAATCACAGATTGGTGTGGGGGGCATTAAAGGGTTCCAGCCCCCAGCCATGGGCAGGGAAGAGTGGTCTGGCAGGTCCCACCACGCCTGGTCAGTCTAAGCAAGCCAGGCTGGTCCCAGCGAGTCTGGTAAGTCCCAAGGAGCCAGAATGGTCCCACACAAATCCCTCTGCTCTTCAGACAAGGCTGGTTTAGAAACTAGCTGGGAAATCAGGGAACAGTGGAGCTGCTTATATCCCAATTACTCATCACACACCTTCAGTGTAGGCCAGAGCAGGATCACACCCAGAGGAGCTGTGCCCTCCTCCTCCTCCCTTCCCCATTTTGGGGCTGACACCAAACTTGCTGAAAGGTGAGTGGAAAGAGCTGAAGTGCTGAGTTGCAGCTTGAAAAACGACAGAGAGTGATTATTGCTGTCCAGGAGACAAGGATTAATACATCAGCCCAACGTGGAACTCATATTTCAGGCAAAGTATTTTTATACAGAGAAAAATCTACATCATTTTCCTCAGCTGTTTGATTCACGGGAAAACAGTGCTGAAGGAACAAGGGGGAAAAAAAAAGAAAATAAAGGCTCAGAGCACACTTTATGAGTTCTTGTATTAATGTACAGCAAGGTACCAGTGGCAGGAAGAAGCTGATTCTCAGGGCCCATTAACAAAAAGCATCAAGCTGAAATAGGGGATGTGTTGCTTATTTTGCCTTCTCCAGACTCAGAGAGGGAGAGGGGAGGGAGCCAGGCCAGCACTTTGCCTAAGAGGAGCAGGGAAGGAAAGGTGTGCTAAAGGCTGGCTGCTGTGCTCTCCTCAGGCACAGCGAGGGTGATGGATGGGGAGGTTGCTCAGCATCAGGCACGGTGCAAAAGGGCCTCAGTAACATCTATTAAAGCCATCCATTTTCCCAGGCTCATCTGGCACTCACTCTTTGTCACCACACTTGTTACCTTTCCCTGATGCTAAATGCTGGGGGAACTTCAAGGTATTTGAACAGTCAGAGACGACAAATCCCTGCGAAGAAGAAAGTGTAAAACAGCAGGAGAAACATGTTGGCTTCATCCTGAGCGAGCATTAAATACACTTCCCATTTGTCTGAGGAGACAGTTAATGGGAAAACGGGCTCTTTAATTGAACAGCCCCGAGCCTCATGCAGCTGCAGATAACAAACGCTCAGGAAAAAGCCATTTTTCCAGGCAGGGATCCCGGCCTGGCTGAGGCAGGAGGGAGCATTTTCCGAGAATAGCAGCACCCTCCTGGCTGCTGGGGACAATGGGGGTGAGGCCCTTCCTGCTGTTCAAAGAGCACAGAGAGGCCTCAGCCCGAAGCTGCCCTGAGACGAGCACAGCACGGGGTCACTGCTGTGTGTGACAGCCCGGGGCTGGCAGCAGGTGTGTGACACTGCTGTGTGACACTGCTGTGTGTGACAGCCCGAGGCTGGCAGCAGGTGTGTGACACTGCTGTGTGACACTGCTGTGTGTCACTGCTGTGTGTCACTGATGTGTGTGACACTGCTGTGTGACACTGCTGTGTGTGACAGCCCGGGGCTGGCAGCAAGTGTGTGACACTGCTGTGTGTCACTGCTGTGTGCCACTGCTGTGTGTGACAGCTCAGGGATGCCAGCACTGTGTGCCATTGCTGTGTGACACTGCTTGGGGTCATTGCTGTGTGACACTGCTCTGTGCCACTGCTGTGTGCCACTGCTGTGTGTGACAGCCCGGGGCTGGCAGCAGGTGTGTGACACTGCTGTGTGTCACTGCTGTGTGTGTCACTGATGTGTGTGACACTGCTGTGTGACACTGCTGTGTGTGACAGCCCAGGGCTGCCAGCGCTGTGTGCCACTGCTTGGGATCACTGCTGTGTGTCACTGCTCTGTGCCACTGCTGTGTGTGTCACTTCTGTGTGTGTCACTGCTGTGTGACACTGCTGTGTGTCACTGCTCTGTGACACTGCTGTGTGACACTGCTGTGTGACACTGCTGTGTGTCACTGCTGTGTGACACTGCTGTGTGTCACTGCTGTGTGTGTCACTGCTGTGTGTGTCACTGCTGTGTGACACTGCTCTGTGACACTGCTGTGTGACACTGCTGTGTGACACTGCTGTGTGTGTCACTGCTGTGTGTGTCACTGCTGTGTGTGTCACTGCTCTGTGCCACTGCTGTGTGTCACTGCTGTGTGTCACTGCTGTGTGCCACTGCTGTGTGTCACTGCTGTGTGTCACTGCTGTGTGTCACTGCTGTGTGCCACTGCTGTGTGTGACACTGCTGTGTGTGACACTGCTGTGTGTGACACTGCTCTGTGCCACTGCTGTGTGTCACTGCCATGTGTCACTGCTGTGTGACACTGCTGTGTGTCACTGATGTGTGACACTGCTCCAGGTCACCGCAGGCCTGGGCCTTCCTCTCTGCAGGACTCACTGTCAGCTCCACTGCCAGGCCCCTGCTGTGGCACTGCCACTGCTCTAGTGGCACTGCTGTGACACTGCTGTGGCACTGCCTCCGCTCTGGTGGCACTGCTGTGACACTGCTGTGGCACTGCCACTGCTCTGGTGGCACTGCTCTGACACTGCTGTGGCACTGCCACTGCTCTGGTGGCACTGCTGCACCTTCTGCCAAGCCCAGCACACCAGGCAAGAGGCCTCTCACTGCATTTCATGATCTGAGGATTGCAGGGCTCCTCTGTGGCTCCTCCATGCTGGCTGGGCTGGGCCCTCCAGGGCAGCACTGGGAATGACAGAATCCCGGGATGGTTTGGGTTGGAAGGACCTTAAAGCCCATCCAGTGCCACCCCTGGCACCTTCCACTGTCCCAGGCTGCTCCAAGCCCTGTCCAGCCTGGCCTTGGGCACTGCCAGGGATCCAGGGGCAGCCACAGCTGCTCTGGGCACCCTGTGCCAGGGCCTCAGCACCATCACAGCACAGAACTTCCTCCCAATATCCCACCCACCCCCACTGTCTTTCATTTTGAAGCCATTTCTCCTTGTCCTGTCTCGCCAGGCCCTTGTCAATAATTCCTCTCCATCTCTCTTGGCAGCTCCCCTCAGGTATTTTCCCACCACTCCAAGGTACGAGGTACCAACAACAGGTGCCATGGAGAGCAGCCCAAAAATGACTCAAAAACAGTTCATGAGCCTTATAAAATGAACTTGTCTGAACACATGTCCATCTGCTCTACATCAACCTTCCCACATCCCCCTCACACCTTCCCTCCCCGTGCATGATCCTTCAACCTGCAGCACAACCAGTCTAAGAGTGTCTGAGATCCTGGGTTGACCTGAGCATTGTTTTTCTTTACTGACTAAATGTTCAGCCATGGAATTCAGCAATCTCTGGCCTCTCCAGGGTGGTGGGGCCAGCAGCACAGCCAGGGCCAGCACCTGCTTTCACTGTAGTCCTGCTAATTAATAACATGCTAATTAAATGAATTACTGGAGTATCAAGGGAAGGGCAGAGATAAGAATGTAGTAAGAGAGGGACTGAAGGAGTCTCCTCTATTGTCAAGTCCTCTTCCCTGTGATTGCCATCACACCAGCTTATTAAACTCTGCCTTGAAAGCAGTGGCTTTTCCTGTGCTCCCCAGGGGAGGTGTTAAAAAACTTCCCTTATCGTGTATCAAGGAATCTCCTCACTTGCAATTAAATCCTACACTTGAACAGTTTGTTCTTGATCTGTGGTTTAAATCACCTCTCCTCCACGGGGTTTATCTCCCCCCTGAACAGCAGCCTCTCCTCTTCTCCACAGGAATTTATGGCTGGACAGGCTGCATGAGCATCCCTTCTTTTCCCCCATATCCTTGTTTCTCTTCTCCTGCACACCTGACTCCCCTCAGCCCGTGCAGAATCCAGCACTGTTCCAGGTGGAGAGGACAGGAGGCACTGCTGGGGACAGCCAGGGGTCACTGGGGCTCATCCTGCCCAGGATGCTGGAAGGAGCTGGGGCCACCAGGGTTCAAACAGCCTCTCCAGGTCATTTGTCTTAAAGGGGAGTTTTTTGGAGCTGCCTGTGGACAGGAGGCAGGAGGCAGCATCACACCTGAGTGCCAAAATGGCACTGTGGTCATGCTGACAGGATTTAGGAGCCTTCTCCACATCAAGTCCTGCCTCAGCAATGCAGAACAGCCTCCCAGGGGCAGTATCTCCTAATGGTGGTGACCAGGCCGTTTGTCCATCTTCTATTTTTTTCTTCCTTTTCCCCATCTCTTCTTCTCCCTTTGGTTTTCTTGGAACCTGGGCACACCCTCAGCTGCCCCCATCCAGCAGCAGGAAGGCAGCTGAAGGGTTTTCTCTCACCTCAGGGGTCTGCATCAGTGATTCCCAGGGCAGCAGCACCTACAGGAACTATCATCAATACCAGCACACTCTCACTGTGTGCTGATTAGGTGCATTTAATTACCAAAAGGGCAGATAAATGCAGCAGGGCTGAGGCCTGAAAGGCCACACACACAGAGGGAGCTCCCTTCCTGGTTTGCCTGGTCCTGTTCCCTCTGTTATCCCAACAATTGCTGAAACTACAGAGGGTCCATGGCTGTCCCAGTTTGAACCAGTGCTGCCCCACTGCCAGGCTGCCAGCAGGATCAAAGATCTCACAGGAAAACCCTGGCTTGGCAGACTGTGCTCAGAGGAGCCCTGACTCCTCACAGACTTCTGATCAAACGCCTTCAGGGTTCTTGATGTTCCTTTCTTATCCCAGAACTGAATTGGAAAATCAGTTCCAGCCACAGACAATGAGTGACCAAGGACCAGACCTCCCACTCTTCCATGCATCCAAGGAGAAGGCTCGAGCTCTTGCCTGGAATGAGGGGATCTTTGGTACAGAAGTGGAAAAAGAAGTTACTGCCATGAGAAAAGAGAAGCTGGTGCTTTAATCCCTGCTCTGATCCCACCCTGGCTGACCCAGGGCAGCTCACATTTTCCCAGTGGGGTGTGAGGAGTTTTTGGGAGTCCATGAAACTCCATGCAGGGCCAGCCTGGGGAAGGGCTGTGTCTGTCAGGGACATGCCCACAGCCCAGCTGGCCACATCTGTGTAAGGACAGGAGAGGGGCTCACAAAATGTGCTCTGTCATGTCCTGCCTCAAGGACTGCAGGCTCTTAATTCCCATCAAAGGCAGGAAAACGACAGAGCACTTGGCATAGGGATTCAATAAGTCTCTTCTGCTTCTTTAACATAAGGCTGGGCACATTGTTCCCACTAGCAGAGGAAGAACAATTAGCCTCAGAGAGCATTACCAGTGCACTGTAATAGGGATTTGTAGGGCAAATCGCCTTAGGAGACTCCAGTGAAGTGAGACTGGGTTTTCCAAGGAATTTGCAATGCTAATCCTGGCAGTGCCAGGTCTCCAGTGATGCTGCATGGCTAGGAGGGCTGTGGGTGCCATGTAAACCAGAGCAGGGAGAGTTATTAAATATGATATCAGCCACACAGCAAATGAGTCATTTACAAATGTGAGGTAAAGGCTGAGGAAATGAAGAGAAGGGTTTCTTAAAGGGCGAGCTGCTCTCCTGGGCACACAGCCCTGACCTCTCTGACTTATCTTGTTTCTGCTCAGTCAGAGGAGCTGAGAGTTTGATAATAAGCTGACAGGATTTGCCTGTTAGAAGATGTGATATTAATAAGAAGGAATATTAAATGTGTGTCGTGTTGCTTTTGCTGTTGAGGGAATAAAATCCTCCCCTAAGAACCATTCTGTGCCTGTTTGGAAGGATGGACCTCATTAAAGAACAGGTATTTAAATATCTCCTCTTTACTCACCAGGTCAACCTCCAGCACTGCCAAACCATGCAGCCAACAACTCCAAAATTCACTGGTTTCAGTGTTTAGGGATTTGTGTGCAGCCTGCCAGAGCTGTATCCACACAGTTCCCAACAAACCCCAGCAGTGGGGATGGAGCCAGAGGCCAGCAAAAGAGTTCCTTGGGGAAGCTCCACAGTGCTGCTTGTGGTGAGCAGAATTTGGGAATTTCTCAGCTAGCTGGGAATTCTCCAACAGACCAAGACTTCAGTGGAAAAAAACAATACTTCAACACTGAAGGAACATGCAGGTGATGGTCAAAGTCTCATGGAAAACTGCCATGGAGGGGAGCACACCCTGCCCTCTAAATTCCCCTTATTTTCCAGTGACTCAGAGGTTCATATCTCCTTGGCAGACCATGCTCATCCCTGGAAGTCTGTGGGCCCTGGGACACCTGGCTCCAAGCACCAATTTCTAGACCCAGACCTCCACTTTGTCCAGCACTGGGCAGTCTCAGGAGAATCCAGTCCTAGGGCTGGATTTACCACATCCTTTAGGCTTAGCAGGATGTCAGAAACCCTGCACATCAGAAACCCTTGGCTTCCCCTCCCAGATCACCTCCTCCACTCCCCTCACAAGAGCCTGGGCTCCAGAAAACTTGGGGAGCCTTGAGAAAAGGTTTTAAAACATAAAAAGTGAAATGGCTGGTTTAATATTTATAAAGCCACCTTACAAGAGGTTTGTCCCTCCTTATGAGGCAGCAGTTTTCTTTTCCATTTTATTTTATAGAAATATTTTAAGTCATTTCCAGGAAGGAGTTCCCATCTCTGGTCAACCATAGAGGCTGTAAAGATGTCAGTCTTGATGGGCCTTCCCTGGCAATTTTAACCAGCAATGGTTTCCAGAAATCAATTCAAACCCCTCTGAAATCAATTGGCATTCACTTTAATGTCATTTTGATCCTTCCTTAAAGAGCAAATTAAGTTTTACAATTACAAGGAAAAGCTGTCCTCTTCCACCCCACTGTTTACTTCCCTCTTGTCCTTCCACGCACAGAACTGGAGCCATCCAGGCAGCTTTAATTATTTGGTTTATGTATTCCCTCATCCCTCCCCTGCATTAGCAGGGAATTGTATTTAAATGGCATTTGCTGCAGCACTGTTATCACAACTGTGCTAGGGAAGCAATTTGGCTTCCAGAGGAGTCCTGAGAAGCAATTTCTGGCTCCACACCAGTGGCTGGTGCCTTGGCTCTGCTCGTTCTTTACCCCACTAATGTCTGCAGCTGAAACAGGAACGAGCCGGCGCCCACAGACATCCCCAGCTGCTCACTGGAGATTCATGAACCAGGAAATGCTCCCAGTTTGCCAAGCAGATGAATTGGAGCGGGCACACAGGAGTTCACCCCATCAACTGGGTGATAACTGAGCTGGTTATTGTGCTCCCTGCAGTAAATGCCCCCAGTTTGCTGCCACATGGAAGCAGCTCCAGCCTCTCACTGCAGCTGTGCTGGAGGATGGAGTGGGGTGAGCTCCAGGCACTGGGGACACAGGAGGGCTGGTCTGGGCTGCAGCTCCAATGGCCACTTGTGCTGGTCCTTTCAAAGCCCTGTCATTTGAGAGGGCTCTTCAATCAGAGCAGCAGCTCAACCTCCACTGGGCCAACCCCACTTCCCTTCCACCCAGGATCCCCAGGTGAGATAAAATACAGATGATGGTGCTCACAATTTCAGTTCCCGTCCATTTTTGGAAGAGTCTTCTCCTTGTGTGGGATGTCAAATCGGAAAATTGGGCTCTCTGAGTGTCCTTCTCCACAAAGGAACAGTGCGGGCAGTGTGTGAATGCAGCTGATAACCTTGTGATCCTTCCTCTCCTTTTAGCAACAGAAAATATTTGTAGATCCCAAACCACTGCGTAGGAAGACAGAACAGAGCTAAGAGCTGTAATTTTCAAGGTCGTGCTCTCTAAAGCTGTGAAATGCAGCCTCCCATCAGAATCTCCTTGGAAAGGAAGGAGGCACCAACACCCGTGGCTTTTTTCCTTTCTGCTTTCCTCCAGCTTGCGGTGGAGCATCACACAGCTGAGAACAGTGGGTGGCACTGGCCTGGCCTCACATTCTCAGGCTTGGCAGCGTGTCCTAGATGAGCTCCATGCAGAAATGTGGCCAGACGCCACTTGGAATCAGAAAAAAAATAGTCCATGAAATTGCCTTTGAAAATGGTCTTGAGTGCTGCAGAATTTCAGCTCCCCCTGATTCATGAAGCAACCCTGGCTCGCTGCTGTCTCCTCATTAAAACCTGGCTGGGTTCAGGCAGCTGTGGGGCAGGAGAGACAGAAAGCAAAGTAGGGAAGAGGGAAATAAATCCAGGCAGATCCACCTTAGCCCTGCTCTCAGCTTTGCTGGCTCTCACCCATCACACTTTGCACCAAGCAGACTGGACTGTAGAGCACTGAGCCAAAGCTATGTTCCACTGGGAAATTCCTGCTCCTAAACTCTGGAAGGTGAGAGATAAAAACTGGTCATTGGAAAGCCAAGGCAGAGACACAGAAGGGAGTGGGGGAGAGCGTGGCTGGGGGTGTGAGGGAAAAATGAGTGAAGAAAACATTTTCTCTTCCCATATAACAAGGGGTGGAGTTTTGAACCAGAAATTTTCTCCTTCTCACTTTTTGCATTTTGGCTGTAGGAGCAGCAGAAAGGATAATGCAACATAGTTCCTTGTGCAATGGAGAAGAAGAGAGAGAGTTTTATTTAAAGAAACACTACACTTATATAGAGTAGTACATGCAGAACAGAAAAACTCATTGGGTCGAGAAGGCAACACCTTGTGCAAAACATCACGAGACACTCACACAGCTCTCACACACCCTGCAGGTGCACAATCATTGTTATAATTTCTTTATAATTTCTTTATAATTTCTTGTCCTTGTGCAAGCTAAGAACCCCAAGGCTTCAAGGCTGCTTTTTCCCTGGTTCCCTGGATGGTTAGCAGCATCCTAACAATACTCACTGGTAACTCTGCATGTTGACAAAGCTTCATTTCCTGACTCTTGCACTGGAAGTTGGGTTGAGGGCACCAAGAAGGAAAACCAGGAGTGAAGGCGGTGCTGGAGGGAGCGCTCGGACTGTGGGCAGGTTGTGCACATCACATTGTCCCTGAGCTGCTCCTCCTACCTTGGCAGCCACTCAAAGGAGGGCAAGAGCCCACAAGGGCCTTCCTAAAAGCACCAGGGAGATGGGCTTTCCAGATCAGATAAGGACAGGATAGGTGCGGGAGTCTTTGTGTCAGGATAGATGGTCCCCAGGGACAAAACCCAATCACTCTGTATAAGCTAAAAGTCACTGTTGCATTTATTGTAAGAGTGAAAGTACAGAGAGTCCTACTGAGTGTTGCCAGCTGCAGCACAGAGTAGGACAAGGAATGAGAGGGGGTTAGAGAAAGAGCAATGGGATAAGAGGATGAGGGGGTAAGAGAAGAAGGGAGAGAGTAAGAGAGAGAGGAAGAGGTAAGAGAGGGGGAGAGCAAGAGAGAGAGCAAGAGGGTGATTTCCCGTTTACAATACAATAAATTTTCTTCTATGATGAATATTCTAATTTCCACTAACCAATGTAATACAAGATATAAATTCTGTAGCATTTACATACAGCCTATAGGAATCTTTACATTACCATACTGTATTACAATTTTAAACTATAAAAACTACTCTTTGGACCCTAGCAAAGTCTTCTCTGACCTTTGGACTTGCTCTCCAGCAGAAGGCATTGTTCTATCAAGAGGGGATTACCCCTAGCTGGCTATCCCATTGTTTCATGGGGATTCAGTAACTAAGGCTTTCCTGTTTCATCTTCCCCAACAGATAAGTGTGCACAGCTTTCCATGGATGCACAGCAAACATCAACGTCTGCCCTGTCCTGGGGGCCCCTCAATGACCCAAAGTGTCACAACAGGTCCTAAGGGACCCTGCCGTGGTCTGGACACGCCAGGTGACCCAGCAGGGCTGTGAGGGACACTCTCTGCTTGAGCTGCCTTTCCACAGCACTGGCAGCTCTGTCCAACGAGCTTGATTTGAGTGGTGTTTCATTTAATGTTTCATTTCTGCAAGGAAATGTGTGGTTTTGGTCTTTGGGAATACGCGGTACTGACACTGATGAAATGGGGACAGCTTTCCAAAGGAAAATTATTTTTAAAATGCAAAATCTCCAATCTTTGAATCTGAAAACACGAGAATGACATTGTCACCCTGGGAGATTTCCCTCAGCCCACTTTATTTTCCTCCTAATACTCCTCTTAGAAAGCCAGAACTTAGATCACAGAATATTTCAGTATTGCCAAATTTGAATTCTTTATCAGGAAAAGGTTTTCATTAAGAAGGAGGGGCTCTTCAGGTCGGGATATCCTGGTCTCCTGCAATGCTTCCTGGCAAAGCAGCTCCCTGGCTCCTGCTGAGCACAGTTCTGACTGCAGCATATGCTGGAAACCTCCCCCCTCAAGCTGCTCGGATGTCACCACCTCCAGACAGCGAGAGGTGATGTTGGAGGTGAAATCCTGGTTCCCTGCACTCAGTGTGAAGCAAGCTGGGTAATACAACCACACTTTCACTATTTCTCCCACCACAAAGGAATGCAAGAATCACAGCTTCCCTTTTAGAAAGAAATAGTTAAATAAAAATATGTTTCCAGGCCAGATGAGAGGCTCTAAAGAACATTTTTCTACAAAACGAGCCTTGTGTCATCTAACACCAAGGCCATGTATTTTTTACAGGGCCTCTCAGGAATTTTTCCAAGGTTGGCTCAGTATCCTCTGTGCAAAAGAGAACAGAAGCAGCCCCCTGCAACTCATCCCAAGGAAATGAGAGCAGTGTAAGAAATGAGGGAAATATCTGAAAAGCTAGGGGGAAATGTAGAGACAGGCTGGTGACTTTGAAACTGGGCTTTCCCTTCTGGAAAAGGCTTCTTATGATGTACCCTGCACATTAATAGTGCATTAATCCTTTAGGAATGACTTGATTATTTGCCATCAGACTTTAGGCTGGTGACTCCAAAGGGCTCTGCACATCAGCTGCACAGTGACCTTTATAATGAGCTTCAAATCTTGGTATTTCAAACCTCTGCTACCAAAAACACCCTGGCCCTGAGCACACAGATTCATAAAATGGTTTAGTTTGGAAGGGACATTAAAGCTCATCCCATCCCACCCCCTGCCAGGGACACCTTCCCCAACCCCAAGTTTCTCCAATCCCCATCCAGCTTGGCCTGGGATAATGCTCAGAGCTGCTGCAGCCTCATCTCGAGTCCTGGGAGCAATTTTGGGTGCCACAACATTTAAAAAACAAAAAAAATATCTAAAGCCATTAGAGAGTGTGGAAAGGGGGGGACATGAGGACGGGGAAGGGTCTGGAGGGGAAGCCCAGGAGGAACAGCTGAGGGCACTTGGTCTGTTCAGCTGAAGGAGACTTAGGGGAGAGCTCACTGCAGTTGCAACTTCTTTGTGAGGGGAAGAGAAGAGGAAGACTCGGATTTCTTCTCTGTGACAGTGACAGGAGCCAGGGCATGGCTGGAGCTGTGTCGGGGAGGGTCAGGCTGGATACCAGGAAAGGTTCTCCCAGAGGGGCTGGCAGTGCCCAGGCTCCCCAGGGAACGGGCACGGCCCCGAGGCTGCCAGGGATGCTCAGGGTGGGTTCTTGGGGTGCCTGTGCAGGAACAGGAGCTGCCCTGGCTCATCCTGGGGGTCCCTCCCAGCTCAGGATATTCTGTGATTCTATTTCCCAGGGATGGGGCATCCACAGCTTACTGGACACCTACACTGATCTCCCTGCTACACTCCACGTAGAGAGCACTAATTAGTCAGAACCCCACTTTAATTTGTGTATTAGAAGGTAACATATAGATATTCCTGTCCTGGGCTGAACCCTTGGCAAGTATTTCATTGTACTCCAAGTCTTGTCCCTTGTGTAATCCTCATGGTCACTGTAATTTGGTACAGCTTCCTTTCCTGTTTTCAGCCCACGGGAAGAACTCTCCCAAAGGAGAACCTGTTCCCTTTCCAAGCAGAATTCTGCCTTTGTACAGCAGGTACATTTTCACTATTATCCATCATTTGCAGCAAACATCATTTTATAAAAGCTCAACAACAATACAAATGTGCAGGGGGCACAAATACAGATGTACCATTATTGAAATTGCTCCTCCTTGCAGTTCTCATGCCTGCCCAGTTCCATTTCCAAACTTGCTATTTGCTTTCTTTTCTTTGGGATATTTTCCAGCCATGCTAGCTTGAACCCAAAACCTCAAAAATAGCCAAAAAATGGCCAATAATTTTGAACAAGAAAAGGAAAGAAAAAGAAACCACACAGAAAGTTCAAAGTTTGAACTTTGGTGAAAATGCAGGGTTTTTCTTGTTTTATGAAAATAATTTGCAACATGGCTAATTTAAAGGAATTTGATATTCAGGCTTCAAAGGCTTTTCATGGAATCACAGAATAGTGGGTGGGTGTTTGTTGGAAGATGTTTTGCTCCATGCAGAATAACATTCCAGGTAAACTGTGTCATCTGCTGCTGGCATTGTGCCCACCTGAGGTGACTTTGAACCACATTCCCCAGCAGCTGCTTCATCCACTATCAGGGGCTGCTGGGCCTTTGTTGGAAATCCATGGGAGTAAAAGCACGAGTGTTCCTGCAGAGATAAGGGTGCTGAGTACAGGCTGCTTTATTCCCCCTGAAATGAACACCTGGATCCTTCTCCCACATTTTCTCTGCCTGGAGTTGCCTTTTTTCCAGCTGCTGCCGGCACAGCTGGATCTGAGAGCAAGACCTGGGCATTCCAGCAGATCCAGGTGTGTGTCCACCACCCCTGGCTGCCACATCCAAGACCATCAGCACCTCATGGAAACATGGAATCACTGCAGCAGCTTTAAAATGCATTCATAAGAATAAATTAATAATAAGAATAATTCCATATTAAGGATAAATTCAATTTTCTCCAGGAAATGGCACTGCCAGGGGCAAACATCCCAGTCACACCTGCACACACAGGTTCAGGTGTCCTCAGAGTGATCCATGCCAGCCTGAGCCCTTTTGGCACCAGAGATGACCCTTGCTGTGCCTTTAACCTGAGTTCTCTCTTCCATATCTGCAGACAAGAGCTGGCAGAGCTCTCCCTACAAGGCTGTGGGATTGTTCAAACTTCCTCAAAGCTGTTTGTGGGAGCCCAGGGTGTACCCCTGGCCTTCTTGGGGGTCTCAAAACCCCCCTGGTGAGGGTCCCAAAGACCCCTGAGTGAAACCCTGGTGTCTCAGGCACTGAATTCCAACCCCTGGGGGAAATTACCAACACAGAGGGAATGGAAACAAGCCACCAAAATTAGTAAAGTGTAAATGAGGTTGTTAGAACGTAGATAAATAGAGTTTTGGGGATGTTTGTGGTAAGGGACACGTGGCCAAGATGGAGAATTTGGGGTGTGGATACCTCTTCCTCCTTCTTCTCCGTGCCATCCATGCTGGGTGACATGCTGGCACTGTCAGATTGGATGGGGTCAGAGCTGGACTGTTTAACAAAGTTGTATTGTATTGGAAAATAATTGTAAATCCCTAGTGTGTAATTTAGACTACAAAAGATAAATCCTGCCTCTGCCAGGCAGATTCTGCCTGGATGTCTGGTGAGCTGTGAGCTGGACAGAGCAATCCTGAGATAAGGGAGAATAAACAGCCATGAAAACCTCTAAGAACAGCCTCCTGCAGTCTCTGATGGAAAGAGCTGGGTTCAGACCACCTGCATGTCCCCCAGAGGTGATCTCAGCTCTAAGGAGACACCTCGGGCTGTGACACTGTTCATTCCTGGCCCCTCAGTCTCGTGGAGCACTGGGGAGATGCTTCTCTCCTGCAGGAGCAGCCACACCTCTGAGTGTGCCCCAGGCACAGAGGGTCCAACCTGAGTGCCAGGAGCCACTTGAGGGATTCAAATGCCTCCTGAACAACCATTTCAGGGCTCTCTGTGCACCAATGCTTCGTTTGATGTTGCCTGAACATAATTTAATTCTTGAATTCATAATCCAAGTCACCCACAAGCCTCAGTGAGTGGCACAAAACCAACACTGAACTGAGCAGCTGTGCAGAATTTCTTTTGTAGCAAGAGATTGCAGGGAAAAAAATCACCAGAGCTTTAGCAAGGTGACATTAGGATAATAGGAAATTCTTTAGTTACATTAGCAAATTATAGTAATCGTGCCTGGCATGCCTTTAAATAAAGCTCATACAGCAGCTTTATGTATCAATAAATAATAATAAGCATCTTCAGGCATTAATGGACACAGCCCACTTTATTGAAAAGTGGCAATAGCTGCCTAATTTAACCCTAATAATCTCTCATTTTACAGCAGACAAATCAGCATCAAGAGCAGCCAGTCACACTTGGCATGTCACAGGGATTTTTCTCTTTGTTTCTGAATGAGGGCTTCTTCCATAACCACCTGCCTCAGTTTTGTGCCTCTCTTTTCTCCACTGGACACTTGCAGAAGCTTCATTCCATGAAGGGAGTCCCACCAGGGCTTTTTCTCAGTCAATGAAGACAAGGTGGTAATTTAGTGTAGGAGCCTGTACTGTTCAGTCTCCCCTCCAGAGCAGCCCATGCTCTCAGGCCCCCGAGGTGAGCCTGACTGCTGGAACTGCATTTCCCAGGAGCTGGGCTGAGGAACTGAGTGGGGACAGCTGTGGGAAAACCCTCCTTGCCTGCAGAAGAGCCACAGGCTGGAGCAGTGGCACAGAGGGGCAGCAGCTGAGCAACAAGGATCTGGGGTGAAGCTCTGAGACCTCGGGGAACAAGCAATAGGATCAGAGGAAATGGCCCCAGGCTGCACCAGGGAAGGTTTAGATTGGATGTCGGGGAGAATTTCTTCACTGAAGGGGTTCTCCAACCCTGGCACAGCTGCCCAGGGCACTGGTGGAGCCCCCATCCCTAAAGGAGTGTGGATGAGACACCTGGGGCATGGGTCAGTGGAGAACATGGTGCTGCTGGTTGGTTGAACTTGATGACCTTTTGAGAGGCCTTTTCCACTGTTGACTGCTCAATTCCATGGACTCATTCCCCTGGAGGTGGAACAGCCTCTGGAGCTGTTGGTTTCTGTTCTCACCTCACTTCTCACAAGGTGAGGTCAGAGCCCTGTTCTGCCCGTAGCCCCCCAAAGGCCAAACAGAACCGTGGAGTCATTTAGGGTGGAAAAGAGCTCCAAGACCATCAGTTCCATCCAGAAGCCCTGAGGTGGGCACAGCAGGGAGGAGGTGCAGCCCTGGCACCTCACCCATCCCTGTAGTGACCACAGGCTCTTTTTCTGCCCAGTCCCCACAGCTCCTTCCCTCCCTGCCCTCCTGCCCACAGGGTGACACTGCTCTCCACGTCCCCAGCTCCTTCCACCCAGGCCCCCAGACAGCTGGAAGAGGGTTTGAGGGTTTCAGACACTGCTGAGCAGAGTTCCATCTCCATCCATCCATCCACCAGCGTCCCCCAAGCACCACAGCGACATCTCACCAACCTGAGGACTGCAAAAACAACCTCTGGAAGCTGTGCATGAAACAGAGACATCCCAGCAAAAACCTGGCAGAGCAAATAAAACAGAGCATTTCTGCTAAGTAAATGTTCTGGTTCTCTTTATCAGCACCTTCAAACAGGCATCAGTGTTGTTCAGCTTTGGGGTTGGGTTGTTGGGGTTTTTCAAGGCTGCAATCAGCCTTATTTAAATTGGTTTGGTCTTTTGCCTTGTGGCATCACCTGGAAACTTGTTCTGTAACGTGGGGGATGATTTTATGGGAGATGTACAGGCAGACACCTTGGATTCTTTTGGTTTTCATTAATTTGATTCCTTCCAGGCAAGAAACACTGTAATAATGTGATAAAACGAGGAAACTGGTGACATTTAATATCATAAAAGAGCACAGAGGGGGGCTTGGTGTTTTAAGTGTCACCAGCACATTTTCGGAGATGGCCCAGCCCTGAGAATCAAGGCTCTGAAATAATTTAATCCATGCATGATAAAAGAAATCACTAGAAATAATTCACTCCTTGTCTTATTGCATATAGACTAGTTTGGGAGCTCATTATTTATTTGGCAAGTATTTAGCATAACAAATCAATTTCTAGTGACACCTCAGATGAGATAATTTATACTGAAAGTCAAAAGAAGATGAAAAAAAGGAAGATTAAAGTTTGGTTATTTTGGAAGGAGCCTGGGTGCTGGTGTCTCTCCAGGGCTGGACAGGGGGTGTGACACTGCCTGGGGTGGCAATGTCCCTTCCCAGAACAGGGACAGGCAGCCCAGCTGTGCTCCAGGGGGTTGGGGAGAGGCCTGGATGGCAGAAACAGCAGTGAGTGGAGCTGTGCACCCCCATGGCAATCCTGGACTCCTGTTTGCACCCACTCTGGTTTCCCTGCTGCCACAGACAGCCCAGACACACACCTCTGGACACACCTGCCAGGGAAGGAGCAGAAACATCGGGATGGAAGATGAGAATTCCCCCAAACTGCATCATTTGCCATGCCTTGTGCTGCTCCTGGTGGCTGGAATTCAGATGGACAAAAATGCCCTTCCACAGGCAGAGGGTCAGTTCCAGAAAAGTTTAAAAGAGACCAAAAGGCTCTGCACAAATCAAAATTCAGATGTTTTCTGTGTTTGCCTCAGTAGGGCAGGAGAGGTGTCATTACTCAAGCACAGATCCCAGCCAGACTTTTGTAGCTTGTGCAGAGCCATGGCACAGGGAGGTGAGAGGATGGGAAAAGACTTCCCTGGAGGGCTCAGCCTGGAGAAAAGGGGGATCAGGGGGGCCCTTCTGGCTCTGCACAGCTCCCTGAGAGGAGGGGACAGCTGGGAGGGTTGGGAACAGGGACAGGAGGAGAGGGAATGGCCTCAGGCTGGGCCAGGGGAGGTTGAGGTTGGATATTGGGGGAAAATTATTCATTGGAGAGTAGTTAAACATTGGCACAGGGCAGTGGTGGGGTCACCAGCCCTGGGAATGCTCAAGAAATAAGTAGATGTGGTACTTGACACTGTGGTTTAATTGACGAGGTGGTGGTCAGTCAAAGGTTGGACTTGATGATCCTGGAGGTTTTCTCCAACCCTAATGATTGTGATTTTTGTGATTTAGCAGCAAATGCATTTGAGTTTCACTGGCTTCTGTTATTGCTTCCAGACCAAAATCTTCTAAACTAGAATTTTTCTAGTGGAATTTTGTTGTTTGTTTTGGTTGATGTATTTGCATTTAAAACAGAAACACTCCAAAATAATATGAAATTTCTGTGAAGGGGTCACAAAAAACTTGCTGGTGCAAAAAAAAAAATCGTTTTCCAAAGCCAGTGGCAGCTCTTTAAGTTTGAATCTCTGAAAGAAACAGGATAATTTTCTGGTTTTTTGCTCTGAGTTTTCTTTTCTCTTATGTTTCAGTTTCAGAGAAGGAAAAAGAAAAACCCAACAGTGTCTGGCTTCAGGCACATCTGGGAATTCACAGCAAGGTGCCCTTTGCCCAAAGATGTTTATGGAATGATATTGCTGGGGAGCAAGAGCACAGGGCATGGCCCTTCTCTCTGCCCCCACCTCCTGCTCTGCACCACCTTAACAACAACCTGGGGGTGTTCAGGCATGGAAAACCTCCACATTGATTTCCTTGTCCTGTTTGGAACCTCATGGCATCAACAGCCCTTTCCAGTACCCTGTTATGGCATTAAAAATGCAGCTTACTGTCTCCACCTGACAGAGCAGCCAAACCCAGGGCCAGAGCAGCCCAAAGTGGGCAGATGAAGCCTGAAGAAAAGGAGCTATTTTTGTGTAAATACACAGTTCAGTCTGGTGGGTCCCACTGAAATGAGGAAGTGGAAGATCACCTTGGTCTGCTGGAACTGGGGGGGCAAGTCCTGAACTTTATGGCTCTAACCAGAATATGGTTGGTAGTTGTGCCAGAAAAGTGGATTTTGAAAGTGAAAGGAGCACCAAGAGGCATCTAGCATCCACCCTTTCTCATGGGTTCACCTGCCTTGGAGAGCATCCTTTGCTCCCTCTAAAACCCAGCCACATTTTCTGTTTTGCTGGTATCACACATTTTAGGAATCTTGGGCAGAAATTTGCATAGATTATAAAATCCTGGAATGGTCTGGATTGGAAGGGACCTTAAAGCCCATCTCATTCCACCCCCTGCCATGGGCAGGGACACCTTCCACTGTCCCAGGTTCCTCCAAGCCCCATCCAACCTGGTCTGGGACACTTCCAGGGACAGAGCAGCCATTTTCCAGATCCAGATGTCACTGGGTGTCTTGATGGACCACAGAACCATGCACCCCAAAGGAAGATCCCCCACAGCCCATGGGAACAAGCTCCTGAGGGCAGGCAGTCACCAGCAGCTGGCAGTGGGGACATGTCCAGGTCTTGTAGCATGGTTGGGAGGGGGGATGTGTGTGCACCCAAAATGTGTGCACCCTCACCTTCTACATATTTGCATCCAGCAGTTAATTAACAGCCATTAAAGCTCTGCAAACATTTAAACAGACTTTAAATAGCCATGAAAACACAATTGCCATGGAAAGCATGCCCATGGAATTAATGTAATTAGGTGCCAACTCCAGAGCCTATGCAGGCGCACACGCGGCTCCCCCGGCCCCTCCTGCCCGCACAAACTCACTCCAGAATTCCTCATTCTGCAGTTTTGGAGGGGTGGCTCAGTGGTGGCAGCCAGCCCAGGCTGGGAGCTGGGGGTCACCACAGCAGCAGTTCCTGCTCCTCATGGATCAAAGTCAGGGATGTGTCTCCTCGCCCTCTCCCACTGGCTGTGCCTCCCCATTCCTTTCCCCTGTGTTGCTTCCTCCTTAATCAAGACTTGGTGATTTCCTGCTCCTGCCTTCCTTGGTAAGGACTCCAGGCTGTTTCACAGGTTTTCAAATCCCCCAAATCCTGGAAAAACACCTGCCTGTCTTAGGGTTTAAAACACTGTCCTAGGTTACAATGTAAAGATAAGCCTAAAAATGTGTATTCTATCACCATCTGCTGAAACCAGGTGGGGCATTGATTCTTATCTCTCTGGGAGATATCCTCTGCTAATGGGTCAGCTGTTAAACCAGCTGGGGCAATCATCTTTATCTTCCCCAGGACCCATCCTCCCTCCAGGATGATATCATCTGCTGCTGGGCCATTGAGTCCCAGTGTATGACTGATAAAATTACATCATCCCACTGGGAGATGCTCCAGCCAGGGGGAGGAGCCAAGCCTTTCCTACCTAGAGAAAAACTGAGATTTGGTACACCAGAGCAGCCCTTACCCACTGGATTCCAGAGGACAAGAGCTACCAGAGCTTTCTACAGGATCACTGCTTCAACAAGATCACTTCATCTGGGCTGCTACCACCACCCTGACTAGTGAGGTGTCAGGTTGTATTCTGACTTTGTCAGTGTGTTTTTTTTTCTTTTGTACTATTGCATGTATTTTATTTTTCTCTTTTTTCCTATTAAATTGTATTTCTGACTTGAAGTCTCTCACTGGTTTTGCTTTCAAAACCATCACAAACACCTCTTTAAATGAGAGTTGCTGATTGATGCCACCTGTGATCTGCATCACAGAAGGGGAAGACTCCAGATTTTCCCAACAAATATCAGGAAAAATACACTCTACAGTTTTTTAGAAGAGATTCTCCAAGTCAAAGAAATGAAGAGCTGGGACTGGAGCATTCTCAACCCTGTATACAGAGAGAAAAACCCAACCAGTAACACAGTGACACATATTTAACCTCACAACAGGTGGTGTTACCCAGACTACTCTTTCCAAAGGCAAAAATCCAGGAGAAAAAGCAAATGCAGGGAAGTGCTGATGTGTCTGTACCCTCGAGAGACAGCCCCAAGCCAGAGAAACACCAAAGACAGCAGGAAAAGCTTTTCCAGCAGCACATCCCTGTGTGGGAAGGGCTGACCCCACTGCTCCTGTCACTGCAGGTTCACTCAGGGCTCCTGCTCATCCAGCTTGCCAAAACCACTTTGTGCAAGGTCCTGAACATCCCCCAGCAGGAAAAACTTGTGCTCATCACTAACTGTAATCATGGTAGCTGCACCACTTAATTGGTGACTTGTCTGAAGTTTTTTCTGGATTAAAAACATGAAGAGGACGAATTTTCTCATGTTCGGAGTTGGTTGGTTATTAAATCTTATCTAAAGCACAGAGAGTTCTGTAACACTTCTAGTTACCAGCTAAAAGCCAGCAAAATGGACATGAATCCAGCTAGCTACAAGATCTTTTAAAGCTAAAAGTCCAATAAAGAACTAACACCTATATTATTTATACTTTGACCTAATAACCAAACTCCTGTGAACCACAGTGCAGCACTAACTGTGCAACCAAAAACTACAGCCTGAAATCATAAAGAAAATAGAAAAAGACAACACCCACAATCCTCCATCTTGTCCCATACCTATTACTATATTCTAAAACCTTCAAATTCCAAACCCCTCACCATGTGAAATCACACACTTCTATTTTAACTACACACCAGGGATTCTAACTCCATCACTCAAATTTGAAAGCCTTCTCCAAAGCCTCAGGTCAAAAGCAGTATTCTCCTGTGGGTCAGAAAGCACAGAAAGTTCAGAACTCCCAGGCTTCGGGGTTCCAACAACTACCTTGGCTTAAGTTCAGACACAAGACCTGGGGGACAACAGCATCAGCTTTAACTAGCTCGAGTGAAATAAATTCAAGCCTAAATCTCATTGTTAGTCATCTGGATCATCTGATTCCCCTCAGCTCTGCAGACAAATCAATCTCCCAGAGCCCACATAACCTCTGGCAGGGAGGGTAAGGAGGTCTGGAGAGCTCTCCCGTGCCATTATCCCTTTGAATCTGTCTGGGATTAAATGAACCTCTCCAATAATACTTCTGAGCACCCTGTCTCTGCATTAAGCCCTCTGCTATTTTCTCACACACGTGTTTATTTGTTTAGTCCTCTAAATTCAGAACACAAACTTCTGCCTTGGCTCATCCTGTGCCCCCATCCCTGGGCCATGGCCATGACAGTATCCTGCAGAAGGGCAGGGCCAGGAGGTCTGCTGGGGCTCCATCCTGCACCTCTGACAGATTGCTGTGGTCAAAATGAGACCTACCCCAGCCCTGCAGAGCAGCTCCAGTGCCCAGGGAGCCACATTTCCTGATTAAGACAAGAAATGGCTGCGAGCAATCTGTTCCAATGCCAGAATTCCCTTTTTTTTTTTCCACATGGAGCACGTGGTAACTCCAGCTCTGCCCTTCCCACTCTCCCTCCCCAGTGCCTCTGCCCATGCAGGTGGCCCAGGGCAGAGAAGACCCAGACCATCCACCTGAGCCAGAGAGGAGGCTCAGCTGGACACTCATTAGCCTGTGTGCACATCCTAATTAATCATACCAGGTGTGAACAATTAATAATAGCTAATGGTGTGTCTCCCAGCAGAGTAGTCTGTACATTCCCTGGATCTGACTATGCCTCCCCCATGGTACAGCTGGTTCCCAATGTTATTCCAGAATAATCTGAGTCTTCTCAACACACCAGACAAGCAGTTCTGGTGTCCATTCCCTGACTGCTCGTGGGTTTCCATCCAAATTTGGATAAATCTGTCCTGTAGCAACAGGACAAGGAGTTCTAAACTAAACCAGGGTTGATTTAGATAAGGAAGAAGGTTTTTGCAGTGAGGGTGCTGAGGCCTGGCACAGGTTGCCCAGACAGGGAGTGGATTCCCCATCCTTGGGAACAGTCAAGGTTTCTCTGAGCAGCCCCACAATCTGAATTTAGCTCTGCTCACTGCAAGGGGGTGGGAGAAGGTGGCTCTAAAGGTCCCTCCTGAACCATTCTGTTGTTCCAGATCTCCTGCATTTCTTGCTGGATGGGGGTGCAGCACAAGTGTGACTTGTGCCCACTTCAGCCCTTGTCCCTCCCCTGGAGAATCCTGGCAGCCCTGGCCGGGACCACAGGAACAATCCCACCCTCCCAGGGCTAATTAGGTGAAAGAACAACGTGCAGAGAGTTATTTGTTACAACCTTAGCCACTTGTGTCATTAATAATGTAAAATGACACCTCATTAGCCTTTGAGGAGAGGAGTGGTGCAGGAGTCTGTTGAAGGCACCCAAAAAGGAGCAGCAGCCTTTCAAAAGGCAGCAACGTTCATCACAAAACATTTGAAGCTGAGCTATCTGAGATGTGCAATGTTGTTTTACAAAACTCCAAATGAGTATTCCTGCGATTGTAAAACACATCAGGATCTTTGTTCTGCCTTTAATCTGTCAGTTCACCTTCACGAATTTAATGAACTCGTCTAGGTTACAAAATGTTTTATTCAAGACAAAGTCTGATATTATCATTTAAGATGTAAATCCTAAACTAATAGAAGCTGAAGTTGATAATAAAACAGCAATTAATCCACATTGAGAGTAACAAAAATTAACAAACTGCTGTTCAAATATTTATAGCAGGAAAGTTCTGTTCCTTCCTCGTTGATGTTGGCTGACTTTGAAAGTACAACCCCAGCTGGCTGTGGAGCAGAAGCCTGGCATTGGCTGTGACAGGAACAGCCCCAGTGACAGCAGCACCACTTCCAGGGGGAATCATGAATGTCCTGAGCTGGGAGGGACCCCAGGATCATCCAGCCCAACCTGTCCCTGCACAGACATCCCAAGAACCCCACCCTGAGCATCCCTGGACTGCTGTCCTGGAGCTCCTGGAGCTCTGGCAGCCTTTCCATTGACCATTCCCTGGGGAGCTTTCCTTTCTAACGGGCTCAGTTTTCCTCCTGCTGTTTGCTGTCCTGAATATTTAACCTCTTCTCCATTTCAGCTGGAGAGCTGGGGCAGGAGGGGCAGGGAAAGGATTCCTGAAGAGCTGTAATTCTTCAGCTGGTGGCTTCCACATCCACTTCACTGCACCTGCCTGGCCTGATTTAAACATTTGCTGTGCAATGCTCTCAGAGCAACTTCATAACCCTGAGGACAGACTTTCGTGTCTTGAGTTTTGCAGACTCAGTGCAAAGAAAAACAGGTGGGCACAGAGGGAAGGAAGTGTCTGTACAGCTGGGAGCTGACCCCTGGAACCCACAGCCTCATCCTGCTCTTGAAGGAGAAGCATCAGAAACACGTGCAGATATGAAGAAATGAAATTATATTGAGAACTCCACAAACTGGGAGGGTTAAAAAAAGGTCCAGTTTCCATCTGTAAGGCAAAACCCAAGAAGAACCTTCCTGCTCAGAGCAATTCCTCTGTTCCTCATCCAGGGGCAGTTTCTTCCAGAAGCACTGGAGACACAAAGCTGGGAAGAGCTCCTTGGGTACAGAGGTGGCTTGTGATGGCTCATGCAGCATTTACAGGGAGGGCATGGCTCCCAAAACCCTCCCCCAACCCTCCCACCAAACCTGCCCCAAGGATTCAGACCACCAGCCTCAGCTGCTGCCTTTATTCCTTTGTGCCTCCTCCTGCATTATGAACTGCCCAATCCAAATCTCCATGGCATTAAAAAAATCATCTATGCACTCCCAGCCCCTTCCCCAAACCCTGTGTGGGATCAGACACATGAAAAAAACGAGAGAGAGGGAAAAGAAGGTGAGTGCAAACATTTGCAGTGGCTGCTCACCAGTGCCTGCAGTCATTTCACCCCCACCAGCACTGCCAAGCCAAAGTTAAAATTAAAGCTGGCATGTCACTCTGCAGCCAGATGTGTTTCATAATGCATGGGCAGGGTATATTTTATTAATTCTGTTTTTTTGTACATCTTTGTTTGCATAAGTTTCATCCTCCCATGAAGCTGCTTGGCTCTGTGTGTTGTGTGTTGTTTTTTAATTTGTATTTTTTTTCTCCCTGTGGGATGCTCTTACAGGCTACTGGGGCGATCTGAGCAGTGGAAGAGAGGGAGAGAGTCCCAAGAATCAGGCAGGGAATGTTGTTCTTGTCATTGTGTGATGTTTTTAAGCACAGTCACCTCTACCAGCAAGCAGTTTACAGCATTCCCCCAACACCAACATAAACCTGTTCTGGGACATTTAATATTTTCCTTCAATAAGGCTTTTGGAAGTGTCATTTGTTTATGGGATCTAACTGGTGAAGGGGAAACAAAAAGCAGGGAGCTGTCAGTGTTCTCTGTGTCAGCAGATGTGATAAAACCCCAGTTCCAGTGGCTGCTCTACTCTCCCCATCCTCTGTGGAACATCCATGATCCTGGCAGCCTGGCCAGCTGGGGACAGGGCAGAGGCAGCCAGAGGGGCTGGAAAATCTCATGGGGTCAAGGGAGACAATGTTGGGGAAGATGAAACAGGAAAGCCTCAGTTACTGAATAACTACAAGAGAATAGGATGGCCCACTGAAAGTAATCCCCTCTTGATAGAACAATGCCTTCTGCTAGATAGTGGGTCCAAAGGTCAAAGAAGATTTTGCTAGGGTCCAAAGAGTAGTTTTTAGGGTTTAAAGTGTAACACACTATGGTAATATAAAGATTTCTATAGGCTGTATGTAAATGCTTTAGAATTTGTATCTTGTATTACATTGGGTTAGTGGAAATTAGAATATTCATCATGGAAGAAAATTTATTGTATTGTAAACGGGAAATCGCTCTCTTGCTTTTCCTTTCTCCCTCTTCTCTTACCTCTAATACCTCTTCTTTCTCTTGCTCTTCCTCTCTCCCTCTTCTCTTACCCCATCACCCTTTTATCCCATTGCTCTTTCTCTTCCCCCTTTTATCTCTTTGTCCTACTCTGGGCTGCACCTGGCAGTTCTTAGCAGGGCTCTTTGCAATAAACTGCCACTGTAAGACCAGCTTATACAGAGCGCATGAGTTTTGTCCCTGACGACCGTTTACAATACAATAAATCTTCTTTCATGATGAATATTCTAATTTCCACTAACCAATGTAATACAAGATACAAATTCTATAGCATTTACATACAGCCTATAGGAATCCTTATATTACCATGTGTCTTACACTTTAAACTAAAAACTAATCTTTGGACCCAAGCAAGTCTTTCTGTGACCTTTGGAGTTGCTCTCTGGCAGAGGGCATTGTTCTATCAAGAGGGGATTGCCTTCAGGGGCCATCCTATTGTTTCATGGTAATTCAGTAACTAAGGCTTGGCATCTCAAAAGTGGCTTTCATTTCAATCTCGTTCATAGTTTCAGAATCTGAGCATTCATATTTGTAAGGTTTCCCTGTTTCATCTTTCCCAATACTGGGACAGTGGAAAGTGTCCCTGCCTATGGGGACATTAATCATACCAGGCACTGGATGGGCTTTAAGGTCCCTTCCAACCCAAAACAGTCTGAAACTCTGTGAATGCTGTTTTTTAAGTCTTGGTGAGACAGTTGGGAAAGTGCCTCAATACATCTGATTCACCACGAATTTCCTTTCTGGTGTTGAATGACACAGATCTATGTGGGCAAAATGGAAAAGAAAAAAAAGCAGTGATTACAAAGGAATGATGAATGAATGAACACAGCACAAGCAGAAAGTTCATACAGAAATATATGTCTTTTTTTCTTCTGTGGAAGTCTGTAGATAGAAGGAGACTTGAAAATAGAATTTCTGAAATGAGCTGTTTACAAAACTCAGTTTTTCCTCCTAAAACCAACTTCTCAGGCAATATTCTGGATGCCACACATTGCTGAGGAGCACGATGGCTGCAATATTGGAGATTTAACCATATTCCTACATTCTCTCAAACACAAGTGCAGTTAGTCAGGAGCATCAACAACCCAATGCCAATGACAGGAATAAATAAAGCAGACTAAACATAACATTAATTAAACTTCCAGACAAGTTCATGCAGTGAAATCAATGTCTGCTGTGCAGATAAACTTCAGCTGAGCAAGAAATAGTGGGGTGAAGTGACAACAGGTTCCAGAAATCCATAATCCCCTGTGCCATCCTGTCCTTTCCCCAAAAAATACTCATAGTGGATGGAAAAAAATGAAAATACACCGGTACCTGCCTTCACCCCTGTGTGAGTCAGGGTGGGGATGTGTCCCCTTCTGTCACACTATCATTAATTCTGGCCCTGAGCAGTCACAGGCTGCTCTAATATTCATTTGCCAGTGTTTCTGGGATATTTTTAATGCTATATTTTAAATGCTGCTGAAATATCCAGACAGCAGCAGCAAGACAAGGCAAAGGAAAACAGCATCATTCACTGCTGTGAGCAGCACACACTCTTCAATGTGCTCATTTTCAGGACTGAACAGACATTTTTCCTGATTTTTTTTTAATGCAAAAAGCTATTAACTATGCTGCTATTTCACATTTAATATCAAAGAGCGAGTCTCACTGAAGCCAAGACTGTTTCTGATTCCCAGTGCTGGCTGCTCTCTGTATTCCTTCACTTCACAAATTTCAGATGGAAAATACACAGGTATTTATTATCAAGAAGCCATTGTTTTTGAGTTACAGAAAAACAAACAAACAAATAAAAAAATCCAAGATAAAATTCTGATTGTAAAGGGTAAATTAATATTCAAGATTCCTGGGGATGGAGGGGGGGAAGTGAGGGGGGAAAAAAAATAAAAGCCTTGCTTCTGCACAGGTCCATAGAAGAAAACTTGTCAAGAAAAGAGATTTGTTCAGAATTCAGCCATTCTTTGCTGTCACATCATGAACAAATAACTACTGGGTTTGAAAATCCTTGTTGTGACAAATCTTGTGCTAGAAGATCATTCCCAAAGGCTAAGCCACCCCATGCAGGCACTGGAATTTCACTTCTGGGTTTGAATGAAACCTTCCCTGGACTCTGCAGTGCCCCAGCATTCTTCACACAGAGCATTTTCAGTGCCTTGCCATTTAACCTGCTTTTTGTTGTTACCTGCTCACAAAGGTGACCTTGGGAATGGAAACATCTCCTTTCCCAGCCAGCCTCAGCTGCCCTGCCAGCCAAGGGCACACACAAAACCAGCCAGGCTCCACCTGCTGCCAGGGCTCCTTGGGAAGAGGGAACAGCAATTGGCCACTTCCACAGGACTATTTATGTGTGATAAATGAGAAATATTGATCCCTGTGATGTTTCCTCACCAGCTCTCTGAGAGTTTTTCCTGAATCCCCCTGGCTGTGACCATCTCTGGAGGAGCCCCAGGGGAGCACAGGTACTCATGGGGCTTCCAAGGGTTCCAAGAGGAAAATGAACACAGAATGACAGAATAGTCCAAGCTGGGAGTGACCCTGAGGGATCATCCAGCTCCTAACTGGATGGGACAAAACCCCTGAGCTTGGCATTTGTACAATCTCGGGGTCACCTCCTCTTTGTCCCTCTGCTCTGCTCTCTCTGTTTCCTGCAGAGCTCAGCCTTGTGCCCCTGTCACTGCTGCTCACTGGGCACAACACCGGTAGGATCAGTGGGGTTTGGAGACAGGGAATGGGTGTGGAGGAGACACAGGAATCCACTTACACCCATCTGTTGGGGAAGATGAAACAGGAAAGCCTCAGTTACTGAATAACCATAGGACAATAGGATGGCCAGCTGAAAGTAATCCCCTCTTGATAGAACAATGCCCTCTGCCGGAGAGCAACTCCAAAGGTCACAGAAAGACTTGCCAGGGTCCAAAGATTAGTTCCTAGAGTTTAAAATGTAACACACTATGGTAATATAAGGATTCCTATAGGCTGTATGTAAATGCTACAGAATTTGTAGCTTGGTTACATTGGTTAGTGGAAATTAGAATATTCATCATAGAAGAAAATTTATTGTATTGTAAATGGGAAATTGCTCTCTTCTTTCTCTCTCTTCTCTTTCTCTCTTACTCTTACTGCTACCACCCCCCTCTTACCTCTAATACCTCTTCTTTCACTTGCTCTTCCTCTCCCCCTCTTCCCTTACCCTTTTTATTCCATTGCTCTTTCTCTCCCCCCTTTTATCTCTTTGTCCAACTCTGGGCTGTGCCTGGCAGCTCTTAGCAGGGCTCTTTACAATAAATGCAACTGGAACTTTTAGCTTATACAGAGCTTGAGTTTTGTCCCTGACCACAAAGACTCCCGCACCCATCTGCAATCAAATCCCAGAATCCCAGAAGGTTTGGGTGGGCAGGGACACCTTGCACTCTCCCAGGCTGTTCCAAGCCCTGTCCAGCCTGGCTCCAGTCAGAGCTCCCATTCCCCAGCCCCTCCTGCCTGGCTCAGCCAAGTTAAACAATGTGCACTCAGCCCTCGGTGGGTATTGACTGAAGGAGATTTTAGCAGCACACAAACAACAGCATCTCCTTGCCCTCACTTTGAGTGAGTTTTCCTTGCTGGGCAACTGCTGGGAGGGAGGACAACCTTCCCCAGCCCACTCACTCTTCTTTTCTGATGACAGCAATTGAATCCAGTCAGCTTCATGCTCAATTTGGCATTATTTAAATGACTACAAGAGGAATAAAATGCTTGGAAATACAAATTTTCATGCACTCATGTGCTAACACACCGTGCAGATCTGACTGCTGCAAACAAAAGGCATATCTAAGTGGCAAGTGTTTATTACAGAAGTTCAACCTTCAGGATCATCTCTGCTTATTTCCAGTCCCTTTAATTTAATTGCTTTATTTCAGTTTATCCATCAGCAAAGCTGCTGAAAAGCATTTCCTAAAGAGAGTTTTATCTTTAATCTACAACTCATGTATTTCTTGAATGTCCCTTTAAATCTGCGCCCCTTCCTATAATCTCCAGGGTCTTTCTTGCCTGGAAAAGTGAAGGAAGTGATGTGAACTCACCTAATAACTTCAAGAACAAGTTACACACCCACGTGGGGATTTGTGCAGAGCAGTTAGGGCACTTTCCTGCTCAATTACACCAATTACCTGCACTGAATTAAAGAGCATCTTCGTGTATAACTGGTTTAGGATGGGGGCCCTCTGCACATCTCCTTCAGTTTCTATTTATAGATATTTCCCTGAAAAGCCTCCACAGGTATGTTGTGCAGGTTTGGGGGAACTAAAGCTTCCTGCAGAGGAATTTCAACATTCAATTTAGAAAAATGCCTGAAATTTTCTTTCCCTGTTGAAAAGCTGCTCTCAGTTTTTTTACAACACCTTAGCTGGTGAGCAGAGAGGAACAAAATGTGGTTAAAGTGATGAGAGTGTCCTGCACCATCAGAGAATCCCAGGATCCCTGAGGTGGGAACAGCCCTCTAAGAGTGCAGTCCCTAACCCAGCACTGCCAGGACCATCACTAAACCTTGTCCCCAGGTGCCACATCCACGTTTTTGGAACATTTCCAAGGGCAGTGACTTCACCACTGCCCTGGGCAGCTGTGCCAGTGCCTGACCAGCCTTTCAGGGGAAAAAAAAAAAAAAATCCTTAATAGCCAATCTAACCTTCCTCAAGTTTGAGGGGGTTTCCTCCCCTCCTGTCCCTGTCCCTGTTCCCAGAGCCCAACTCCCCAGCTGTCCCCTCCTGTCAGGGAGCTGTGCAGAGCCAGGTCCCTCCTGAACCTCCTTTTCTCCAGGCTGAGCCCCTTTCATAGCTCTCTCAGCCCCTCCTGGCACTCCAGCCCCTGTGGCTCTGTTCAGTGTCCTGCTTTGGGAGCACAGGAATGGGAAACCATTTTCTTACACTGAGACACAGAGCCAGAAGGGCTTCAAAGAAAAACACCATGACTCATCCTGTCAGGGCCTTTATTGCTGAAAAAATGGAAACTTGTGGTGCCCCATCCCTGGCAGTGTCCAGGGCCAGGTTGGATGGAGCTCTGAGCACCCAGGGACAGTGGGAGGTGTCCCTGCCATGGGCAGGACATTTTCATCCCTGGAATGGGATGAACTTTAAGATTCTTCCCTGTCCAAACCATTGTGGGATCTGTGACCTGCCCTATGAACCTCAGAGAGTGTTTCCTCATTTGCTGCTTCCTGACTCATTCCAAGTAGGGTTTCTACTCAAAAGGAAGAGCCAGCACCAAAATTAAATCAAGCCCCAACCTCCCCACCATCCCAGCAGCAGTCTCTGGGTGTGGAGGGTCCCACTGAGGACACTTGATGAGAGCCACACCAGTTCCAACAGCAGGCTGAGAAGATCAGAGCCTGGAAAGCTCAGGAAGACTAAGGACTTGGAATAAGAGGTTTGTGCATGCAGGAGGAAATCTCTGAAAGGGGTGGTGTGAGCTGGGAGGATGCTGAACTCCCCACATCACATATCTCCTCCCCAGAGCTAAAACAAGGAACTATGAGCAGGGCTGCCAGAATTGGCACAGGAGTGTGGGCAGCCACAGGAGCAGCTCAGGAGTGAGGAGCAGCTACAGACTCATGGCTCAGCCAGGAGACCTCGCTGTCCTGGGGGGTTTAGTTCCCTTGGACTGGGAGGGGAGGTCACAGCAGAGCACCAAAGCCCAGCAGCCCCCTCTGGGATGGGACTATTGGCTGCCTGCTTCTCATTTAGGTGCTGGGCTTTGTGATCCTGTTTCTCTGCTTCCCTCAACTCTTCACCCTTTCATAGAAAGCCTCATTTGGCTCTGTTGTGGAAAGGAGAAAACCCATCCAATAAGCACAAGAAAATTAGGGACACTTTGCCAAGTTTCGGGGTAGGTGTGTGGGAACTCAATCCCCATTAAGAGCTATTAAATCCTAAAGAAAAGCCTCTCCAGCATCATCCACTGCCCAGACTTGTCATTGACCTCCCTTCCCCCTCAGCCCACATTTCACCTCTTTGTTTCCTCCCATCTGAAACACAGCATGACAAAACATTACATCTATTTCTTTCTTCCCCAGAGTGAGAATTATTCCCACAGGCCAGAGGAAACTCAGAGCACACACAATATCCAATGGTAAGGACAGACCCCGGAATTGGATCTTTTTTTCCCCATTCACCAGCAAACAGAAGAATTGTGGAAGATGGAAACTTATTTGGCATTTTCAGAGAGGCCCCCCCCTGGATGCTCAGGGGCTCCTGTGACCAAAGCCACACTCCACAGCTGCACTCCAGGGTGGGTGACAGGGTTTGATCCTTGCCTTGGTTTTGAGGCTGCTGACACCTGGCATTGAAAAGCTGCTTGCACCAAAGATATCCCAAGTAATCAAAGCTTTGGATAAATCTCTAATTCCCACACTTTGGTGCTCAGCTGGTACAGGGGTGCAGCAAGGGCAAACCCCAGAACTAGGAAAAAGCATCTCTCTGATCCCAGATGGCTCTGGAGTGTGGCTGGGAATGCAGGGTAGAAACCAGCTGAGCCAGGGCTCTGCAGGTGTTTGGGATTTTCCTCCAGAATGACAGTGAGCAGGAAAGCCAGGGTGAGTTCTCAATCCCTGGGGAAGCTGGAGATACTAAATGCAGTGGCAGAAGCAGAGGTGGGACCTGTCACAGCTTTCAGCAGCTCCACAGAACTGTTCTGGCTGTGAGCTGCCAGCGAGGCAAAGCACTTATTTTTTGCCACAGGATTCCTAAAAATAAAAAAAAAATAATAAAAAAAAAGAGAGAGAGAGAAGAAATTTCCATGACAACACGATGGGATGAGAGAGGAAATCCTCATTTTCATGGAGAATGGTGCACACAAAAAATTAGGATAATATAATAAGAAAGGCCCTATTCAAACCCAAATCCCCCTTTCAGAAGGAGCACAGAGGGGTGAACTCAGCAATTCTGTCTCCAGTCATTCACATGATGAGCCCCAGCTCCTCCTCTGCAAAAACATGATTAGCCCATATATCCACAGGCACAAAGCCCTGCAATGAATGAGGGTCTCATGGCAAGCACATGGAACAATTCATTCCTCCCACAAAAGTGACAAATAAGGATAATTCCACCTCATTTCCGAGACGGCTTTTTGGCCTGGCTGCAATAAAGCTGTAACAGTCATAATGGCACAGGCACACAAATTATCCTTTGTGGAATTACAAACTTTTGAAGAATGGGGTATTTCACTGCATAAACCTGCCTGGCTTTTATTTCAGGGACATGGGCTGTGACCCAGGACAGGCAGCACACACAGCCCAAGGGAGAGCAGCAGCATTTTCCAGAGGAACTGACTCAGTGGGAAAAGGGATCCTGGCCACAATTCAGGGTTTATCAGTGGCAACATCTGATAAAACCACACAGGGAAAGATTTGTGATAAGGTTAAAGATACCTCAGACTGTTCTTCCCTTCCCCTCACACAAATTTACAAGCCCAAGGACACCTGTTGGGATGAGTGGAGATAAGAAAGGACAGTCATATTTTCTTTATCTGGAGCTCTCTGCTTTATAGCCCTTCAGCCTTATGGAGCAGGAGTGGTTTTATTCTCAGAGAGAGTCCCTGGGAACATCATGAAGAGCTTTCTAAACACTCAGAGCCTCCTGAAGAGGCAGCAGCTGGGATCTACACCTGGAATAAAGGCCTCCTACCCACATAGACACAGACAGAAATCCATGGGGGTTCATCCATCCAGCTCCCCTTCCAGACAGGGGGCTGATTTGGGATTTTGATCTGGGATACCATCCAAACCCAGATTGCCCACCCTGGCTGTGCTGGAGGCACTGGAACACTGAACATCAAGATTTTGGTTGTGAAGTTCAACAATCAGAGCCAGTCCCTACATTAAATTATTAAGATAATCCTAGAAACATCCCCAGGGCACACAAATCCACAGGAGTTCTGCCACATCCTTGTCTGGATTTTGAAACAGCTCCTGTTTGACACTGTGCTTAATCTATTGTTAATACATTCTTTCATTGTAACAGTACTTTATGAATAAATTCTTCTATAAAACCTTACAATGATGCAATCTAGCCCAAAGCTCCTCTGATTTTGCTAAATTTGGGCTTGGGATGCAACCTAGAATTGGTACTTAGGTTTGAGAAACGCTGGAACTTTAAAATTAGATGGCAGAAAAGCTGCATTTGTGAGGACAATATCAAAGTCAAAACATGGGAAATGCTGAGACTGTGTTCAAACCTCCATAAGGATTATTATTCTATGCAAGGAATTTCTTTTTCCTTGCAACAATAGGCCTGTAATTAGAGCTGCCTCCTGTGCTGAGCACACGGCTCAGTGCCCAATAGCACACCCTGCTCTCACAGCAGGACGTACCAGGGATGGGGGGCAAGGGATCTGTCCTTGTCCACAGGGAAAATCAAACCCCTTCAGGAGGCAGTGAAGATTCTGGGGGGACTTGTGGGGGTTGGTTGTTGGACGGTCGCTGGACAGACTCAGGAGCTCAGTATTTTCTGTTTTTTAGGGTTGTGTTTTATTATTATAAGGCATGGATGTAAGAGAGAGGTGATAAGAGAGAGCTTAGAGAGAGAGGTTAGAGATCAGAGGTAAGAAAAGGCAAGAAGGCAAGAGGCAAGAGAGAGATTTTCCATTTACAATACAATAAGTATTTTTCCATGATGAATATTTTAATTTCCAATAACCAATTTAATACAATATACTAATTTTCTAATATTTGCATGCAACCTATAGGAATCACTAAATTCCCATGTTTTATGGCTTTCTTATCTGTAACCCTTATCTTCAGACCTTTCCTGCCAGGCTTGGGACAGGATGTCTGTTGGTTCTTTGGTATTTGTGGCATTTGGTATTATCTAAACAAAGGAAGAGGCCTCAAACCTTCACATAACTATTTTCAGCATCTATATCAAATACTGCCAACATCTCTATTTCATCTATTGTTTCAGAATTACTTGCTAGGCACTCATAAGATTTTGCTATTGCCTCCCCAACAGGGACTCTCCATGGCCCACTGGAGAAAATTTCCTGTACAGGCGCTGGAGGTGGCTACACTGATGTCTCAGAGGAACGACTTGCTAGAAGGAGCTGAGCAGTCCCATTTAGGTGGTGAAATCTTGAGACCACTCAAGGCTGTTTTGGGCAGGATTCATCTGCTGGAACATCCCCCTGAACTCAGCCAGCAGCTCTGCTGGGAGTGCCAGGCCTCAGGAGACGTGGACATCCAATTCCAGCTGCTCAGTAATTCTCACAGTGCTGTGTGTGCAGGCAAATGTTCTTACATTGCCTTTGAGAATCATGGAGTCATTCAGGTGGGGAAAGAATTCTAAAGACCATCCAGTGCAGCTGTTGACCCAGCACTGCCAAGGCCACTCTAACCCATGTCCCCAAGTGCCACATCCACACAGCTCCTGCATTCCTCCTGGGATGGGGACTCCACCACCTCCCTGGGATGGACACCCCCTTCCATGAAGAGATTTTCCTGATATCTGTCATTGGATGCTGCTGGGAGCCAGGAAAAAGCAGCCTTGAACCCTTGGGTTTCTCAGGCTGCTCAAGGACAAGAAATTATAGCAATGATTGTGCACCTGCTGGAGATGTGATGTTTTGCAGAAAGCTTGTTTTAAAAGAGGTGTTGCCTTCTTAGACCAATGAGCCTTTTCTATTCTGTTTTGCACAAGCTATTCTATATAACTGTAGTGTTTCTTTAAATAAGTTCTCTTTTTACTTCTCTATTGCACGAAAGACTTTGTTGCATTATCCTTTCTGCAGCTCCTATAGCCAAAATGCAACAAATATCCACTCTGAGCCTCCTCTGGCCCAGCTTGAGGCTGTTCCTCTCTCCTCCTGTCCCTGTTCCCTGGGATAAGATCCCAAATCCCCTTGGCTGTCCCTCCTGTCCTGGGAGTTGTGCAGAGCCACAAGGTCCCTCCTGAGCCTCCTTTTCTCCAGGCTGAGCCCCTTTCTCAGCTCCATCAGCCCCTCCTGGTGCTCCAGATCCTTCCCTGGTCACATTCCAGCCCCTCAGGGTCTTTATTCATTTCCTGAGGAGCCCAAACCCACCCACAGGAGGTGCCTGGAGGTGCCTCAGCACAGGGATGGGCACTGCCCTGCCCCTGTCGGACACTGGGGCTGATCCAGGGCAGCAGGAGCTCCTGTCCAGGGGCTGCTGGAGACATCCAGACATGGATCCTCCACATGTGCAGCCTTGGCAGCTGTGCTGGCTGACCCTGACCCTGCACAGGCTCACCCCATGCAGCCAAAGCACTTCCAGCTCACCCCTGCTCCAGGCTGGGTTTGGAATGGGAGCAGGAGTGGGGACAAGGAAGGCAAGAGATAAAGGGGAAATCTCTGCTATTTGATCTGCTGGCATGAAAATGTCTAAGAGCCCTTCCTTGAAGCACACAAGGATGAAAGGAGCAGGAGCACAGCGCAGTATTTGAGAATAAAAAATAGCCAAAAAGAAAATTCCTTTCTCCTCATTTTATCTTAGGACAGAATGCAGACAGCAGGGTTTGTATTTACCTCTCATTTGGATTCAACAAATGTGTCCTGTGAATACATTTTTAGAAACTATTTTTCTTCAGGAATACATTTTTTATTAGCTGTTATTGCTCAATTTGTGCTGGTTTCTAAAGAACTGGTGTGCCTTGTAGGGACGGAAGAAGACGAGTGATTCATGACTCACTGCAAGGATCACAGGTTTCATGGAGCCTCATCAGTCAGGTCTCATTGCACAGGTTTTTAAACCCAGGTGATCACACTGGAGCAGCTGTGGCCTGTCTGGAAATGCACCATGAGTAGGCACAGGGATGCAGATCCAGGTTTTTCCCAAAGGAGAGCCACGCTGGAGGCTGTCAGAGATCTCAGCACACATCCACAGCTTTTCAAATCCTTTAGCTGCCTTCAAGCCCTGAACCAATGGGGCTTTCCTCCCCTACTCCTCCATTCTCCCTCCTCTCCCACCACTGTAGCTTACAGGACAAATTTAATCAGGTTGGTATTTTACTTCTTCATTCACAGGGTCATTTGAGTGACAACACCATTTTTTTCAACAGCAGAACAAGTTTTCCCATTAACATCAAAAGGACAAGGCCAAACTGGGAACACAAGAGAAAAAAAAGAGCCCAGAAAGTGTGTTCAGGTCCCTGGTGCAGCAGGGCCAGGACATTTCAGGCTGCACAGGCTCCCTGAATTCCCCCTGCAGTGATAGCACCACCCTCACACTGATGCATGAGCAGATGCTCTGCAATGCACATTCCCCATACAAATATGTTTTCTGGGTAGGGATACATGTGGAAAATATTCCATATGTGGGAAATACATCTCCCTCCATCTGAAGATACCATTTGGGATCTCAGACCCATTTCCTTGGTCGTGCTGAATGACTTAGCACTGAAATCAATCCTTAACAAAAGTCCATCCTCTTCTCCCATTATCCACTGGAGAAGAGAAAACCAAGTGAACAGAACAGCTGAAAGGGAACAGAAAAGCAAACAACTCCTGCTCTACCTACTCCACCTCACCACCTGGAGGCTGGAGGACCTGCCCAGGTATTTTGTGGGCACACTCCCAGATCAGGGAGGTCACACCGAGGGCTCCAGCAGCCCCAGGGGTGGGGCCCTGACTTAAGTGTGAGGTTCCATCAAGAGGGGATGACAGGCTGTGAAGGGAGTGAAGACACAGCACAGATTGCAGACAGCTCCCCTTCCCACACAGGAGCAGGGAAGAGTCAGGAAGGGGAAGCCAGAGGATCACTGCTATTTCTCCCAGCCTCTGAATTACGAGAAAAACACCTTTTATTTCCTTTTTTCTTCCTTCTGAAATAATCACCCAAGCCTAGAGATACTCTAGCAATAATTCATGCCCTAAATTGCTTCCCTTTCTTGGTCAGTTTACTTGGAAAGTATCACACAAATTGCATCCCAGGAATGTTCTTTTGTTCTCCTTTAAATTAGCTGGTACAGGGGTGTAAAACAGAGGTTTATACTGAATATTTGGAAGAAATTCCTCCCTCTTAGGGTGCTGAGACCCTGGCACAGGGTGCCCAGAGCAGCTATGGCTGCCCCTGGATTTCTGGAGGTGTCCAAGGCCAGGTTGGAGCAATCTGGGACAGTGGAAGGTGTCCCTGCCCATGGCAGGGGGTGGAATGAAATGAGCTTTAAGGTCCCTTCCAACCCAGACCATTCAGGTTCTTTTATAAGATGCCTTCTCATTCTTTTCTGGAGGAAAACCTGAAAAAAAGAGCATTTAGGAAACTATAAACTTGTGCAGCACAAAATGTTCTACATGAGGAAAACTGCAAAAGTGTAATTAAAAATAATAACAAGGAGGATGTGGCCTTTTGCAGAATTCAGTAATGAAGAAGTTCATCTGCTCAGCACAAAGCAAATTATTATCTTGGTAGAAATTTCTAAAGTGTTATCAGATTTAAGGAGCTTGCAGAAGTAGGTACACATTTTAATTGCTAGGAAAATAAATTAAAGGCAACCACAGTGCACTGAGCTGACTGATGAAATTGGGGTGGAAGGGTGTAATTACATTATTTTATAATAGTTATATTATTTCAGAGAAGGTGTGATATAAAAATACTGGGTGAATGTGAAAAGAGCCGATTTTTCTGAGCAGACATTTAATCCTGTAAGGAATAAAGAGTGGGTAGGGAAGGAGGAGTGTGTAGGGAAGGAGCAGTGAGTGTGTAGGGGATGAAACTCAGCAGGAGCAGTGTGTAAGGAATGAGCAGTGTGTAGGGAATGAGCAGTGTGTAGGGAATTAACAGTGTGTAGGGAATGAGCAGTGTGTAAGAATGAGCAGTGTGTAAGGATGAGCAGTGTGTAAGGAATGAACTGTGTGTAAGAATGAGCAGTGTGTAAGGAAGGAGCAGTGTGTAAGGAAATGAGCAGTGTGTAAGGAATGAGCAGTGTGTAAGGATGAGCAGTGTGTAAGGCTGAGCAGTGTGTAAGGCAGGAGCAGTGTACAAGGAATGAGCAGTGTGTAAGGAATGAGTACTGGCTGTGCAGGGGATGCAGCTCAGCAGCAGCAGTGTGTAAGGAATGAGCAGTGTGTAAGGAAGGAGCAGTGTGTAAGGCTGAGCAGTGTGTAAGGATGAGCAGTGTGTAAGGAATGAGTACTGGCTGTGCAGGGGATGGAGCTCAGCAGCAGCAGCGCTGGCAGCAGCAGAAGGATGGGCCAGTTCCCAAACCCCATTCCCCTTGAACACCCTCTGCAGCCTCCCCTCCTGTTTGGGGCAGCTGCTGCAGCAGAACTCTCTCCTTCTTTCCACACCCCACAAATGTGGGAGTTGGGGGTGCCTGGCCCTGCTGGGTTTTATTTTATCAGCTCTGCCATCCTTCAGTCAGTTCCTGTGGGGATCCATGGGAATTTCTCCCTGCAGTCACTGCAAACACACTGAGAATTCCTCAGGAGTGACAAGAGCACTCTTCAGCAGCAATGTCACCAGCAAAACAAGCTGAGAAACAGATAAATATTGTGACAATGTCACTGCATCCACGAGGAAGACAAGAAAACCTGCTCTGGGAGCCCAGAGAATTTCAGAGAATACTGGTGTGTTTTACAAAGCATTTTGGTTTTAACAAAGTGCCCATCATGGGAGAAAATTGCTAATTCAAGCTTTGAAGCAACTATGCCCTGGGGGGATTAAAAGCCCTGTGGATGTGGCACTTGGGGACGTGGTTTAGTGGCTTGAGGGAATGGTTGAGCTCCATGGTCTTGAAGGTCTTGTCCAACCTAAACAATTTTCAAGATTCTGAAGGCAGAAGGGCCCTGGATCTCCCTCCTGGACTCTCAGAATGTGGGGAGGGACCCATAAAATCCATAAATTCATAAATCATCAGGGCTTCATTGAAGCCAAGAGAAATAGGAGACTGCAGCACTCACAGACCTGCCCTCCCATTGTCAGCTCTTGGTAAGAGCAAGTAAAAAAATCTGAAAATCTGAAATTCCTTCGCCCTGAAATCTGGAAAGAGCAAAAGAACCAGAGGGAATTTTACTCTGAACGCTGCCCCTATGACAAGGTGCACCAGCAAAGCTCCCAGAGTGGGGTAAGAGAGATAGAAGAGTAACTTCTGCAATGCTGGCAGCAGCGATGGCAGGAGATCAGCCGAGGGGACTGTCACCTGGGAACAAAGGACATCAAAGCCTGCAGGGAAAAGCTGCTTTGCTTCTGTTTCCCTCAAACATGTTGGGTTTGATGCCAATCTTGGCAGTGCCACCTATTTATAGCTGTTGGCCAACAACAAGAACAAGATTTGAAAATCAAATGCAGAGCATCCCAGCCCTTTGGGAACAGCTTTTCCTGCACCTTGGGCTCCTTAAACAAAGCTGACTGAGAGGATAAACTGAGCTGTGTAAAGCAGGGAGGGCAATGATGGTCTCTCATAGTCTGTCATTCACTTCTCTCCAAAAATACATGAGAAGTCACAGCAAATCAGGAGAACAGCCCACGAGGGTGAGGGGGGTGCAAAGCCATCCTGGCTCCCCAAATGTCCCACCCAGCTCCACAGCAAGGCACTGCTCATCTCCTGCCCAGTGAGATCAGGGCCTGCAGCATTGGTTAGACACGAAATGACCCAGCAAAGATTCCTTTCACACCCCACAGTGTGGGCTAGGAAGGGATCCCAGGGCTGGCTGTTCCCCTCCCTGGTGACTAAAGGCAGGAGGCTCACAGGAATTGCTCATGCCCCTGCTGAGGCTCTGATTTTCCCCATGGATGCTTTCCTCCACCCATGCACAGCTCTGCCTGTCCTCAGGCTCTGTCAAAGGCCAAGCCTGCCCACACCTTGCATTTGTGCTCTCTTTGTGTCTTTTCCTCTTAGGATCTTCTTTTTGTGACTCTCTGGGGCCTGGCAGTGCTCTGTGGGGGCCTGAGAGTGACCTATTCCCTGACATTCTGCTGGAAATGCCCTGAACAAGGCAATCTCTGATCATTTCTCTTTCTGCCCCATTTCATTTGCAGCATGCTCCTGCTCTGGGATGGTGGATGCTTTAAGGAGTGCCTGTCACCAGTGGTGCTGCCCATGGCAGGGGGCTGGAACCTGAGGATTTGGAAGGGCCCTTCCAACTCAAACCATCCTGGATTCCCTGACTCCCTGATTCCCTGACTCCCTGACTCCCTGATTCCCTGATTCCCTGATTCCCTGACTCCCTGACTCCCCCTTATTCCCTGATTCCCTTATTCCCTGATTCCCTCACTCCCTCAACTCCCTCACTCCCTGACTCCCTGATTCCCTGATTCCTGATTCCCTGATTCCTGATTCCCTGATTCCCTCACTCCCTGACTCCCTGATTCCCTGATTCTGTCCCTTGGACAGCTCTCCAGGACAAGGCTGCCACATGTGTGACCCCAAAAAGCTCCTGACTCATTCAATGGCAGCTTTGGTGTCCACTGAACATTGAGTTTTATACCAGTGACCCATGCCCAAAACTCCCAGCTGAGAGTCCCTGCCCAGAGGATTTGGGATTTCTGGGAAATCCATGGAATCTTTTGGTGCAGAGTTGAAAAATCCTTGTGGCAGCTCTGTGCCCAGATGGGCACAGCCAGGGTGCCTGGGGAGGGCAGAGGGGCAGGGGCAGCACCCTCAGCTGCAGACACACACAGTGGAGCCAGCAGCAGGGGGAACAGCAGGAGAACCCACCTCCAGCCCCTGGGAGTGTTCCAGCACAGGGATGGGCAGCTCCCAGCAGCACAGGACAGGGAGGGGGTGCAGGGCTCTGGCACAAAGCCCAGCCCAGCCCAGCGTGGTTCTCAGGGGAGGGAGACTCTCAGCAGTGCCCTGCTCCTCCTAATGACATGTCATGGTGCCAGAAGCTCCTGACTCATTGCCTGATTTTTCCCTGTGGGAGCCCAGAGCAGTCCTCTGACCTCCTTGAGGGTCTCAAAACCCCCCTGGCAAGAGTCCCAAAGACCCCTGAGTGAGACCCTGGTGTCTCAGGTGCTGAATTCAAACCCCTGGGGGAAATTACCAACACAGAGGGAATGGAAACAAGCCACCAAAATTAGTAAAGTGCAAATTCAATTGTTAGAACGTAGATAAATAGACTTTTGGGGATGTTTGTGATAAGGGACACGTGGCCAAGATGGAGAATTTGGGGTGTGGATACCTCTTCCTCCTTCTTCTCCGTGCCATCCATGCTGGGTGACATGCTGGCACTGTCAGATTGGATGGGGTCAGAGCTGGACTGTTTAACAAAGTTGGATTGTATTGGAAAATAATTGTAAATCCCTAGTGTGTAATTTAGAGTATAAAAGATCAGTCCTGCCTCTGCCAGGCAGATTCTGCCCTGGGTGTCTGGTGAGCTGTGAGCTGGACAGAGCAATCCTGAGATAAGGGAGAATAAACAGCCATGAAAACCTCTAAGAACAGCTCCTGCAGTGTCTCATGGAAAGAGCTGGGTTCAGACCACCTGCATGTCCCCCAGAGGTGATCTCAGCTCTAAGGAGACACCTCGGGCTGTGACATTTCCCCACCCTTGTGCCCTTCAGGCCCCATCCTCAGATAGGCTGAGATGCTTCCCTTACTTTAATTTACCTCTGAGACCAGGCAAACCAAGAAGCCAAGGCAAGCCCTGCTGTTCCAAATAAATGACAGAGTGAGGCTGTTCTGAAGCACAGAAGTTGCATGAGGGGTTTTTCTTGCCAGAGCAGAGTTTAATTTTCCATAACAAAGCTGCTGAGAAATGTTTCTGGGTAGATGTAGGGGATGAAGGATTTATAAAGTCACTTTTTTTCTGCTTCAGCTGCTGGATGCCTCCCCATCAACCTCTCCCTCGCTCTCCCCTGGGCCCAGCTCTCCAGCTTTACCAGGTTAGCACGGAGTTAACATCTCTGATGTGCAGCAGCAGAGAAAAGCAGGAGTTTAACAAGACAGAGTGGGAAAATAAATACATTTATTACTGGTAGTGGCACTGCTGGTTTAAGGGAGCATGGACAGAAGTGCTGTGCAGAGTGAGGACCTTTAAAAACATCCTGCTCTGTGCTGTATTTTAGGAATCACCAAACAACACAGAGTTCAGTGTCCAGCCAGCCAAAATGCCTCATGTGGAGTTAGAGAATTCCTGCCCATTTATCCCTGTACAACTGCAATACTCCCAAGGATAACCCATGACCAAGCTCCTGTCCTTCAGGGACACAGTGCCAGGGTCCCTTTTTGGTTTCTTTTAGGGAATTTTCTTCCATAGGTGCAGACACTGCCCAAAAGATTGGTTAAAGGGTCTTCCTGCAGGAAGCTGAGCTGGTGTGGGTCCACTGGCATCACCCACTGGGAGATGTTCCAGCCAGGGGAGGAGCCAAGCCTTTCCTACCCAGAGAAAAACTGAGATTTGGAACACCAAGACAACCTTCTTTCCACTGGATTCCAGAGGAAAGCTGGACCTTTCCACATCATCCCTGGAGCTTCAGAGGAAAACTGCACCTTCTCCAGGAGCACTGCTCCAGCTGAACCACATCTGCCACTGCAGGAGGATGCAGCCACCATTGGATGGGACTGCTGCCAACAGCCTGACTGACTGACGGGTGTCAGCTTGGATTCTGACTCTGGCAGGGTTTTGGGACTGTTCTTTGTAATACTGCATTTCTATTTTAATTTTCCTAGTAAAGAACTGCTATTCCTATTCCCATTTCTTTGTCTGAGAGCCCCTTAATTTCAAAATTATAATAATTTGGAGGGAGGGGGTTTACATTCTCCATTTCAATAGAGAGGCTCCTGCCTTTATTGGCAGACACCTCTCCTTCCAACCAGGACACGGGGACACCACTCCCTCCCCGGGAGAGGGACACAGCAGGGCAGGGACAGCCCAGTGACACCACTCCATCACTTCAGTAGCTCACAGCCTTGCCTAAAAGCACTTTTTTGGCCCACATCCCACCTCCCCTGGGCAGGGAGCTGATCCAGCACAGGCAGCTCTGGAACTGGGGCAGCCACGCTGCTCTTCCCACAGCAGGAGCAGGAGCAGGTAAAGCCCAGTGGGGATCCAGTGCTGGCAGAAGGAACTCCATCTGACTGCTGGGCAGCTCTGCTCTTCCCTGCCTCACTTTTCTTATCCTTAAATGCCTCCCTCTGTCCTCTCCCACACAGAGAGCATTTCCAGGAGAACTGAGCTCCTGTGGTGTCTCCTTGCAGTCAGCTTCCAGAGCAGCTTGGAATTTCAACACACCCCTCAGAGAACCAGAAGGAAAAATCACCATGAGTGGACTTCCCTTGCTTTTTAAACTCATAATTTCTTGTTTTTTAGTTTTCAAAGCCAAGCCCTTATCACTAAAAAAAAAAAAGGCAGAGAAGACATCAAAGTTTCCATCAGATTAGTCCTGAAACCTCAGAATTTTATTATAAATAAAAAGAAATCATTTCTCCTTTCTCGACTGTGCAGATTTAAGAGACTGAATAAACATTTTGGTTTTTAATAAAACATCCCTTTTCTAGTCTTATGGTAGCACAGAGAATTTGGAATCATAGACAAATTCAAAGCAGGCAACTTCAAGGTTGGATCAGGTCACTGAGAGCCTTGTCTGACTGTGTTCTGAAACCCTCCCAGAATGTTCATCCCTCATATTCATGGACAGCCTGTTCTGGTGCCTCACAACTCCAGGAGCTCAACAGCCTCACCCAAGGCTTTATAAAAGGTTCAGAAACCAGGCAACTAAAGGAAAATGGCAGAATAAATTGCTTTGCACAACCTGTATGATTAAGGGAGCCTTCATCAGAATGCAGGTGTAAAGAGAGGTGGCAAACCAGGTCAGGCCTGCTCCAATTCCCTCTGTTTGTAGTCTGTCAGGAAGAACTCCAAAGGGATAAATATCTGGTTGCCTCACCAGTTAAAGTGTTTTAGCAGTTGGTTGCCCTTTGGTGTTTCACGTTTTTCTCAGCCCATCTCACCACAGCTGGTTTAAGTGGACACATCTCCATGGGAGCTGCTGGAATCTCTCCAATTTGGAAGAAGCACAGGGAGTATGTTGAGGGCCCAGCTTCACTCTGAGAGGTCCCTGCCTGCCCACCCATCCCCACAGGGCTTCTGCAGAGGCTCCTGCCCCAAGGATCTGCTGGAAGGCTCTGCTGCCCTGGGAGACCCCTGGAAAATCCCCTGCGGACACCACCATGCTGCATCCCTCCCCTGGTGCAGCTCCACACTCCAGAGCCTGTTTAGATGCTCTTATTAACAGCTTTGTTCTCTCACTTCTCAAGCTGACAGTTTATTTTCCCTCCTCCAGGCTGCTGCCATCACACCAGGGAATATTTACAGCCGTCTATACCCCTTGGCCATGCATTTTCCAGACAACTGGCTCATGGGATATGCACTGTCCCTGAAAGGAGAGGTAGGCAACTCTAAAAAGAGCGAGGATGAGCCTCTCAGAGTGCACAGGCTCCTTGTGGCTCCCCTAATTTCCTCCCAAGCTCCCCAGCATATGGAAAATTAAGACCCAACATTAAGAGTTCAAAAGTTGTCTCTAAAAAACACCCCACAATGTGGGCAGGAATTCAGGGGGAATTTCTTCATGGAAAGGGCTGTTAATCACTGGAAGGGGCTGCCCAGGGAGGTTTGGAGTCCCCATCCCTGGAGGTGCCCAAGGAATGACTGGCCATGGCACTCAGTGCTCTGGGCTGGTGACAAGGTGGGGATCAGGCACAGGGTGAACTCGATGGTCTGGGAGGTCTGTTCCAGCCAGAAAGATTCTGGGATTCTGTGAGCCAGCTGTATCCCAGTGTTGGGCTGTTGGAAAAGAGCTGGGAGGGCCCTTGTTGGAACCACCCTTTGGTCCCAGCCTGGCCTCACCACAGCTAAGCCTGGGCTTGGCCTTGCTGATCCCGGCTTGGCTTCCCAGCTGGATCCAGGATCTGTCCCCATGAGCTTGTCTGGACATGCTGGAGGCCCTAGGGGCTGCACCAGGACATCACTCTGTTGGGGAGGGAATATCAAAATCTTATAAGTGCCTAGCAAGTAGTTCTGAAACAATAGATGAAATAGAGATGTTAGCATATTTAGACATAGAGGCTGAAAACAGCCATGAGAAGGTTTGAGGCCTCTTCCTTTGTTTAGATGATACCAAATGCCACAAATACCAGAGAACCAACAGACATCCTGTCCCAAAGCCTGGCAGGAAAGGTCTGCAGATAAGGGTTACAGATAGGAAAGCCATGAAACATGGTAATTTAGTGATTCCTATAGGTTGCATGCAAATATTAGAAAATTAGTATATTGTATTAGATTGATTATTGGAAATCAGAATATTCGTCATGGAAGAATACTTATTGTATTGTAAAGGGGAAATATCTCTCTTGCCTCTTGCCTTCTTGCCTTCTCCTACCTCTGATCTCTAACCTCTCTCTCTAAACTCTCTCTTATCACCTCACTCTTACACCCATGCCTTATAATAAAATACAGCCCTGAAGAACAGAAAATAGTAAGCTCCTGAGTCTGTCCAGCGACCGTCCAACAACCAACCCCCACATCACTCCTTCCTCGTGATCCCCTTGGAACAGCCCCTCCTGCTGCTCCTGCCAATTTATACCCAACTGTACTTGCTGGAAAACACAGTGCAGAAAGGCAGGGAGATGTGGGAGAGCATCTTCCTTCCTGTTGTTGGAAAACAAAATATCAGCTTGTTGCTGGTATTTTCCTTCCTGTGCTTTTCCTTTAAGCTCCTCTGCTCCTACCACAAAAAAAAAAAAAAAAAAAAAAAAAAAAACAATTCCCACCATTTCATTGGAAAGGAGCCAGTTGCTGGGTGAGTCATTCCTGTGGATTCACACTTAGGGCTGTCTGTCACTCTGTTGTCGGCCTTCTCAGTCGGTAATTGGGATGTGCTGCTTCCAGTGCCAGGCAATCCTGGGAAAGGCCAGTTCTGCTGGGAGCAGGGGGACCACATAGCTCTCCATCCTCAGGACACCTCAGCCCACATCCCAACCTCTCTGCTGCTGCAGATAGGGAGTCTGAATGGATGCTCTGTGCAAATAGAACATTAATTTTCCTGACAGGGTAATAATAAAGCCACTAAATCAGTAGCGGGATTTTTTGCGTTACACACACTATTTAAATGACTTGTCATCCCTACAAATTGTACACTGGATAAATGACTGCTCCAATGTTTACACATGTGACTCACAATTGAGACTTTCTAGCCATGAAGTGGCATTAGTGAAGAAAAATGTGCTGGGCAGTGATAGTCCTCGAATAATTCACTCTTCCTGAACAGGAACTGCTTCTCCTGAAGTGCTTTAATGCTGAGATCAAAATATGCCCTCCTGAGTCACTGTTCCATCTACATCAAAAGGTGAAAATTAGGGAATATGCTCCAGGATCCTGTTTCTTGCAGATGAAGGAGCTCACAAAGCTCAGAGCCTGCAGCTATAAGATATGAGCTCCCTCTCTCCTCACCACCAAGGGTTAACCACAGCCAGGGATTGCTCCAAGCAAAGTTCAGCCTCTGCTTCAGAGTGGATGGCTTGGACAGGCTTGCTGTCTTGGTTTGAAAGACAGGTGTCTGCCAATAAAGGCAGGAGTCTCTCTTGAAATGGAAAATGTAAACCCCTACCCTCCAAAATTATTATAATTTTGAAATTAAAGGACTCTCAAGCAAAGATATGGGAGTTAGGAATAACAGTTCTTTACTAGGAAAATTAAAATAGAAATACAGTATTACAAAGAACAATCCCAAAACCCTGCCAGAGTCAGAATCCAGGCTGACACCCATCAGTCTGTCAGGATGTTGGCAGCAGTCCCATTCAATGGTGGCTGCATCCTCCTGCAGTGGCAGATGTGGTTCAGCTGGAGCAGTGCTCCTGTAGAAGGTGCAGTTTCCTCTGAAGCTCCAGGGATGATGTGGAAAGGTCCAGCTTTCCTCTGGAATCCAGTGGAAAGAAGGTTGTCTTGGTGTTCCAAATCTCAGTTTTTCTCTGGGTAGGAAATGCTTGGCTCCTCCCCTGGCTGGAACATCTCCCAGTGGGATGATGTAATTTTATCAGTCATGCACTGGGACTCAATGGCCCAGCAGCAGATGATATCTTCCTGGAGGAAGGATGGGTCATGGAAAGGATAAAAATGATTGTCCCAGCTGGTTTTTAAAAATGGCCCATTAGCAGATAATATGTGCCAGGAGATAAGGGTCACTGCCCCACCTGGTTTTAACAGATGGTGATAGAATACAGACTTTTGGTCATGTCCTGCATTGCAACCTAAGACACTTGCCAAAATGTAACATGTTCCAGGGAGAGGAATTCTGGTTCTTAGGAGCTGCTCTCCAAGATCCTGAAGCTGCTCTGACTTGTGACTGGTGTCTGCTTTGCTCCAGAGTGTGTCCTTTGGGAAGGCCCTGTTCTTTGGGCACATCTCAGTGTGCAAGGCAAGGACTCCTGCCTTTGGAGGAACTGCAGAATCACAGAGTCCACGAATTTGGAAAAGACCTCTAAAGTCCTTAAGTCCAACCTATGACCCAGCACTGCCTTGTCAACCATGTCCAGTCTTCCCTTAAACACCTCCAGCCACAGTGAAACCTCAGCATCCTGCAGGAACAGCTCAGGGCAGGCTGACAGAACACACACATGAGGACTTAACCCACACCTTTTGCCAAGGTCAGACTGGATTCTTTCATTTTATCTCCCTGTGGCCAGATCTAAATTGTGATCTGGTCTCCCTTGCACTGGAGGATGCCCAGACATGATTTGGATACACCAAACCATCCGTTTGAGGGGGCTGATCCCACCAAATCATCCATTTGTGGGGTCTGATCCCATCCCATCCACGAGGGAATAGTGGGTTTTCCATAGGAACAGGTCCTTGTGGAGGACTGAAAAGAAAAATTCCCATTCCTGCCTGCCTGCTGGAGCAGCAGCTCAGCCAAGTGCCAGGGAGTAGTGGATAGACTGACATTTATGCCTCTTAATCTCTGCAATGCTCTCACAAAAGATCATGCCCTGAGATCCCTCCTGGTGCATGTGTATAGCATTGGATGGAAGATTTACAGGAACAACACAAAGTCCTTTTCCTTTGAGTGGCTTTTCTGTCTATTTAGTGTTGGAGTCAAGTATTCCAGGAGGAGGTTTGCCTGAAAAAGAGCTCTTTCTTTCAAGCCTCCCATCTTAAGCCATAAGAGAGCAGCAAATGCAGTGAAAAGAGTTCCCTGTCCCAGGAGCACGTGTTTGGTGACAAGGGCTGCAGTTCAAGTGGTTTTGGCAGGAAAGGACCCTGACCTGCAGCTGGCAGGTCCCTGTCACATCCTGCACAATCACTGTGATTTCAAGATCCTTGTGTGGATAACACCAATTGCTCAGTTTGAAGCACTTAGAGCTGTCACTGGGGCTGGAAGGAATCACTTCTGGGATCAGAAGCTGCTTGCAAACCCTCTGCTGGCTCTGCTGAAAGGAGATTTGGAGTGTGGGGCTGGGCAGGCTGGGGGGAGCAAGTCTGAACTAGGAATTCCTGAGAATTCAAGGCTTTTCTCCAGGGACAGCACTGGGATGTCAGGATTGGGGTTAAGGTGGGCAGATCTGTGTGTGCAGGGCAGATGAGGCAGGAGGAACCCCCCCCTTTTGCCCTTCCCTTCCCCATCCTCACTGCTGGAAACAACCTGCTGTGGGGACAGCCCCAGGATGTGAAGCCCCTGGAGTTTGCTTTGCTCTGCCACTTGTCTGTGTGTGGCCATGCAACAGTCACTGTCCTTCCCTGCACACTCAGATGCCCTTTCCCATCCCAGCCTGTGGAATATTCACTCACTGGACGAAGGACAGCCTCAGATACACAGCCCCCTGGGGAGCACTCTGCCCAGCCACAGTCCTTGAGTGAACCCAGGCAGATCAGCCCTGTGGGAATCACTTCAGGACTCTTCTCCTTGCCACTTGAGAAATGCCTCTGCCAAATGAAGAAATCCTTGCTCAGCTGCCCCTTTGGAGGGAGAGGCAGCCACCAAAGTGAGTAATGCTGTGACCTCACCTGGGCCCTGCCCCTCAGACCCTGCTGTTTTGCTGCCTGCTCAAACTTTGTCTCCATATTAAGCTGCACATCTTTGATTCCCCAGCCTTCCTGGGAAGCTTCCAAGGCTTCTTGCTCCGAGGCTCGTGCTGTGGCAGCGTTCCTATTACCAGCCAGAAAAGTTTGGGAGTTCAGAACAAGGTAAAGTTACACAACCTCTATTAAAATAACACCACAGCAATGAGCTCTGCTTTCCCCATCTCAGTAACAGCCACTCTGGTCTCTTCCACGTGAAAGTCTTGCTGAAGTTTGCTGGCTGTGCGAGCCTGAGCCCCTGGTGTTAATCCCCAGCCCTCTCCAACCCCGGATTTCAGCTCCTTGCCATGCCTGGCAGCTCACAGTCAGGCAGCAACGATTTTTCAGGACCATTCAATCACTGTGCTCGAGTTCCCTGGAAAGGTTTGAGTGGAGGATGAGCCTTTACTCCTTTACATGACTGTGTCCCTCCCAAAGTGGGCTGTGGGGTGGTGGCAGTGACAAGCCCTGCTCTGCAGCACTACAGGGACAGGCAGGTCCAAGGGGAGCACTTTCCTCCCAGTAAACCACAAAGAAGCCACCTCAGTACCAAAACACCACAATTAAAAGAAGCAGATTTATCTTGTTGCTGTGCCACAAAACCGATGCTGCCTCTGCACTAGACAGCAGGAGTACCTTCTGTGCTGGACAAGAAATCACAGAATATCCTGAGCTGGGAGGGAGCCCCAGGAATGACCCAGGGCAGCTCCTGTTCCTGCACAGACACCCCAAAATTCCACCCTGAGCATCCCTGGCAGCACTGTCCAAACGCTGCTGGAGCTCTGGCAGCCTCGGGTGCTGTTCCTTGGGGAGCCTGGGCACTGCCAGCACCTCTGGGCAAGAAGAACCTTTCCAGATATCCAGCCTGACCCTCCTCTGGCACAGCTCCTGCTGCTTCTGCCCCTTTGACTGCCTCATTTTCTTTTTTTTTTCCTTTCTCTTTGTTTTTCCTTCTTGCGTGCAGCTGTTCCCCTTGAACAAACCCTGCACATCTCGTGCCTTCCAAAGCCCCAGCTCAGTGCTGGGATGGGATTTCTGAGCCCTCCCTGCCGTGCCAGCTGCTCCCTGAGCACTCACCAACACATTCCTGGGCAGCAGGATGAGCTGGGCTCTTACTGGAGTGAGCATCGTGTTACAGGCATTTGCAAAGGGCCACTGGCACCTCAGCTGTCGGTGGCTTAAAATAAGCAGAGTTGCTGGGTCTGGTGGCCCTGCCCCTCGTTGTGACAGTGGTGTGCTAAAGACAAGGTCCCAACAAGGTTTTGATTCTGCTCTCAGCAAGATGCTGCAGAAGAGCTAAGCTTAGACATCATTTAATCACAGCTTTATAGACCTCTTAAAGCACCATGAAAGAAATATGTTCCTCAGCCCAGGCAGTGCGTTTTATTATGCTCATCCAACAGCATAACCTTAGTTTAACTCCAGGTTAATGAAACTTAGGGTAGCACTGAAAGAATAAAAAGTGTCAGGGAGCAACATGGATCCTAAATTTACATTTTTCAGTGGTACAACCTTAGGTTTGACCTGAGGAACAGACTTGCAAAAGCCATCTGAACTAAAAGTTTTACTGGAGACTCCAAAATCAGGCAGGATGCCGTGGGAGTTGTTGGGCATGGACTTGTCTTTCAGTCTGTGATGAAGGTTCCCAAGGCTTGTGTTTCCTCTTTTACATCACAGTGGTGGGCAACAACTGCCTGCCAGGCTTGGAGCAGCTTTCTAGTGCACCACATCAAACAAATACACTCACTCCTTCCCCATTAAAATGTGCTGGAAAGCCTTTCCATGAGAAATGCTTCCATGGGCACTTTTTAAATGAGCAAAGCTCATGGGAGCCATAAATTGCTGCAGCAGTGCAGTAAGGGCTGGGAGAAACCTGCCTGTTCTTGCCTAGGCCAGGGGTGATCTGAAGGCTTTTGTAGTTAAAGGTGTGAAACCCCACTTCAGATCCCCCTAGGCTCTGTCAGCACTGCCCCTGCTCAGGTACAACACCTGGAGCCCTGTGCCAGAATTCCCAGAGCTGCTGAGCTCCCAGCAGGAGAACAGAGGCACACGGCACAGGGAAAGCAGTGCTTGTCCTCATGCTGAGTGCTGAGACACAGTGTCCCCAGAGTGCCCTTCCTCTGGCAGTTTTGGGTCAGGAGGGTCCTCAGCTCATTCAAGGACAGGGATGTCACCCACCAGGTCAGGTGGCTCCAGTGCCCATCCAACCTGGCCTTCCTAATTTCTGCCCACCCCCTGTAAATCCTCACACCTCTCCATCCCAGCCCTTCCCTCTTCCTCCTCTCAGAGATTCAAACCCCCAGAGCCCTGAGCTGCCCCTTGCTCTGGTCCCACATAATCCTCTCTTTGACTCCACATTAACTATCCAAACCTCCTCAGATCCATCCCAGAGCTACCACTGATCCCAGATCTGTATGTGAGCCAGTGGAACCCCACTCCCAGGCTGGGGCACTGGGACAGGACTGCAGGGTTTGCTGGTGAGAAGGGGACTGGGGCTGTGACCCACTTGGCTGCTGAGTGATGTGCCAGCCCTGTGGCTCGCTGGGCACGAGGGGCACTTGGTGACATGTCCATGCAGGAATGCACAGCACACCCCTGGGTCCAGCTGCACTCCCCAGGCTGGGCAGGAGCTGAGGGAAGAGGCTGGATTGTGGATTCCTGCAGGAGATGGGGAGTGGGGAGAGACAGGAGCTGCTGCCCAGACCCTGCAGGAGAGGGGCAAACAGCCCCAGCTGTGCCTTGGCAAAGCTACCATGGAGCAGAGGAGGAACCAGCTCTGACATGAGAGATGCTGTGCTGGGCTCTGCCTAGGGAGGCAAAAGCTTTTTGCAGACCAGGAAATGCCTGCAGGAATCTTTCTTTCTGCTGGAGTCATACTGATGTGTCTGGATAGGAAAAGGCTCTAGGGGATTCCACTGAGGCCTTCCAGTTCTTACAGGGGATTTAAAAAAGAGGGAGAGCCACTTCTGGCATGAGCAGGTAGTGATAGGACAAGGGGGGACTAAAGGAGGAGAGATTCAGCTTGGAAATTAGGAAGGAATTGTTCCCTGTGAGGGTGCTGAGGCCTTGGCAGAGGTGTCCCAGAGCAGCTGTGGCTGCTCCTGGATCCCTGGCAGTGCCCAAGGCCAGGCTGGACAGGGCTTGGAGCAGCCTGGGACAGTGGAAGGTGTCCCTGCCCATGGCAGGGGGTGGAACAAGATGAGTTTGAAGGTCCATCCAACCCAAACCATCCTGGAACTCTGTGATTCCACAATAATATCCCTGTTATTTCATCACCAGTGCAGCCCCTGCATTCAGGCTAACCCTGACTATCTCTGGGTGGTTTTATTTTTGCAGTGGATAAATATGAGCCATCCCAAGCCCTTCTGTTCTGTATTCCCACCCATGAGCAGCACAGAATTTGGAAGGATGATGCTTCCCACAGCTGAGTTCCTGTGTCTGCAGGGTGCTCACAGGTTCTGTTTGCCTTGAACCTCCAGGATGCCAACCCAAATCAGGGATCTGCTGTGCTCCCAGCCAGCAACAAACCTTGTCATGCAGAGTTTGCAGCCAATATAGGAGAGGCAGTGCATTTCCCACATTATAGACCACAAACAGAGACCTAAAGGGCCTATTTAAAGTATATTTAAGCTCCAGGAAATACTCTCCTTGACTTCTCCAGGTTTTGGATTCCGCTCAGGGAAATTAAACAAGTTGCCAAAATTCACACAGTGAGTTTGTGGAAAAGCCAGAACCCAAAAGCTGGATTTGCCAAGCCCCAGCACTCGTGCTCCAGCCAGCCCAATGCTGGAGGTGCTGGAATGGCAACAACAATCTGCTGGAGTGTGAAATCCTCACTGCCAGCCTGGAAATGCTCTCAGTTCCCTGACCTGCTCCATTGCTCACATCCAGGATTTTCCTTGAGCAGGCAGGGATTCCAGAGCAGAGCCAGCACTGCCAGGTCCATGGCAGTTCATTGGCCTCAGGGAAAAGGGAAAGGGTTTTTTTCAGAGATTGAGATTCCTTGGCATCACCAGGGTGCTTCAGGGTGCCCCAAGGAGGGAGCCTGGGGAGCTCAGGCACCAGATTTGCAGGCTGTGAGTTCTCTGATGGATCTGCCTCCCTGCAGGATACACCCCAGGGATGTTTGCTTTGCTGCAGGGCCAGCAGACTCTGCCTGCTCCAGGGACCCTCTCCCTCTGTGAGAGCATGAGGTGGTGGACACTGCCCAGACAGTGTATGCCTTTCACTCCACCAATTAAATCCTGAGGTTTAATTGGATTTGGAGAGCCTGAGGGGGCCCCCTCTTTCATCCACAAGTGAGTTTGGCATTGTTTTATTTGTTTGTTAGGCTGCACATTCCAGCTAAAGGGCTTTCCCTGAAGAAAAACAGTTGCTGCCTTGGACAATGGATTATTTGGAATCACTTCATCTATCAATAAAGTGCAGCCTTCTCTGCAGGGAAATGCAGCAGCAATTTAACAGCAGGGGCCAGGAATGGAGACAACTGCAAAGAATGAACAACTGCACCAAGGAAAACTGAAAACTGCAAAAAATCTGGATGTACCTAGGCACAAACAGACATTTGATTTTGGCTGAAGTCTAACAGGCAATTGTCAGAAAAGCCTCACTAAAGCCCTTCTGACTAAGTGCCCTTTAGTTTTGGATCTGATAAAAGCATCTTCTGGAGAGCAGGTGAGGTGGTGAATCTATTTGAAGCAACCAATTTGGAAATCGAGTATTCTGAGGGGATTTATTTAAAGATCTTGCCACTGTTCTGGGTTCTGAAGCTCTATTTTTATGCCTTTGTTTTCATTTGAAAGAGAACACATTATTCCAACTGCCCTATGACTAGCAAAGATGATTATGAAAAAAGAAAAGAAATGTGCATTTCCTTCTTCTCCTAGCCAAGGAATTTGCATGTTAAAATAATGGATGTGAATTTAACAAAGCAGAAAGCCCAGACATCTGTGGTGGCACCATCCCCCAGCACTTTGCTTCGTGTGGGGGATGCAGGAGATCAACAGGAACCCTTGAGAAAGGGACAGATCTGGGGAGAGTGTGTTGAGATTGGAAGCAAGCAAAGGTCCAGGATCCCAGCCCTGCTGATCATGGCAATGCCTCAGTCCTGGTTTTAAAAATCCTGGGACATGCAGTGGATTTCATCCACTGCTCAGAGGGCCGACAATGCTTTGGTTTGGTTGGGGCTGCCCAGGGGAAAGTCCTCTTTAAGAGACGGCTTTAAATTAGTCATTTGCTGGTATAGAGGTGTTATTTCTACAGCCCAATGGTATATTACAAGTCTGTCCTTGTTTGAAGGACAGGTGTCTGCTAAAAAAGGCAGGAGCTTCTCTTGAAATGGAAAATGTAAACCCCCTCCCTCCAAATTATTATAATTTTGAAATTAAGGGGCTCTCAGACAAAGATATGGGAATAGGAATAACAGTTCTTTACTAGGAAAATTAAAATAGAAATACAGTAGCACAAAAAAACCTAAACCCAAAACACTGCCAGAGTCAGAATCCAAGCTGACACTCGTCAGTCAGTCAGGGTGTTGGCAGCAGTCCCATTCAATGGTGGCTGCATCCTCCTGCAGTGGCAGATGTGGTTCAGCTGGAGCAGTGCTCCTGTAGAAGGTGCAGTTTTCCTCTGAAGCTCCAGGGATGATGTGGAAAGGTCCAGCTTTCCTCTGGAATCCAGTGGAAAGAAGGTTGTCTTGGTGTTCCAAATCTCAGTTTTTCTCTAGGTAGGAAAGGCTTGGCTCCTCCCCTGGCTGGAGCATCTCCCAGTGGGATGATGTAATTTTATCAGTCATGCCCTGGGACTCAATGGCCCAGCAGCAGATGATATCTCCTGGAGGGAGGATGGGCTGTGGGAAAGATAAAGATGATTGCCCCAGCTGGTTTTAAAGATGGCCCATTAGCAGATAGTATGTGCCAGGAGATAAGGGTCACTGCCCCACCTGGTTTTAGCAGATGGTGATAGAATATATACTTTTGTTTACATCCTGTACCTCAACCCAAGACAAAGTCGTATTGAGCATTTCATTTCTTGGCTGTGTCACCCACAGGAATGGGGTGGATGTGATGAGCAGCAGGTGCCACTGAGCAGTGCAAGGTTCCAAAGCAAAGCAGCCCCTCAGCCCTGCCAGGACCTGCCTGGTGCCCAGCCATGTCCAGGAACAGCTCACACTGCAGAGATTCACACAGCACTGATGGCAAAGATTGGGGTTTTTCTCCTCCTACACAGAGAAAGAACAAACTCATGAATTTACCTCAGGAAAGGAATGAGCAGCAGGTTAATCAGAGTCCCGAGGGAGCAATGAAATGGAGAGCAAATACTTGTCTTTGCTGTTTTTCCAACACTAGAACAAGTTACAAAAACCCCAGTGAAATATTGTGCAGACCTCAGGAGGAGAATATCCTGTCCCAAATTACAGCAGCTCAGTGGGAGTCTCAAACTCAGGATGCCCAAGTGTTTGAACTCAAAACAAGACTTGATACTTTAATGAAATACAAATTCAGCTCTACAGAGATTTTTTAAAAGAATATTATGTCTTGGTTACAAGATGCAAACAGACCTCAGGCAGTACAATGGAAGGTTGAGGACTCCATGAATTTGGTCAGACTTTCTTCTCTTGCATAAGAAAAACAACAGAATTGAGGGAATATCTGGAGGTTTTTTGCCATTTCTGGCAAAAACAGGGAAAAGGCAAATGAGGTGATAACACATGAAACTGCTGAGCAGACTCAATTTTGAACCAGTTTTGTGTCTGCTTCATGTCATCACAAGACCTCTCTAAATGTTGTTAGATTTGTTTCACAGGGAGTAAATAGTTCTAATAAAGCATCTCACTGAGAACTGAGAATATCTCAATGAGGAATCAATAGCCAGTAATGTGTGTCAGTGTGACCTTGTCACCAACAGATGCAAGCAAAGAAGAAAGGTTAATATTTGGGAAAAAATAATATTCTCACCAAACGTGCACCTTTATAATAATCAAACCTCCGTGCACCTCCACTGCATCAGCAACTGGTCCTGTAAGAAAAAGCAAAGGGGGATGGATGGGTTGATGATGAATTTCAGGTTTTTCTGGAGTAAACATTTTGCTTTTCTCTAAAGTGGATCAAAAAAACGTTCTTACATTTGACAGACTGTCAGGATAAAAGCTCTGTATCTGCTCCAATTTGAGATGTGTGCTGTCAGTGAAGGAAGGGAAGGACACCTCCTGTTTGTCTCCTGCTAAAATACTCCAGGTTTGGGCCATGGAGTGAAAACAGCAGGATCTCCACAGAAGGAGGGATAAAGGAGTGTTTGGCAAGTGTCTTCAGAAGAGTTGAACACTTAGAATCATGGTTTGGGCTGGAAAGGATTTTAAAGCTCATCCCATTCCAGCCCCTGCCATGGGCAAGGACACCTCCCACTATCCCAGGTTGCTCCAAGCCCCATCTGATCTGGCCTGGCTCTTATTCCCAAAGCTTCCTTGGAGAGAGGATCGTGTCTGGACAGGGGAATGCTTGTAGGCACCCAGAGAGCAGCTGGGTAGTTTTATATTTACTGAAATGCTTTGGAAAAAGTGGAATTCCCAAGCCTACCTCACATTTTCCTCCAGCATTGCTTGTGCCTCCCACAGGAGCTCTGCCACCAGGGAATATCTGTCCCTCTGCTGTCCCTACCAAGCCATCCCCAGCCACCATGCCACATCCCACCAGTGCCCAGGCCCCAGCAGGGCAGGGTGAGGGAGCTCAGTCCTCCTGCTCCCCTGTTTTCTGTGCAGGACAGGCAGAACCACGCAGGTTTTAGCAGGGCACAGCAACTGCAGGGCACTGACAGCTCAGGGAAAACCACTTTAGAAAGCAGAAACAGACTTTTCCAGCACCCTGAGGGTGTGACACATCCCTTCTGAGCTCAGCCATCCTGGGGCCCCTCGACTCTCCTCTGCAGGTCAGTCCTGAAGATTTCCAGGGCAAGGAGTTTGGTGGGGAACCTCAGGACTCACAAGCTCATCCTGCAAAGGGCTGGAATCCTCTACTGACTTTCAAAGGGGCTTCTTTGAAAGCAGCAAACTCCAGAAATGCTGGTGAAGCCCAGCTTAGGAGGATTCCTATCTTCCTGCACATTCATTTCTTCCTGAGGTCAGATCCAGGCTCAAAATGAACCTGCTGCTGGTCTGCTCCACCCGTTCCAGCTGACTAGCCAGCAGAAACCAGAGCTCAAGGTAGAAATGGCACTGGGATGGTGAAAGAAATCCATCTACATGAAATCCAGGAAGGAAAATGTATTTCCAGAGGAGCAAGGAACCCTCTCAGGGAGAAGCAGAAACAGAGACAGATTTAATAATTTGCATAAATCAGGTGCACAGCAGGAAGGAGCCAGAGCAGAATCTCACAGCAAGAGGAGCAGCAGAGGCAGCTCTGGGGACTCAGATCCCCTTTCCCTCCTGGAGCAGCTCCAGACTCCTCAGGGAATGAACCCCTGAGCCCCAGACACTCCTCTGTGCCCCTTCAGCCTGGGCTGGGACCAGGCACCACAATCCATGGGCTCCAGGAATCTGACACACAGGGGTCTCTTTTAATGCATGCAAGTGTCACCCTGGCTCAAAACAGGGGCAGGATTCAGGAACAATAAAGCACTCAGAAAATGCTCATCAAAGTGAACCAGAAAGAACAGGATTGGTGCTCAAAAAGAGACACAAGAGACTTAACTGGAAAAATAATTTTTGTCTAAAGCAGTGAATATGACAGTACATTAGGGGTTCTGCTGATTAATATCCAGAAAAGAGAACAGTCCAGGAGGACAGAGGTGGGGATTCTAAAGGATGAAAAAGGAACCCCGAGTGTCTGTCTGCACATTTTGTCCCAGGTGAGCTCAAGCACAACCTCCACTCAGCACAATGGGAGAAATGTGAAGATTTGGAAGCATTTCCATTAACAGAGAGCACTTAGAGGTATCAGTTACACCAACAGCATCGAGCAAGGGGGTTCTTCTTTGTTCTTCAGGCCTGAAACTAAATGTTAATTGTTAAAGATAAGGAAGATACAACGTGTGGGCGAGCCCTTCCATTAAGTTCTCCTACTTTGCTCTGAAGAAGCAGCTATTTTAGTTTTAAATCCCAGCATAAACCTAAGCATGACAGGCCTGATCCAGCCTGACAAATCTTCTGTTCCTCCATTGCTTATATTCGTTTGAAGGCCACCTTTTAAAGTTGCATCCTAATCTCAGGATTGATCCTTTAGGTACAACCATTAAGCAAATTATTTACAGCCAGCCCTCTGTGAGAAGGTCAGCCCTTCAGATCTGCTTGGGGACACTGTGCTCTGTGCCCTTCTGTCAGAAAACATCTATTTGCAGAATTACTGTGTTTGATTTGAAGGAAAAGGAAATCCTGTCCTGGTTTGAAGGACAGGTGTCTGCCAATAAAGGCAGAAGCTTCTCTTGAAATGGAGGATGTAAACCCCCTCCTCCAAATTATTATTATAATTTTGAAATTAAGAGGCTCTCAGGCAAAGATATGGGAATTAGGAATAAGTTATTTACTGGGAAAATTAAAATAGAAATGCAGTATTGCAAAGAACAATCCCAAAACACTGCCAGAGTCAGAATCCAAGCTGACACCCGTCAGTCAGTCAGGGTGTAGGCAGCAGTCCCATTCAATGGTGGCTGCATCCTCCTGCAGTGGCAGATGTGGTTCAGCTGGAGCAGTGCTCCTGGAGAAGGTGCAGTTTTCCTCTGAAGCTCCAGGGATGATGTGGAAAGGTCCAGCTTTCCTCTGGAATCCAGTGGAAAGAAGGTTGTCTTGGTGTTCCAAATCTCAGTTTTTCTCTGGGTAGGAAAGGCTTGGCTCCTCCCCTGGCTGGAGCATCTCCCAGTGGGATGATGTAATTTTATCAGTCATGCAGTGGGACTCAATGGCCCAGCAGCAGATGATATCTCCTGGAGGGAGGATGGGCTGTGGGAAAGATAAAGATGATTGCCCCAGCTGGTTTTAAAGATGGCCCATTAGCAGATAGTATGTGCCAGGAGATAAGGGTCACTGCCCCACCTGGCTGCAGCAGATGGGGACAGAATTCACATTTCTGGCCACATCCTGCATTGCAACTCAAGACAAATCCAAAACGGGATGTGCCCAGAGCTTGGTGAGTGCTGCTCTGCTTTCCTTTTTTTTTTTCCCCCTTTCCAAGGCTTTCTCATTCTTTGGTGTCTGGGAAGTGTCTGGGAAGCTCAAAGGGGGGTCTGTCAGAGCAGAGGGGTGACAGCTCAGCCCTGCAGAGCCTCCCTGAGCACTGCTGCTGTGCTGTGGCACTGAGTCAGCTCCTGCTCCAGCACCACAGCAGAGTATCGACATCCAGGCATCTCTACACACCCTCTGAGCCACCTCCTAGGAGTGCAGGTGAGGAGAACAGACATGCCAGAAGATGTCCTGAGTGAGGACCTGTGCACAAAGGAGCCAGGGCAAAGTGGGATCACATCCAAGGGGGAGCCAGAATTATCTCAGCACCTGCAGCGAACCTGACAAGCCCAGGACATGCCACAAGCTCCCTCAAATGCCAGGGAATCCCAGCACTGCATAAATGACACTCAGAGCACGCAGAACTTCTCCAGAGATCAGTGCAAGGGCTTGTCAGGACGTGACATCTGTCCCATCACATCCCCAGCACCACCAGAGCAGCACACAGAGGGGTGGCTGGGCAGGAATTCCAGCACTTCCACCCTTCCCTCTGCACATCTGCTGCCAGAGATGAGGGAGAAAGTGCCCAGCAGAGCCATGAAAACAGAACCAAGAAAGATCTGTCTCACATTTGCTTCTTTTCAACAGCCAGAGACAGCTGCAGGCTTTTCCATTTCTAAAAGCACAAGAACTACAAGCTAGAGAAAGATTTTTTTTTCTGGTGGTACAACAGAAACCTATTCAGCAGCAAATTTGGATAGCTGTTCTTTTATTTCGATTTTGATGGCACCCCAGCCACCCCCCCTCCCTAGGTTGGTCTCTGCTGTCTGAATGCCCCCTCACACATCACCTTGCACCATCTCCCTGGGTCCCAGTCCACAGGAAGGCAACCTCTCCAGCCATCCCCTATTGTTTCCCCCCCTCAAACACATTTTGTCTTCTTCTCCAGGTCCTTCCCATCCACTCTGGGGTTCTCATGAAGGACAATGAGCTCCCACACCTCAGGGATCCATCCCTGCATCCTGGGGCTCTCACTCCTCCCTGTTCACTTGTATCATTTTTGGGGAGCTCCCCCATCATCCCTGAGCAGCAGAAATCCCTGGGGACAGTTATGGGGGAGTTGCTCCTGCTGATCTCTCACTCCCCAGATTCCAGTTTTGCAGCTTATTAGTGTAGTTACTGAGATAACATTTGGTGCTGTTTTTCTGAATCTTCTGGGAGAAAGAAAGAGAAGAAAAAGGCCCAAATGTCAGCCATGGTCCCCTGATTCAAAGGTGAAACCAGAGCAGTGTGGATGTAAAACTCAAGCCACACTGAGGTTCAGTTTTCCATCTTACCTTGCTGCTTCTTCCTCCCCAGAATCACCCAGGTCTGAATTTAGACACCCTGCAGTCCCCTTTGCTGGGCAAACACAAGCACTGAATCCCACTGACACCTCTTGTCCCACTATTATTTCTGTATTCATTAACATCACAATTAGGGAACAAAACCCTTTTCAAACTCAGCTGTGAAGAGACAAAACCTCCCTGAGCCTTTCCAAGGCAGAGTCTGCTCCTCAGACACCACAACTCTAAAAAACTCCTTTTTTTGTAAAGCTAAAGCTTCTGGGTCAGTGACATGTTGAAAGCAGGGTCAGCTGCCACAGATGCAAAGTCCTGCCACTGCCTCCAGACATTTTTCACCCTTACTCCAAAGAAAACATTTCAGGCAAGCTTTCAAACAGCCTGTTTGAGTAAAACTCCATGATCCTCCTGGCTTTCAGCACTGCTCACTTTGTTCCTGGCTGTGTGGCACAGCTCAGCACCTTGATGCTCACAGATGAAGAGGCATCATCTGAGCCCAGCAGGGGCTAATTAAGGAGACATTTTTATATAGATATATAGATATATATATATCTATATGAGCACCCAGGATCCCACACAGCATCTGCCTACCCACAGTGTCCAGAAATCGTAAAAAAATTGGACAAAAAAAAAAGAGCAATGTAGAACTTGCAAATAACAAATCAAATGCAACCAAGACTACTAACAAGTCCCTTGCAGGGGAGAGGAAATGAAAAGGTGGGATTCATACTTAATCCCATTTCTGTAGATGGGACATTAAAAGAGAAGGTCAGGATCTGTGCAGAGATGAACAGGGCCAAGCACATTCCTACAAAGATCCTGTACCTGTTGCCCAGGTATGTTTTGGTCTCTCCTGCAGCAGTGGCACAGCTGGCAATGTGTGCCAGCACAGAGTCAGTGAAAAGCTTTCATCAGAGACTTCACAGAACTGTAACTGCACTGTTCTTGCTCCAGCCCAGAAGGAAAGGCAGGATGCTGATCTGGGTTTCAGGAGCTGAGAAACCCATGGGGAGCCAGCAGTGCCTGGGACAGGTCCATGGAGCCCATTCCCAGTGAGGCACAGCCTGGCAGCTCCCCCATCCCATCCCACCCCATCCCATCCCACCCCACCCCATCCCCACCCCACCCCATCCCACCCCACCCCATCCCATCCCCATCCCCATCCCCATCCCGTCCTGTGCCACACTCCAGGCAGCCACAAACAGCCTCAGCACCCCGAGCCAGAAACAGCCCAGAACAGAGCGAACAGGATGAGCAGAGGCAGCCCTGGCAGGGGAGCAGGGCTGGGAGTGAGGCAGCCCCAGGGCAGGTCCCAACGAGCAGTGGCTGAGCGTGGGCAGGGCTCTGCAGCTGGGTCTATGTGCCTGGGACAGCCCTGGCACGGGGGGCAGCTGCCTGCCTGGAAAATCCCTGTGACACCCATCCCCTGCCCTGCATGGAGGGCAGCACAGAAACTTATAATAAAACCCAATCCATGGGTGTATCACAGAATCCAAGGATGGTTTGGGCTGGAAGGGACAGTAAATCTCATTTCATCCCACCCCTGCCATGGCAGGGACACCTTCCACTGTCCCAGGCTGCTCCAAGCCCCATCCAGCCTGGCCTTGGGCACTGCCAGGGATGGAGCAGCCACAGCTGCTCTGGGCACCCTGTGCCAGGGCCTCAGCAATCTCACAGGGAACAATTCCTTCCCAATATCCCATCTGTCCCTGCCCTCTGGCAGTGAAGCCATTCCCTGTGTCCTGTCCCTCCATCACTTGTCCAAATTCCCTCTCCAGCTCTCCTGGAGCCCTTTTAGGCCCTGGAAAGGGCTCTGAGCTCTCCTGGAGCTTTTATTCTCCTGTCTGCACACCCCCAGCTCTCCCAGCCTTTCCTCAGTGGTTCCTGCTCTGGGCACCTGGGCCATGGCAGTGCTGGGGACAGAAGCAAACTGCTCCAGGCTGGGCAGGGAGCCCCAGGAGCAGGACTGGGGGACAGCCTTTCCTGATTTTGGCACACAGGAGCAAGCTATGAGTCCAGCCATCAGAGACAAGTGTTCCACAGCCTTTATGGCCCAGAGGAGCACCAACAAAGGCAGCATCTCTTATCAGGAAAGGCTCTCCCAGAGGTGCTGGCAGTGCCCAGGCTCCCCAGGGAACGGGCACGGCCCCGAGGCTGCCAGGGATGCTCAGGGTGGGTTCTTGGGGTGTCTGTGCAGGAACAGGAGCTGCCCTGGGTCATCCTGGGGGTCCCTCCCAGCCCGGGCTATTCCAGGATTCTCTACCCCTTGCCAAAACTGTCCCACTCATCAGCCAAGCACAGAACATGTCTCTGCCCACCCAGGGACGCCAAATGTCACTGCCCCAGGTGTCTCCTTAGCCTGAGATCACCTCAGGAGGACATAAAGGTGGTTTAAATCCTGGTTTTTCCCAAAGCCACCGATGAGAGATTGCAGGAGGCTGTTTTCAGAGGCTCCAAGGATTGTTTATTGTTCCTTGTCTCAGGAACTCTTTGCCCAGCTAACAGCATCTTCTCTGCTGGGCACCCAGGATGGAATCTGCCTGCTGAGGGCAGGGCTGATCTTATATAGTCTAAATTATGTGCTAAAGGTTTATAACAACTTTCCAATACAATATAGTCTTGTTAAACAGTCCAGCTCTGACCCCATCCAATCTGACAGTGCCAGCATGTCACCCAGCATGGCTGGCACGGAGAAGAAGGAGGAAGAGGTATCCACACCCCAAATTCTCCATCTTGGCCACGTGTCCCTTATCACAAACATTCCCAAAACTCTATATATCTATGTTCTAACAACCTAATTTACACTTTACTAATTTTGGTGGCTTGTTTCCATTCCCTCTGTGTTGGTCATTTCCCCCAGGGTTGGAATTCAGTGCCTGAGACACCAGGGTCTCACTCAGGGGTCTTTGGGACCCTTGCCAGGGGGGTTTTGAGACCCTCAAGGAGGCCAGAGGGCTGCTCTGGGCTCCCACAGAACTGACACAGGGGTGGTCCCTGTGCTCTCCCTTCATTCCTGAACCCCTGCACCCACAGAAGACACCTGCAAACCCTTCCCAGCACACGTGGAACTGTTTTGTTCCTTACAGACCCAGCAGGAGGGTGGTGCTGAACCAGCAGCTCCCCTTCTATTTAAATCTTTAGATGAGGAAGGTGCTTGCCTGCAGCTGCCAGTCAGAACATCAGGCTCCTCATTATGGTTTAAAATATGGGATAAAGGAATCCACTGAAATGTCAGGCAGCAGCCTCTCAGCCTGCCTGTTGTAAAAGAGTAACTTTAAAATAATAACAAGCAATAATATCTCTGGAGTTCTCTCCCTTATGTAAGGCTGGATGTGATAAGAACTTACAGAAAGGAAATCCCAGGCAGAGACAACACAGCTTTACCAGCAGCCTTTGGTGTTTTTATCTCAAAGGGACCTTTCAGCAGCCCTTTATCAGAGGGGCAGAGTGCAGAAAGACCCCCCTGCATCCCTGGCCCTTTGGGGATGCCACTCGAGCCTCACAGGCTGCTCTGGCTCCCTGGGCTGGCTCAGAGCATCCTCCCAAAACCCGTGTCAGGTAATTGCAGAGTGTGAGGAACTCCAATGTCTGGGTGAGACAAAACTGCTGAAACTCCCAGGAGGGGAGATCAGGCTGCACAGGGTTTACAAATAGCCATGCTAATCACCAGCCACTGGGACAGTAAATCAAGTTCAGCAGCTCCATATTTCAGCATTTGTACCAACATAGGCCTGGCAGAAACCCCTTTTCTTTACTTTTATTCCCATTTAATGAGATGGAAGTCCAGCAGCAAGGCCTCAGGGCCTGATCCTGTGCTGCTCAAAAGAGCACTGGGTGTTCTGCAAGGGTTACTGAACCACCTGTGCTTTGGACATTTATTCCTTCAGACCAGAGCTCTCCTTGCTTAGCCTTGAAAGGAATCAAGGTATTGGCTGTCTGGGAGCAGATCTGAGCTATCACAAGCACTTCAAGGCCTGTGAATTCAGCACATTAGTCAGGAATTCAAACCCCTAAATATGCTCAAATCGTTCAAATTATCAGAATGTTTAGATCAAACATCAAAACAGGCAGTGGAGACAATTTAACTTCTTTTACGCTTCATTTCAAAGCGCTGGTTTTTTCAAACTGATAAAATTTGACCATTAGAAATTTCAGCTTTGTGTAGTGCAGCAGCAAAGCATGCCAATTAAAAGATTAAAAAAAAGGGGGGGGAGGTTGTCATGTTTCTGAAGATATCAGAGTGGCAGCTTTCTAAGGAGAAGATGATTTGAAGCAAAAACATTGTCAGAACAGCAACGTGGCCAAGCTTCAGCAGAACAGCCTTTGGCTATGGAAGCAGCAGAGCTGCTGGGCAGCCCTGCTTTGGCAAGTTTGGGGTTGTGGAGAAGTTCAAAGCTCTGCAAGGCCACGGATCAGCTTCTCTTTTGAAGAGAATGTCAGCATTTCCTGACTCAAGGTAGATGTTGTTCAAGCACGAACTTCAAATTCTCCATCAGCCCAAGAAGAGAAGACTGCAAATAGGGCGTGGAGTTACAGCTGTTAATCAGTGTGCTGTGTGAGTGGCACCTTTCACAGGAATCCCCCAGGTCTCCTGCCTTCAGTGGAAGATTCAGCCTGTAGTTCAATACTTCATGAGGAAGAAAACCCAGAAAATCAGCAGAACAGGACAGTACAGCCAGCAGTGACAGATGCCTGCAAGAGGACAAGGAAAACTGGTGAGATTTGGCCACATATGAGGAAGGCAGTGGCTGAAAACAGAGGGGAAATACCAGCTTGAAAATTGCTGAGATTTGCAGCACCACACCTGAAGCTGAAATAGGAAGAAGCACTGCTTGCTACTGGAGTCATTTGAAAGTAGGAATCTGTCAGGGCAAGGAAACATCTCTTTCACTGGCCTTATCTAGCACTGATTGGGCTTTAGCAAAAGGGGAAACATTTTCTTCCCAATTGTACACGTCCCATGATTTATATTCTTTACAGTGTTTTTATGAGCTTCTTTAGCACATCATCCAGTGTAATAACAGCATGGTAATTGTGTTGGCTGCATGTCCTGGCACTTAATTATAATCCTGTCATTGTCATTTCCCAGCTTGTCTAACAGAATAACCTTGCCACGTGGCTCACATCCAATTAAAGGAGAGGGGGGAGAAGGAGAGGGAAAATACACAAATATGATATCAATATAAAAGACAGCTGCTTGATGTCTTTGTGATAACGTCCTTGAGTTACAGCTCTGCCCTCAGTGCCCACCTTCACCTGCAGGCTTCTCACACAGGATTCCCCTGCACATCAGTGCTTTCTTCAGGATGCCTCTTCTTCCTTTCCTTCTGGACCAGCACAAGCCAAGCTCCATCCTAACTCTGGCAAATATCTGCTGTCCTTACATGAATGGAGAATTCTCCCTTCCCTGGGTACAGCCCCAGCCCCAACCTTAAAATAACTGCTTGAAAATGCCCAGTGGAAGATGCAGAAGGAAAAGATGGGTGGAGAATGAAGAGACACCTCAGAGAAGTTTAGTTGGATTTGGAAGGCAGCAATGAGTTAATCCTTAATCCTCTGCATTTCCTAGCCAAAGTTTCTGTTCCTTGTCTCTATTCCTGCTCCTGTTGGCTAGCACTGCTGATGGGGCTGGCACCCTCCTCCAGCACATCCTTACTCACCAGCTCCCACCCAAAATCCGATTGAGAAAATCTGGCAAATCTGTAATAGCTCAGCTACCACCTCCAGGATGCTCAGTGTGTTCCAAACCCCAAATCACTCCTCAAGGCAGTGCCTCCTAATCAAAGCACCCAACATGCAGGACTAAATTCACCTTGTTCATCCAGCCTGTCCCCTCCTGCATGGGGGTTTTAAGGGAATTTGCCCTGGGATCACTCACACAGGAAAGTTCCAATTAGTGACCATGCTACTACAGCCAGTCATGGGTACTAACAGCTCAAAACACTGGTGGTAAACAACACATCTGTGTAAATAACTCATCTGTGCTTCCTATGCAGCTCCACAGAGCCAGGGTGTGCTCCCTGGCACAGATGGATGCAAATTTTTTATCATCATAGCCAGGTATTAGAAATTCATCATTAAATGATCATTATCTGGTCCCACAGCTCAGCATCACAACAACTAAGGAGACACTGCAGCTGCTTCCCAGCTGTAGGAATTCCAGCCCTGGAAACTTCAGTGAATGCAAGATTGCTGTGTACTCACTGTGCTGTTCTGCAGTGATTATTTATGTAACCAGGATTAACAGGCAAGAAAAGAGCTATTGACAAATAACACACCTGTAAAACAACAACCTGCAGTGCTGTAGGTATTGGAGCTCCTCACTGCACAGAGGTCCCTATGCAGAAGTTTGCCCTGAGAAATTTCTGCAGCTTTCCAGGAGAAAATTTCCTCTCCCACACTTGTGTCCTGTATTAACAGGAGGTGTGAGTGAGGCTTTTCATGGGCTCCTCTTGCTCTTGCCTTGCCCCTGCCAGCAGGGCTGTGCCCTGTGTAAGAGCCAGAGCAGTGTGACTCTGCACTCATGGCTTGAACAGCCCCCAAGTTGTGGCTGTGTTTATTCTTCCTCGACTGATTAAGAACAAAACCCTGGAGACCAAAGGAAAGCAGGAGCTGGAGTGAGAACTGTGGGGTTTGGGGAGTGCCCATCACAGCTGGCACCTGGGTCTCTGCAGGTGGGAGCAGGAGCAAAGAAATGTCCTCTTTCCTTCTCCCCAGGGATGGTCATGGCTTTGCTGGGAGTTTTGGAGCTTCTCTCCCCAGGGAGCCATGAGAAGTCCCCCAGCCTGCAGAGCAGGTAATCCATGCAGGGAGCTGTAAGTTAATGGAGAGTGGCAGAGAAGCTGTTTCTTTTTTCCATCCAGAAAAATCTCATGAGGATAAAATCTCTGAATCAAAGCTGGACTTACAAGAGACTTGAGGTGACAACAGCAGGATTTGGGGAAGAAAGGCAACCTGCAGCTGGCTCTGACATGGTCAGGGATTTACTGCTTGTACTGGTGGGTGTTACCTGGGGGTGCTTTTGGGGCACAGCCCAGCAGCTCCTGTTTGCCCCGGGCTGGCCCAGTCCCTTCCCTAAAGGCAGGCTGTGCTCCTGGTTCCACATCCAGCAGCTCCACGAGAGAACAGCCGTGCTGGAGCACAGTCCTGCCTCCCAGGCAGCCTGCAAAGGGTCACCAGCAATTGTTTCCTCTCCATTCTTGTTTTTGTTTAACAGGCAGCCTGGTGAAGTGCTGCTTTAATGTAAATTTTCCTACAACTTGCATTTAAATTGATTTATGAGCACGCTCACCGAGGGCTGCACCAGCTTAACCAAGGCAATTAAAAACCTGATGTTAGCTTAATTGGTTTGAGGTTTGCTACCAGCAGAGCTGAGCTGCCTGTCCAGGGGCACAGCACACCCACATTTCCTGGGGCTCCAAAGGCACACCTTCATGCTGATGCCCTGGGTTGCACATTGCAGCAAATCCACCCCAACCAGACACTTGTGTGGGAGCTGAGACTCCCCAGGGGCTGGGACTCTGAATTCAAGTTTTTCAAGTGAGATCCACGAGTCCCAGTTGGAATCAGCTCACCTATAAAGTGCCTGCCCCTGTTAAAACCTCAGGGACTTCCTCAAGCACAAACCAGGACACAGTTAAGATCCAAGTTCAGGAATATCCCCAAACCCAATGTACAGAGGCTCCAAGAAAAGCTTTTGCTTCAGCCCAAATTTCTTGGTAACTCGATAACCTGATTGTTTGCTCACAATCAATTCTTTCTGTCCTGCAAACAACTTTCCCTGCCCCCAGTGCAGCACAAGCACCTCAATTAAATGGCTCTGAACCTGCTGGGAGGGGTGAGCTCAGCAAGCTGGGAGAAATCCCATCCCCTGCTCCACTGAGCTCGGGCTCATTTGCAGATCTGAACGGGAGCCAAGGCTTTCCCCAACACGCCTTGGCTGCTGCTGCACAGAAATTGCTGTTTAGCAGGGCACTAAGTGAAATCAAGCAGGCATTTCCCAACTAAACCACAATGCTCTCAGCCTGGAAATGTTTTTCTCTGTGTAGCTGATGCACAGTCTGCACATCTCCCACCATGAAACACCATTTTTTGCTAATTAGAAGCACTTTCCTGAAGGAAAAAAAAAGGTTATTCAAAGATAAGGTGGGTAGAAAGAAGCTCAGTCTCGGTCAGGGAGAGGAAGGGAAGAGAAAGGAAGAGAATGGAAGGGAAAAGGGGGGAAGGAAAAGGAAAGGGAAAAGGAAAGGAGAAAAGGGGGAAAGGGAAAAGGAAAGGGAAAAGGGGGAAAGGAAAGGAAAAGGGAAAGGGAAAAGGAAAGGGAAAAGGAAAGGGAAAAGGAAAGGGAAAAGGACTTCATCAAAGCCAAATTCAATCTCATTTCTTTAAGAATTCCTCCCTGATCACTATTTCCTGTGTATACATCTCCATTTGATACAAGGATCTCATCTGATGTAATTCTGCCTGAAAGCTGGTGGTTATGCATTAGTGAGAGCAGGGCTTTGCCTCTATCCAAAAATGAAATAGCTCTGAAGAGGCCACTTCTTGTAGTACTCCTAGAAGTCCTTAAAAACCACCAGCTCCTGCAAAATTGCCCCTCCAAAATGTGAAGCAGCTCAGAAAAAGGATTTGCATTGTTTCATGTCTGGATCCACAGCCCCCATCTCTTCAGGGATCTCAAGTTCACATCTCTGTCCCCCACGCTCTCCTTGCACCAAGCTGCCTGCTTGGCAAGAGCCAACACATTTGCCTCAGCCCCATTTATCTTTTAGCAATCAGGAGAATTAATTAAAACACCAATGACATCAACACACTCCTTGCTGGATCAATTTATGGGCACTGAGACAAGGAGGGAAAAGGACTAAAGCAAGCGAGGAAGGGATAAAGCAGCAGGTGAGGATACAAACATCAAATCACCTCGTGGACAAAGCCAGGAAAGCACAATCCACCTGTTCCTGATAAAGAAATTTTGCCATTATTTTGCATTGTCTCATAGTAAAAGCAGAAATTCAACCTGTACCAAAGAGATTACCTACAGTTGTTGTTTTTACATTTATAATTTCAGCTTTTGCACTGAGGTCTGGTCTCACTCCAGCCCCATCACCTCAATGTTTGGGGAGCTCTCCTCACCCTGGCCTTGCACTGAGGATTTGCTGTGTTTTGACCTCTTGGACATCAAAAGTTTTACCACCCCCCTACCAGCCCTGTTTTCCTCTTCATCCCAGTTATTTAAGGGAACTTTTCCCATCTCATCCAGGCAAAACCTTTACATTTAGCAGCTGGAGATCAAAGTTAATTCACCCATCTCAAAGGGCTCCACAAAAACACAATTAAAAACACATCCTCCCAGCTGGGAGCTGCATCCTCAGACCCACAAACGGGACAGGAGCAGCACAAGAATCCCCCACACCAGGATCCTGTTGGAAAGCAACAAACAGGAAAGGACAGAGGAAACCTCCATGGAAGAAAAGTGATGGAGATCCCCTCTCCACAACTTGGTAACTTGATAACCTGATTTTTTGTTCTTAATCAACCTTCCATCAGCTCCCCTTATCTCAGATTTGTATCCTCAGTTGTCAGACTCAATTTTCAGACTCAATCCTCATTTCAGACACAATTTTCCGAGGATAAAGTCTTTATTTCAGCAGCCCAGAGCTGACAGGAGCACAGAGGGTTTTGCCCATCCTTGGGAACAGCCCAGGGGTGTAACCCAAGGCCAGCCCAGGTCGGGGTTGGCTTTTGGGAGCTGCTGTGGTCACAGAAATCTGACATGAGATTCTCAGGAAGTGCTACTGAAAAGGGCTCTGTCCAGCCTGTTCTTGTAGCATGGCATTTTACAAAGTTAACCATGTGCTTTTATTTTTTTAAATTAAATATTGTCCTTTATATTGATTTTTAATTAATTTAAATTTAATTTTTTAATTTTTTACTTTAATTCATTTCCATGTTGTTTCTTTTAGCTTCATCTGAGAGCAATTTTGGTAGGAAATTTTTGCACTGGAGAGCAGAAAAAAAATCTTATCAAGCTTGCTTATCTTTGCCACACACCCATGAAGATCTCCACAGTGTGCCCCTAATGATGTGGAGACTCCCAGGAAAATCAGGCTGGATCAGCTGCAGGGTTCCTCCCACCCTGTTACCCTCAGTTATAACCCAAAGTTTTATGGAGTCCCATGGAAATATCAGGTAGCACAGGGCTCACCAAGGACTAAAGGCTAAAAAATACTTTTTTGTAAGCTATGGGGTGGACTGTACAGCAATGAAGATTCCTATAGATTGTGGAGAAAACATGGGGGGGGTTGAAGTGTTTAAGAAAAAAAATCCTTTGCCCCAAGGGAAAGGGGGATCTCTGTTCTTGAGAATGAGGTATGAACAGAGGAATTTGAGGAGAAAAGAGATGAAGAGAACTTTTGCTTTTGAACAGTTTAGCCTCAAAAGTAATGCCCCGTGGGTTTGACATGGCCCACAGCTCTGGGGAGGCTGTGAAGGTGGGAGGAGTTTCACAATTTGCAGATTTTTTTCCTGGGCAGATAAGACTTGTGAAAGTGAAGACACAAGAGAACTTTATTTTTCTCTTGGAAAAGTCCCTATGGCCAGACAAGAAGGAACTCCTCTCCCTGAAGTGAACTGAAATGATCATTGAAGTGAAGGACTGACTGAAGAAATTGTTAAGAAATGTGGGAGGTGGGGGGAGAAGGGAGTGATCTGAAAATCTTATTCCAGGTTTATTATTTTCTCTGTGTTGTTAATAAATGTCTTCTTTATACTATTTTAAGTTTTAAGCCTGCCTTCTTTTTGTTCCTAATCCTATCTCACAACAGAAATTGAGCATATTAAAATTGGGAAACCTAAACTAAACCAAGACACCCTCATAAAAAGGTGCTTTATGAACACTTTGGATAATCAATACAATTTTCTGTTTCTCTCCAAGGCCTTGGCCAGTGTCACAGTGAGGAATGGAGGTCAGGGCACCGAGTTCAGAGCCTGCAGCAGCATCTTCAATAAACACCAGTGAGCAGGAGAGCTCTGGCAGCCTCTGCTGAGCTGCCCAAGCCTCCAGCTCGTGGTAATTTGCAAGTTTGTCCCTTTTCCTGTAAGGCTTTTTGAACAGGGATCTGATATTTATATCTGCATCCACTGAGCTTTGCTGGAAGTGATTAAGCATTTCTAATGAGACAACAATAAAATGCATTTACTTTATTTGGTGCACGAACCATTTCATTCAGAATGATTTAGTACGTGGTGTAATTTCTGGTTCCAAACACTGCTGCCTGCTTAGGGGTTCCCACAAGAGCTTTGTTCATTAGTGAGAAGAGGTACAAAAAGGGAATTCTGAAAATGCTCCCTGTGTGGGGCCAGGAGAAGGAGCAAGGTCAAGATGCTGTTGCAGAGGCTCCTTGTGGGAAAATGAGGTTATTTTATTAAAGTCATAATCCATGCTGTGGGCTGAGATCAGCACAGCTCAGCAGAGGCACCAGCTCTGGGGGAAAATTCAAATGCCCCTTGCCAGGAGCTCACAAACATCTCTGTGCTTCAGCATGAGAGTGGTGTGGTCAGTCTGGGGGTGGCAGACCTCACCCTGCAGGTGTTCCTGGTGAGAAACAGAGGGAAGGAGAGGCACTCACAGGGCCCTGCAGGGAACCATGGCACAGACTGGGACCAATCCACTGAGTGAAGGCTGAGGAGGGAATAAAACAGAAGTAGGAAATGAATGGGCTGGAGGCAGGATGCTCTGGCTCTGACCGTCTCCTGGCAGAGAAAAAGAGAAGAAAATAACAAACAACAATAATAATTATCTATACAAACAATGTAAAAATCCTACATGACTTAACAGAAGACAGCAACAGAAATTTTGGGGGTGATTCAGAAATACTGAAGATTGGTTTGGTGGTGGGTGAAGTCAACCTCCATCTGGGTTCCTTGAGCAAGACATGAGCTCCTAAAAATTGTCCCTTTGCCAGGAGGTCCTCACTAGAAAATGCCATTCTGGGCACAGATTTCCATGGATTTCCAAACAACCCTGTGCTCCCAGAGAACCTGTGATGATCAGGGCCTGAGCTTTACAGGAGCACAGACACAACAGCTGAGGCTTGGAAATAGATTTCCCACCCTGGTTTTGTATTCAGACAGCATCATATCACAATTAGTCATTGTTTCTTTCAGAAAACTCAGGTCAAGAGCCCAGAATACAGATTCTCATTATCACAGGGACCTTGCAAGTCAAGGCCCTGGGCTTTTTCTGCCTGCTTTGACCTCCAAGCCTTTCCTTTCACCACTTTTTCCTCTGGATTCTGGCTTGCCAGCTGGGATTTTGCAATACTTTCCCTCTCCTCCTCCCAGCTGCTCCTCTCTTCTTCCTGCTCTGGGACATGCAGCCAAAGTTCTTGGAATAGCAGCCCTGGTGAGCACTCCTTGGAGAGGCAAGGACCTGTAGCCAGCTGGCTTTTGGAAAGTGCAGGGAAGGATGCACCCTCCTCTCTGTGAGGAGAAGGGATTTAGGACAGTGAGTTTCATGGATCTGGAGGAAGGAAAGAGCCCAGAAGGAAGAGGTGACCCCACAATGTGAGGGTGAGCCAGAAGGAAATGCCTTCTGCTGGTGACAGAAATGGGATAGGAGCATCCAGCAGGAAGAACTTTGGCACACACACAGCTGAAGGAAGGGGGGCATTGCTCATGCAAAAGGAACTTACAGGGCTGGAAGCAAACCTGGAGAGGCCAGGCCAGAGCTGTGGAGTTTCCCAGCTATTCCCGTGACAGGACAACCTCAGGGAGGAGTCTCAGGCCAACCCAGGCTGGTACCAGCCCCCAGCCACCCTCCAGCAAACCCCCCATGTGCATCCAGATGCCATCCAAACCCTGCCTGGGGCTGTCATGGGATGCTGCTGGGAACCAGGGAAAAGCAGCCTCAAAGCCTTGGGTTTCTCAGGCTGCTCAAGGACAAGGAATTATAGCAATGATTAAACACCTGCAGGGTGTGTGTCCTGGGTGATGTTTTGCACAAAGCATGTTTTCAAAGAGGTGTTGCCTTCTTGGACCAAAGAGCCTTTTCCATTCTGTGTTGCATGAACTACTCTATATAAGTGTAGTGTTTCTGTAAATAAAGCTGTTTTCTGCTTCTCCATTACACCAAGAGCTATGTTGCATTATCCTTTCTGCTGCTCCTATAGCCAAAATGCAGCAGGAGCCAGCTCTGCCCTTCCCATCCCTGACTCTGCTGCTGTGGCTGCATCACCCACAGTGCAAACATCAGCCTGGGCATTCTGGTGAGCTGGCTCTGCTGCAGACAGGCCCTGGACACACACTCAGTGCAGGGTTTAGGGGATGAGCAGGTGCTGGGTCATGGGTTGGACCTGATGATCTTAAAAATCTTTTCCACCCTGGTTCATTCTGTGATTTTTGGGGGCCAGGCTGCAGGAGCACAGGGTCAGAGTGAGGTGTGAGCAGCTTTTTCTGCAGGGTGTGTACCCTGATCCCCTCCCTCCTGCTGCCCAGGGAGAAATATTCCTCTGCAAATGGATGGCAAGGGAGAAAGTTTTTACTTTCTGCACTTTGGGAACTGAGATCCCACCACGTTCCAGCCTTATGATGCCTCTGGGTAGACCCTGAATTTGCCCTTATGTGATTTCTAAAACATTCTTTTTTCTCAGCACCACTTGGCTTTGTTACTTTTTAAAAGTCACCAAGAGCATGGGAAAATGAACAAACCCATTGTTTCCTGCAATCTTTAGCTACCAATTTTTAAACCCACCTTTTTTTTTCAGATTCCAGAGGTGTATTAAGACATTTTGTAGGTGAATATTTTTCAATGTTACTGGAGAAAACCAAAACCCAACAATTTGGCACTTGAGTAAATAATCCCAAATATGACAAATAACAGGAGTAAACTGTGTTTTCTACCCAAACCCCCAGAGAAAACTAAAAATAGGCAGAATAAGGAAACATGAAAATGATACCATGGACACTGCAGGCAGAGCAGAGATAAAAATGCTCCAAAGAAGATCCACCACAGGATATACAAATACAAAAATAAGGAAAACTAAGAAGTTAGGATGTTCTCTTTATTCCTTGGCTCTTGCAGAAGAGCTGGGAGTTGTTAGGAAAGGGAACATCCCCCATGTAGACACTTTTTGGGAGGTACTGCAGGATTCAGCTCCTGGAGTTCTGAGATTTCACCTGCTACTGCTGCCAACTCTCATTTTCCAGTGCTTGCAACTTCAAAGAAACCTTCCAAAAGCATTTCATTTCCCCCAGAATTCTGTCTGCCTCACTGCCAGTCCAGAAAGAATTACAAAAACTCAGGTTCTTTTTGTTTGGTCAGACTGGCCCAGAGCAGCCCATCCTGCCCTGGGACCCTTCCAGATGAAGAAAATGAAAAAAAGCAAGGTAGAGTATTATTATTATTATTATTATTATTATTATTATTATTATTATTATTATTATTATTATTATTATTATTATTATTATTATTTTCCACTTTATTTCTTTAATTTAATTTCACGCTTCCCTTTTGTTTTAGTTGGTGTTTTGTGCACTGGAACATCTATAATCAGTCATTATTCTGGTTGATAGAGAACACACAATGTTTTAGGAGTGATATGACATTTACATGCACTTATGAGTTATTAGACGTCTCCTTAGGAGCAATGAAGAATGTCAGATCTTGACATCTTGTATTTTGCAAATCACTAAGGTTCCTTTGGAGCTACTTCCCAGTTATTCACTGCAGAATCACGGAGTGGCAGAATCACAGAATGGTTTGGGTTGGAAGGAACCTCGAGGCTCATTTCATTCCAACCCCCTGCCATAGGCAGGGAATCTTCCTCTGGAGCAGTTTGTTCTTACCCTGGGACAGAGGCAATCACACCTTCCTAATGGTAATTCCAGCATCCATCCCATAATTTCAATGCAGATGTAAAACACAGTTCTGCATCTTTGTTCCTGGGACCAATGTCTTTAAAGTCGAGGATTCTGCTCCTGTGGGAGAGAACTACTCAAGGCTGTAAAACCAGATCTTGGATGCATTGTAAAGGAGAATTACAGTGGTGTTTAACTCTCAGTTATAAGCTGGAGCCTACAGAGTAAAGAAACAGGTTCTGTTCTCACTTAATAAAAAGTTCCTGTCATTCCCAGCCTTGGCAATGGGAATTAAAATCCTTTAGGCACCTGCTGGTTCCCTGCACCCTGCTGCCAGCACTGCCCATCCAGGCTTGCTGCTCACCCAGCCCCTCCTGGCAGCTCCCAGGAAATTCTTCCACAGCATCAACCCCACACATCCCTGCCTTAGCTGCCCAGGGGCTGTGGGGGGACATCAGCCTGGATAAAGCAATTCCTCCATCCCTACAGGAGCCAGAAATGAGGGATTATGGACAGGGAGCCTGGGAGATAAAGCTCTCTCTTTGCTCCTCCATTACACCAGGAATTATTCTCATTGAATTATCCTTTTTGCCACTCTCCTACAGCCCAAATGCAACGTGGATAGCTCCTGGTGCAATGGAGAAACAAAGAGAGCTTTATTTAAATAAACACTACACTTATAGAGGGTAGTTCATGCAAAACAAAATAGAAAAGACTCATTGGTCCAAGAAGGCAACACCTCTTTGAAAACATGATTTCTGCAAAACATCATGTAGGACATGTATGGCTCAGTGATCAACAACAGGTTAATAATTATTACAATTTCTTGTCCTTGAGCAGGCTGAGAAACCCAAGGCTTCAAGGCTGCTTTTCCCCTGGTTCCCAGCAGTATCCAACAACACCTGCCCATGGCAGGGGTGGGACTGGGTGATCTTTAAGGTCCTTTCAACCCAAACCAATCTGGAATTCTGTGATCCCTGCAGGTATTGGAATATCCAGCTCTCATCCCAACGTCTGGGAAGCTGAATGAGTGTTTCTAGATGGCATCTCCTCAAAAAGCTTCCTTCTGGGAAAAACAGATTTCCATTTAGGCCCTGTGTCCTTTCAGAAGTGCAAAAAGCCTCAGTGAAAACAATCTCCTGTGGTTTACTGAGGGTCTGCCCTCTCCTCTGGGTTCAACTGCACAAAGCCTTCAAGAGAGGCACTGAAACCCCGAGGGGCAGGGAGGGAAGCACACCCAGACACATCCCCTGTCACTTCATCTCCTGTGCTCTGCAGAGAGGGAGCTGCAGCCTTCCCAGACTAATTGTGTGGAACCCCTGCCTGCCAGGCAGGCTGGAGCCCAGCTCAGCTCCAGCCCTGCTGCACGCTGCCAGCACACTGGAGCATGTCACAGCCCCAGGTGTCTCCTTAGAGCCCTGAGATCACCTCTGGGGGACATGCAGGGTGGTCTGAACCCAGCTCTTTCCATGAGACACTGCAGGAGGCTGTTCTTAGAGGTTTTCATGGCTGTTTATTCTCCCTTATCTCAGGATTGCTCTGTCCAGCTCACAGCTCACCAGACATCCAGGGCAGAATCTGCCTGGCAGAGGCAGGACTGATCTTTTATAGTCTAAATTACACACTAGGGATTTACAATTATTTTCCAATGCAATACAACTTTGTTAAATGGTCCAGCTCTGACCCCATCCAATCTGACAGTGCCAGCATGTCACCCAGCATGGATGGCACGGAGAAGAAGGAGGAAGAGGTATCCACACCCCAAATTCTCCATCTTGGCCACGTGTCCCTCATCACAAACATTCCCAAAACTCTATATATCTACCTTCTAAAAACCTAATTTACACTTTACTAATTTTGGTGGCTTGTTTCCATTCCCTCTGTGTTGATAATTTCCCCCAGGGTTGGAATTCAGCGCCTGAGACACCAGGGTCTCACTCAGGGGTCTTTGGGACCCTCGCCAGGGGGTTTTGAGACCCCCAAGGAGGCCAGAGGACTGCTCTGGGCTCCCACAGGAGCACTCTGACAAGAGGCATTTTTCTCCATCAGGCAGCTGTCTCCAGCCTGCTCTGCTGCTCCATGGCTTTGATTTAAGCCACTGCTCCTGCTCAAAGGAGCACCAGAGCATCCCTGCTGCAGGCTGGGAGTGCTGGAAGCAGTTTGGGGCTCTATCCATCATGGGACAGGCACCACAAACACCTGGGGGAGGACAACAGGCAAGTAGGGAGCTGAGAGTAGGGCAGAGCACAGAGGAGCAGGAGAAGCAGCTCCAGGGAAATGCTCTTGTCAAGCAGGTTGTGTCCAGGTGACCCCTTGCCACTGCTGTTTAGGTTTGGAAAAGGATTTTCTCCCCCACATCAGGCTGCCAACAGCTCTCCCTGGTTCTGTACCAAAAGGTGGCAGCAGTCTAAGCAGTCAAAAATTTAAATGAGGTAAAATTTAATTTGGTTGTCCCTCACCTGCTTCTATTTCCCAAGGCCATGCAGATTTAGAGCCAAGAAAATACTTCCAAATGTTCCCACAAACTTCCCATTAAATAAACTTTGGTCCTTTGGGGGACCCTTTTTGGCTGGGATTATCTATATATTATTATTATTATTATTATTATTATTATTATTATTATTATTATTATTATTTAGAAGCACTTTACAGGCAACCTTATCCCAACCAGCCAGTACATCAATATCCAGACAGCAGATTTGGAGCCTGTATGTTCAGATAATACAAGGAGGGTGAGCCATGCAAAATAGGAGCAGAAATTGTAATAAGACCAGCTCCTTCAAGATAAAATGAAGCCATTTGAAATAGTTCATTCAAAATAAGGAAAAGAGGTCGAGGATAAGCCTTGGTTTAAAAGGAAACAAGCTCTGCCAGAGAAGCTGTGGCTGCTCCATCCCTGGAAGTGCCCAAGGCCAGGTTGGATGGGGCTTGGAGCAGCCTGGGAAAGTGGAAGGAAGAACAAGATGGTCTTTGAAGTTCTTCCTAATCCAAACCATTCTGGGCTTCTCTGATAAGCAAAAAGGAAAAATGATACTTAGGAAAAATTTTGGAAGAGTTGACTCCAATGGGAACACACACAGATCCAGAACTAGAGAGCAGCCCAGGCTGGTTGGGCAGAGATCTCACTGAAAATTGATCCCTGACTCAGATCTAGGTAGAAGCTCAGGAGCAGACTGGGGCAAGATTGGAACTGGAGGCAGGAGGATGAAGAGCACACAGATTAACAGTGCAGGCACAAAGAGCCCTCAGGCAGCACTGGGATGATCATCCCCCTGACTGGAGGAGGAGGAGAGGGGATGGACAGAAACCACACCTTGGCACCAGCGTTTGTGCAAACCAGCAAACAACCCCGAATTCCAAACAGCTGATTTTTGCCTTGCATTAATACACAGATCTCTATTCAGGGACTCATTGCTGTGCCCTGTTTGTTGGTGGGTAATTTTCCCCTTGGAAGCAGCAGAGGCAGCAGTCCCTGGCCCCAGTACAAAACTCTGCACAGTTGCTTGGTCATAGGACTGAGCAATAAATTCAGCTCTAGTTTCTTCACAAACTGAGCTCACAAGTTGTGCTTGGAGAGTTTAGGGCAAAAACCTGACACTGTTGGAATCAGTAGGTGGGGTTTTTTCACTGCCTACCCTAATTAACCCAGTAACTATTTATTTATTTATGCATTTGTTTGGTTTTTTATGAGCTAAATGTTGCAGGCAGAAGAGGTCTAAGCCAAGGCTTTCCCCAGAGTTCATTTAGCTTGAGTATCAGCTATTTATTGCCCACAGAGCTTGATCAGTCTCCTGATCCTACATTTGCCCCCGTTTTTGGTGCCAGAGATGTTGCAAAACTGTGCAAAATCCCCAAGATCACACGCTGGGCAGCTGAGAGCTTCTCCTCCAGCTTTTCCACACACAGCTGCATGTTGCTTCTTGTACTTTCCATTAATATTCAAACACTCCTTTTCTCACAGAACTTTCCACAAACACAATTTACTTGTATTAATGCTGATGAGGAATGGACAGAACAGATCAGAAAATGCTGGAAATTTGGTTATTTTGTTTGGAATGAGTGTTCCCACACACGACTCCCTTCATTCAGGCACACACTTGCAGAAGTCATGGCTTTTATTATGAGTTGGCTTTGGTTTCTGTGTTTACTGAACCCACCTTTGTGCTGAGCACCACCAGCAGCACAGCCAACATGACACCATTAGCAATAATTACAGCTCAGGTTTGGCACCAAAATCGCTTCTGACTCTGGCAGCTGCTGCAAAACACGTCAGTCAGAGATTTTCACCTCCAAGGCACTGCAACCTCCCTCTCCAAAAGTTCAGCACCTGATCCCTGCAAAATCCCTTCCCTGTTCTACATCCCCCTGGATCATCATCTGGCCACTTCCAAGGCAGGGGCTCCTCCCAGGTCGCTGAGACACTCAGAGATCACCCAGGAGGAAAAGAACCTGTGCAGCAGGATTGTCACCTTGGAAGGGAGAAATTAGAGGGTGATTAAGAAAGATCATCGGCACTCCTGGGCTGGGACTGAGCCCTGTGCTGGGCAGGCTGAGGCACCACAGATTCTTCTCAATCATCTGTATAAGAACTATATTTCAACTATTTTACTCATCCTGGAGGATGTTGAATTACATCCCCCGAGGCTCTGTCTCGGGACACAATTCCCAAACACATTTCAGCACGTGCTGAAATAGTTACCAGTCAAAAGAAGGTATCTGGAATCCCAGTTAATCAGCCAGGCCTGAAAATAGCTGATAGAAAATAGCTGATAGCACAGAGCTGATAACCAAGCACCTGCAGGGACTGTGCTGGCAGGGGCAGGGCACATCCTGCATGCACAGCTCATTAAAAGGAATTGCATTCCCACATAACCAGAGGTGGATTTAGAATGTACAGACAGTGCCCAGCTTCTGAGACCCTGACTTTGCCAGCTCACAAATGCCCCCAGCTCATGGATTCTCATAAAAACTAAAAGCTGAGAAGAAAAAAACATCCTGAGGTGCAGCAGCAGTGATTTCTCACACAGTTAATCAGCAGGATTGGATGTTCTGACCCACGGCAAGGCCTCCAGCTAAGCTCTAATGAGGAGCAGCAGGGAGCTGCTGCAGCTCTCCAGGACCTCCAGGACTGGGGGCTGGAGATGGTGATTACCAGTTCTTCACTAGACAGCAGAGATAAATGCCTGATTAATGCCTCAGGATACTCCTTGCCATCCCTAGCCACTCCTAAAGCTCATCCTTGCCCATGTCCTCCCCTGTCATCCTCAGCAAACCACCTCCCTCACCTGCCCCCAGCCCTCACCTGGCCTCCCTTTTCCTCTCCTGCTCCTCAATCAAGCCCCAAGAGGCTGATTTTGTTGGCAGCTTCCTGCCCTATCTGGAATAAAAGTTGCCTCCAGCCACCCAGAAGCTCCAAGCCTGGAAGGACTCTCCTAAATGTACATTTAATCTATTCCTTGTGCTTCCTCTGATGCCAGTGCACCCCTTTGGAGAGGTGTCAGTGCTCAGGCACCTGTCACCATTAAGTTGCTTTCCCCACATGCTGAAGCCAAGCCCTCACTCAGCTCAGGCTGCATTTCAAAGCTATATTTGGACTTTTCCCAGCCTGCATCCTCCTCCTGTATCACCCACCCCAGGAGCCTGGTTCCAGCTCCCACCAGGCACTGGGAATTGTGCTGCACATTCCCCAGTCCTGGATTAGCCTCAGCCAAAGGCTAATGGCCATTTCCCTCTGCTCCTGGTGCCAGCACTGCTGTGCCTTTGTCACTCATTTGGGTCCTGTTTATCTGCCAGGCAAATGGGGGGGTTTTAACCCTTTCAGCCCTTTGCTCTGGGCTCTGCTCCTGGCCTTGCCAGCACTGGAAGAGGGTGAGAGCACACCCTGCTCCAGAAACAGCTCCAGAAACACATCCAGCTCCAGAAACCCAGCAGCTGTTGAAGGTCCAGACAGCTATTTCAGAGGATTGAAAGCAAGATTCCAACCTGGCCAGCAAATATTTAAAGGTTTCAAACACCTGTTTTACAGCCAGTTTGCTGTTAATGGGGGTGCCATTTCAAGAAGCAGCCAGTTCTCTTCACTTCCAACACAAAGCAGGCTCTTGGTCCCAGTTTTCCTAAGATCAGCACACACTGAGACTGCCTTGTCCTCTGTGCTGGGGTTGGGCTGGGCTCACAGGGCTGCTTCTTCTTCTTCCCCCTCCTCCTCCTCCTCCTCCTCACTGCCAGAGAGCTTTGGCAGCACCAGAGTCACATTTCATCCAAAAGCAGCTGGGACCCACGGAGCAGGCAACTCTCAGCAGGAGATGAGAAGGAAATCCTGGCTCTGTGAATAGATCTGGTCCATGGCAGCCACAGGGTCTCTGCTCCTCATCCTCACCCAGGGAGTCCCTGGGCTCAGGCAGCTCTGCAGAGCCTGCTCTGGGCATCTCCCACCCTGCTGGGGCTGGTGAGCCCTCCCCAAAGGGAAAGGGGCTGATCGTGAGCTCTTCCCAAAGGGAATGGGGCAGGATCATGAGCTCTTCCCAAAGGGAAAGGGGCAGGGCAGGGTAAGGGGCTGTTCATGAGCTCTTCCCAAAGGGAAAGGGGCAGGATAGGGGCTGTTTATGAGTCATTTCCAAAGGGAAAGGGGCAGTGTAAGGGGCTGATCATGAGCTCTTCCCAAATAGAAAGGGGAGGGTAAGGGGCTGTTCATGAGCTCTTCCCAAAGGGAATGGGGCAGGATAAGGGGCTGTTCATGGTGGTTCTGCCCAAAGGGAAAATGCAGGATAAGGGGCTGATCGTGAGCTCTTCCCAAAGGGAATGGGGCAGGATCATGAGCTCTTCCCAAAGGGAAAGGGGCAGGGCAGGGTAAGGGGCTGTTCATGAGCTCTTCCCAAAGGGAAAGGGGCAGGGCAGGGTAAGGGGCTGTTCATGAGCTCTTCCCAAAGGGAATTGGGCAGGATAAGGGGCTGTTCATGGTGGTTCTGCCCAAAGGGAAAATGCAGGATAAGGGGCTGATCATGAGCTCTTCCCAAAGGGAACGGGGCAGGGCAGGGAAAGGGGCTGCTCATGAGCCCTTCCCAAAGAGAATGGGCAGGGAAAGGGGCTGTTCATGAGCTCTTCCCAAATAGAAAGGGGCAGGATAAGAGGCTGTTCATGGTGGTTCTGCCCAAGCTGCTGGGGTCCCTCATCCCTGTGACCCCATCAAACTGTGCCCAGCACCTTCAGGAGTGCCAGCATGGCCAGCTCAGAGCTGCCCATGGTGGCCCACATTCTGGGGGGCACAACCTGGGTGTCTTGGGATGACTTTATGATGCTTGTATCCCCGAATTGTCTGTTCTGTTCTGTTGGGGTTGAGTTCTGTAATTTTAACACTAATTTCAGGAATAAAAAGGGGAGGAAAAAAGTGCAAAATTTATTATCAAAGGTGGCACTTGCTCCCCTGCATTCTTCACACAAACTGTATTGTCTGCACCAGATAGTGGGAGAGAACTTCTCTCTGCTTTTAGTTAGTTTTTCTGACTAGCTAAGGCAAAAAAAGGTCTCCTGGACTGTGGATTTTTTTCCTCTTTTTCTTAAAATTGTTCAAACCTGCTCTAGACTGAAAACTCAAAAAAAGCACCAGGAGCTCACACCTGTGGCCCACCAGGCCTGGCCCGGGCTGTGACATTTCCCAGCACCAAAAAATCTGAAAACAAAATGAGTGAGCCAGGTTGTGACCCACAGAAGGGACTCTTCTAAATTTGTCATCCCCTTCAGAGCAGCAAGAAGTTTTACTGCTTAGTATTGTTCATTTTTGTGGTAGGAAGTACTTTGTCTGTTAAATAAACAGGCTTTTTTTCCACTTTTCTCTGAAAAAAATATTTTTCCCTGAACCAGTTGTAGGAAAGACTGCTTAAATCTATTCCTTAAAAAAACCCCATTCAAAAATTTCCTCCCAAATTTGCTCTAAACCAGAACAGTGGGCCAGACTTCTAAAGCCTGAAGTCTGCTCTGAGCTCTGATCTCCATCCATGTTCAGCCTAAGCTGAGCAGCCACTGAGCCTGTCTGGTCACTTGGACTGTTCATGAGATGCTGGAGTCAATCTGCTCCTGTCTGGTTTGACAGGAATATCCAGCAGGATGCAGCAGGACCCCAGGTACTCAGGAGATTTTTGCTTTGGCCAACATTTGTTTCAAATGAAAACCACAAATTCCACAAATGATTGGAAACCAGGTGGAAAATCTCCAAAGTCTAGGTCTAGGAATAGGCAGAGCTGCTTCAGATTAATGTTCATGAGGAATACTTTATTTCCTTCAAACCCCACATATCCAGGTGTAAAACTTCCAAGGGAAATCTGGGGAAATATCTCCTGTGTGGTGAGGAGACTCAGCCAGTGCTGTTGGGCTCCATGAGCTCAGGTGAGCTGGGGAGGTCACAAATTCTAAACCACCGAAAATTAAATTCTAAAACCTGTCAGGCTAAAATAAAAATCTTTGCAGAGGTGCTAGGGAGCTTGTCACCAGCCAAGATCACAGCAGTGGAGTTTAGCATTTCCCCTTCAACTGCATTAACAATAGGTCAGAAAAGGAGGAAATCACTTCCAGCTCCTATTTTGCAATATTTTCATTTGTCACTCTGAATCTTCTCTGGGCTTTCAACCCTGGGCATGGTTTGTGAGCTGCTCTGGGCTCTTGTCACCTGCAGAGAGCTCAGACCTGCCTTTAAACCTCCCTACAGCATCCCAGAGATGCTGAGGACAACAAAGGACTGAGTGGGACAGACCTGCACATAGACCCAAAACCAGGCTGGAACAATTAAAATTCTGAGGTCTAATGCCCACTGAGCAAATTATATTTCTATACATACTAGGAAATTCACAGATTACTCTGAGGTTTGTCAAAAATCGTGGAATCACAGAATATCCTGAGCAGGAAGGGACCACAGGGATCATCCAGTCCAACTCCTGGCCTGCAACAATCCCTCCCTGTGCAGCTCCAACATTGCCCAAAATACAGAGAGAAACTGGGTTTGTTGAGCTGGGGCTCTGCTGCAGGCAGATGTAAGAATATAACAAAAGTGTCACAGATAATTTCTGTAATATTTAGTAAAAAACATCCCTGTGCTCCTGAGTCCATCCCTGAGATATCAGCACATGGAGGGCTCAGAGGGATGAGAAGATGCCTGTGGAGCTAAACTGTTGGGGAGGTAATACCAAAATCTTATGAGTGCCTAGCAAGTAGTTCTGGAAACAATAGATGAAATAGAGATGTTGGCAGTGTTTGACATAGATGCTGAAAATAGTTATGTTAAGGTTTGGGGCCTCTTCCTTTGTTTAGATGATACCAAATGCCACAAATACCAAAGAACCAACAGACATCCTGTCCCAAGCCTGGCAGGAAAGGTCTGAAGATAAGGGTTACAGATAAGAAAGCCATAAAACATGGTAATTTAGTGATTCCTATAGGTTGCATGCAAATATTAGGAAATTAGTATATTGTATTAGATTGATTATTGGAAATTAGAATATTCATCATGGAAAAATACTTATTGTATTGTAAATGGAAAATGGCTCTCTTACCTCTTGCCTCTTACCCACTTGCTCTTACCTCTGATCTCTAACCTCTCTCTCTAAGCTCTCTCTTACCCCCCTGCTCTTACCACTCTCCATGCTCTACACTCTGTCTTACACCCATGCCTTATAATAAAATGCTAACCTGAAGAACAGAAAATAGTAATCTCCTGAGTCTGTCCTGCGACTGTCCAACAACCCAACCACCACATTAAACTGTGCCAGGAAAGCCCTCCTGCCTCTGGGAGAGGGTTTTGTACCAGAAACCTCCCAGAGACTGAGGACAGAGTGACAGAGCAGGGCCATGCTCAGCCCCAGAGAGGCGTGTGCAGGACAGTGACAAATTCCTTCCTCTGCTCCTAAAAAATGGAGTCAGCTCCAGGCAGGTGGAAGGAGATAGATTGATGGTCAAAGTTCAGAAGAGACTGTCACAGGGGCTTGATAAATCCAACCCATCAGAGCATCAGTGGTGTGTGAATGAAGGATGTAAAACGACTGAGTAATACTCAGCCCCTGGAATGCAGCTGGAGAACTTTATGTAACTCCTGCACTCTGTTTTCCACCAGCTGGGTTTCCCTCCCAGTGTGTCCAGCAGAGGAAGGAGAGCATCTTTCTCATCAGATATTTCACTTATCCCCTTATCAGCCCCTTTTCAAGCATCACCTGCCCTCCTGCTCTGCCTAAGGAGCAACAAGGGCAAATTCTTTTGCTTTTTGTTTCTGTTTCCCCCCCAACAAGCCTCACTGGGAAAGATCTCCTGTGCCCAAAATGGTCCTGGACAGTGCCCAGTCATTGTATGGATCTCAGCTGAGCCCAGTAATTACCAATGTCCCATATGGGAATGCTTTCCATCCTCTGCACACCCTGAGAGATGCCAGCAAGAGGAGTGGCAGAAATCATGGAATGGCTTGAGTTGGAGGGACCTCAAACCCTTCTCATTCCACCCCTGTCATGGCAGGGACACCTTCCACTGTCCCAGGTTGTTCCAAACCCCATCCAGCCTGGCCTGGGGCACTGCCAGGGATGCAGGGGCAGCCACAGCTGCTCTGGGCACCTGTGCCAGGGCCTGCCCACCCTCACTGCTAGAGGGATTCCTTCCCAGCAGCCAATCTAAATCTCTCCTCTTGCAGTTTAAACCTTTCCTCCTTGTCCTGCTGCCATCTGCCCATGTAAATGTGTTCAGTTTTGTTCTGAGGGAGGACTCCGTGTGGACACTGCTGAAGGCTCATGAGGGAACCCAATCTGGTTTTTTTCAGGCTGTTGACTTTTCTCAGCTCCAGCCTGGATCTTTCTCAGAGACAAAACAAGGGAAGGAAGTAAGAGAACACAGACAGACACCTGGTGCTGAGCACTGAGCCGTGTGAGTGTCTTGTGGTTTTTGCACAAAGCATGTTTTCAAAGAGGTGTTGCCTTCTTGGACCAGTGAGTCTTTTCTACTTTGTTTTTCATGATCTCCCTTATATAAATGCCATGGTTTTTCAATAAATCACTCCTTGATGCTTGGAAGGAGTCGTGTTGCTGTGTTCTTTCACTGCTTCCCAGCCCCACAGTGACAGCTCAGGACCATCCTGCCTAAATAAATGTTTCTCCTCACTGGGGACAAAGGTGACTCTGTCCCAGGGGTCCATTACCCACAACACTCCTGATTTTGCTTCCCTGGAGCTTACACTCACCTGAGCAGGCACTTCCTGCACCTTTTTTGTCACTTCTCAGGTGAGGCCCAGTGGATCCCTGACCCTGGGGGCAAAGAAAGCTCCCCCCACCCAAATGCTGGGGATCACAGCATGGGCAGCCATGTAGCCAGACTGGCCCAGAGGAGCCCTGGCTGTGCTCAGTCCTGCACAGGAAAACCCCAGGGACACTTCCCAGTCCACCCAGTGGGAGAAGAAGCCTCCCTCCCCCAGTAGGGCACGAGGCAGCTCTGTGGGGTGTGAGCAGGCAGCAGCCTGGCCAGAAGGGACCACAGGGCTGCCAGGTGGGGGAACTCCAAAGCCCCTGGGGGCCAGTGCCAACCTGTGTCAGGGGAAAATCCCTTCCTGACCCCACAGCTGGGACCAGCTGAGCACTGAGCACTGAGCAGGACCTGCCTCCCCCACCCACCACCTCCCAAGAGATGCCCAAGCCCTGCTCCCCCTCAGCCTGGAGCCATCTCAGGACCTTCCAAGTGGCAAAATCCCCCCAGTCTGATGGACCTTGGGAGCAAGGATTCCCACTGTGCCTGGGGGGACACCAGTGGCTGCTCTGAAGCATCCCTTGCACATCCCATTTCTCCCATGGCTCCAGGGAGAGGATGGTGAGTCCAGGGTGCTCCTCACAAGCATTCCCTTGTCTCAGCACTGGGATCCAGCTGGAAAGGCCAGCAAGCTTCAGGGTTGGAAGTGTCCTGCTCACCCTGTCAGCTCTGCTCATCTCCCATGGAGCCCACGGTGTCCCCTGGAGGTGACAGGACCACAGCCCATGGAGGGGCTCAAAGCTGGCCCTGCCAGGAGCTGGCATTTCATCCAGCACAGGACACATCCAGCACAGCATCCAGCACAGCATCAGGCACAGCATCTCATCAGGCACAGCATCTCATCCAGCACAGCATCTCACCCCAGCACAGCATCTCATCCAGCACAGCACTCACCCAGCACTCACCCAGCACAGCATCCAGCACAGCATCTCACCCAGCACAGGACACATCCAGCACAGCATCTCATCCAGCACAGCATCCAGCACAGCATCTCACCCAGCACAGCACTCACCCAGCACAGCACTCACCCAGCACAGCATCCAGCACAGCATCTCACCCAGCACAGCACTCACCCAGCACAGCATCTCATCCAGCATAGCATCTCACCCAGCACAGCACTCACCCAGCACAGCACTCATCCAGCACAGCACTCTCATCCAGCACAGCATCTCATCCAGCACAGCATCCAGCACAGCATCCAGCACAGCACTCACCCAGCACAGCATCTCACCCAGCACAGCACTCACCCAGCACAGCATCCAGCACAGCATCTCACCCAGCACAGCACTCACCCAGCACAGCACTCACCCAGCACAGCACTCATCCAGCACAGCATCTCACCCAGCACAGCACTCATCCAGCACAGCATCTCATCCAGCATCTCACCCAGCACAGCATCCAGCACAGCATCTCACCCAGCACAGCACTCACCCAGCACAGCATCCAGCAGCATCTCATCCAGCATCTCACCCAGCACAGCACTCACCCAGCACAGCATCTCACCCAGCACAGCACTCACCCAGCACAGCATCCAGCACAGCATCTCACCCAGCACAGCACTCACCCAGCACAGCATCCAGCACAGCATCTCACCCAGCACAGCACTCATCCAGCACAGCATCTCATCCAGCATCTCACCCAGCACAGCATCCAGCACAACATCTCACCCAGCACCTCATCTCACCCAGCACAGCCCCTCATCCAGCCTCCAGCTCCCTCCAGGTCACTCCACAGGCTCCTCACAGAATTCCTTGGGCTTCCCTGGGCTGGCTCTGCCCAAGAGTAAAGTTCTCAGCCTGGCAGTGGCACAGGGGAGCCCATGTGGGACCTCCTGCCAGACATCTCCTCTGGCTGTCCCTGCAGGAACCAGCTCCTGCAGGGAGGAAGTGAACCCCCCTTTTGTCCTGGGGCTGGGGATGGCACTGCTGTGAGCAGCACAGGAGGAGCTGCTGCTGCTGCAGGGACATTTCCAGCCCCCACACCTGCAGGGCTGGGGGGCTGAGGCTGCTCCCAGCACTGGGCAGCTGAACCTGCTCAAAGCCATTGATTTGATGGAAGATCAATGAGCTGAAAATGGAACTATCAGTTTCTGCAAAGGGTGACACACAGTGGCATTTAAGGCAGAGCTAAGTGGAATTGCTCCTGTTGCATGGCACAGAATACTAACAGGAATTGATTTTACTCTCTGGAGGCCTGGCTTTGTTTATTCAGTGGCCAAGGGGGTTTTTGGTGGTTGTCCTCGATTTTGAATGCTTTGCTTAATCCCATGTTTGAAGCAGATGAGAGGGAGAATCAGGATGTCCTGTGTAAATCAAGCCAAGTTTGCAGATGAGGAGAATCCAGCTCCAAAAACAGAGTTGGAAGCTGGAGTCCAAAGCAACTTATACCTTTTCTCTCTCCCTCTGGCAGCTCAGTGCTGTCTTTGAAGTCAGAGCTGCTGCAGTGGGGTGCACACAGCCTTGGTTTACTCAGTCCCAGGGGAACACATGTTCTAGACACACCTGGCCCTGTGTCCTGAGGAGTGCTGGCCTCTCCAGGCTCCTTGTTTGAGGTGGCACTTTCATCCCTGATGAGAATTTTCCTTCCAGGATGCTGCAGGCAGGGTCTGACAGGCAAAGCCCAGATAAAACCTGTCTGAAAGGGACCCTTTGACTCCCCACTAGGGATTAGGATAAACATGTTCACAAAATGAGCAAACCATGGGCAGTGCTGGCTCAGAGCATGAGGACTGAGCCAGGAACTCCTCAGCTTTTCTGTCTCACAGAGGGTTGGAGCCCCCAGAGCTCCTCCTGAGCTTTGTTCACAGCCCACAGGGCATCCCAAAGGGTATTGCACAATTCACCTGAGTTAAAACCCTACAAATCCAATCTCCCATGCCCACTGGGGTTGGTGAAGCTCCCAGTGAGTCTCCAGTGTTTGCTGACTGCAGAACAATTCCAGGGTACTCAGCCACCATTCACAGAATCCTGGATGGGTTGGAAGGGACCCTAAAGCCCACCCAGTGCCACCCCCTGCCATGGCAGGGACATCTTCCACTGTCCCAGGCTGCTCCAAGCCCTGTCCAGCCTGGCCTGGGACACTGCCAGGGATCCAGGGACAGCCACAGCTGCCACACTCCCCTTACAGTAAAAAATTACTTCCCAATATCCCACCTAAATGTCCCCATTTTCATCTGCCAGAGTCCCGTTTTTATGTGGAAATGGTACATTTAGGTCACAGCTGAGGTACACAGGGTCCAGCTGGAAATTCATACAGCTGCTGTTATCCTGGTAACAAAAAATTGCAACTCCAGCCTCACAGGCAGGGGGTAGATGAATCTTGAGATCTTTTTCTTTTTGCCTCATCTGATAATGATTTGCTCATCCTTTTGTTCAGAGAGCATTTGTTAAACAGGGAATGGGGCAGACAGCAGCACTCCAGCCACGATCCAGGAGGGAGTCAAGTCAGGGCAGTTTGTCTTTCCTACATCACACCCTGCACTCTCTGTGTGTTTTACTGCAGGAGCTTTGGGGCCCAGCACTACCTGAGCTCCTCTGAAAGGAGATTGTTGGGATGAGGCCCAATAAAAGTGCAGATGACCCTGGCTTAAAGCCATGGGAAACCCTTCAATAGTGGTGAGTAAAAAATCATCCCCAGAATCCTCCAGTTCCTGTATGTTGATCACTGCCAGAAAGTTTCTGCTTCCCTTGTTATCATTGGTGCCTTTTTGCTGCAATAATTTAAATATTCCTGATCGCCTTTCTTTATTGGATCCCCTTCCTAAACCCTGCCCTAATTCCTCCCCTCCTCCAAGTTTATAAATACCCCTGATATGCCCTAACACCTGCATTTGTCCCTTTGCCCTCGTGCATGGAACTAGTCTCCCTGTACCATCTTTCCCAGTTCATTCAGTACAAACTGTTCGGCTTGATGTTTGTTATTTTATAGTATTCAAGTTTTTTACTTCCCGAACAATCAGGTCAGATTTTCTTTCTGCATAAAATCACCAAGTTCAGTGCAACCACTGACCCTGACAGCTGAGTGTCTTGGGTTGCAATACAGGATGTGACCAGAAATGTGAATTCTGTCCCCATCTGCTGCAGCCAGGTGGGGCAGTGACCCTGATCTCCTGGCACATATTATCTGCTAATGGGCCATCTTTAAACCAGCTGGGCAATCATCTTTATCTTTCCCACAGCCCATCCTCCCTCCAGGAGATATCATCTGCTGCTGGGCCATTGAGTCCCACTGCATGACTGATAAAATTACATCATCCACTGGGAGATGCTCCAGCCAGGGGAGGAGCCAAGCCTTTCCTACCCAGACAAAAACTGAGATTTTGGACACCAAGACAACCTTCTTTCCACTGGATTTCAGAGGAAAGCTGGACCTTTCCACATCATCCCTGGACCTTCAGAGGAAAACTGCACCTTCTACAGGAGCACTGCTCCAGCTGAACCACATCTGCCACTGCAGGAGGATGCAGCCACCATTGAATGGGACTGCTGCCAACACCCTGACTGACTGACGGGTGTCAGCTTGGATTCTGACTCTGGCAGTGTTTGGCGATTGTTCTTTGTAATACTGTATTTCTATTTTAATTTTCCTAGTAAATAACTGTTATTCCTAATTCCCATATTTTTGCCTGAGAGCCCCTTAATTTCAAAATTATAATAATTTGAAGGGAGGGGGCTTACATTCTCCATTTCAAAGAGAAGCTCCTGCCTTTATTGGCAGACACCTGTCCTTCAAACCAGGACACTGGGCTAGGGTCAGAGACTACAGGAGGTTCAGTCACAGCTTTACCTGTGGAGCTGGGCAGTGCTGGAGCTCACTGGATCCCTCCTTACCTGTGATCATGCACACCTTACCTCTGATCATGCACACCTCTTTCTGCTGTGCTGCAAGAGCAGAGCAAACCATAGCCCAGGCTCACAGTGAGCATCCCCCGGGCTGCAGGGTCAGGAAACCTGCAGGCACACATCAGCTCCTCTCATCCCAGCTGATCCATAGGGAGCCAGGCAGCAGGAGGGGTGGGGGCACAGCTCTGCTGTCACCCGTGGGTCCCAATCACCCACTCCATGGTCACATCCCCATGGGATGAGAGGCAATATTTCCCAATGATCTCACTGAGTGTTTTCCACAGACTCTGCTGTGCTGACTCTGCTGCTGTCGAGTGTTTCCACAGCTCAGCCCTGCAGAAGAAGAGAGACATCGGTGTCAGGGCTGAAAAATTCATCCTCACACTCTGTGCTTCAGCTCTCCAGGGATTTTAAGGCCAGAATGGCCCATTCTGATTATCGAGCCTGATCTCCCCGATAAGCCAAAGTTCACCCCAGGATTGCTACATCAAAGCCAGGGACTGGCAGCAGAACTGAGTGTTTGAAAGGGCACTGGACCTCAGTTCAAAAGGCTCCATATGCATCTCTCAGTAACCTGGCTCAGTGATTTAAGCACTGCCACTGCCCAAAAGTTCCCTTTTTTCCTATTTGAATACATCTAACTTTCACTTTACAGCCCAGTCCCTCCTATTTACAGATTTTACAGTGTAACTTCTATTCAGTTGCATCATTCCCTTCAATAACAAACGAACCTATTGTTTGAGCAGTGATGGATCATCCCTGCTTGTCAAAAATAGGAAATTAGAAGGTATTTTGGCTGACAAAAGATGAGTTAGGGACTGCAGGATGCCCGTGCCAAGTGCAAGGACACAGGTACCTGAAGCAGTGGGAAGTGTAGGAGCTGTGGTGGCAGCACAGATGGTGATTGATACAGGTGTGATCCAGTGAAGGGACAATGATTGATATGTTTATTGTTTGAAGCTCAGTTTCAATCATTTTGACTCATCCTTAAATGCACCAGGGTTTATTTGCACTTAAGGGAGACGAGCTCAGCTAATTGCTGGAGGCTCTGCCTGAGTTTTCAGAAGGTCCAGCTCTGAGAAGCACGGAGTAATTCCCAGTCAGGAATTAGTCAGGCTCTACAGCATCACAGTCTGTTTCTGGAATGAATAATGCTCAAGAATATGCAGCAGCAGTTTCCTCCTAAATGGGATATTGTTTTACAGCACAAAAAAAAAAAAATAGGAAAAACAGGAAAAAGAAATCTCTTTTTCTACATTTTGTAAAGCTTTTTAGCCAAACGATCCACCACAACCACTGTGAAAGGTTTTCTCAGACTAAATCAGATTTTCATAGCAGAAGAATAAATATACTTGGCTTAAAAGAGAAAAAATCCCTTGCAAGGGTTAAACATCCATTTAATTTCTCACTTTAGCGCTCCCAGGGTCACTAAAAACACAGAGTTAAGGCTGACCTTCCCAATTTTTAGGACAATTCTTTAGGAACTCATTGATGAGTGATCACCCTCAGGAAGCAGCTCCTGCTGCTTCACCAACATCAGGTCTGAGGCTGGGAGCTCCTCCAGGCTGCAATTCCTCAATTCTTCTCCTTCTCCAGCAAAAACTGCTCTGTCTCCTTTAAGGATGACACCTCTATGACAGGATTCCTTTTTAAATGCTATTTTGTTTAATAAATCATGTAAATTCCAGCATGTAAACTAGAGCATTACAGGCAGGCTGCTAAATAATTAACTGCTCGTTTGCATGGAGGGGGAGAAAATCCCCAATTCAGCAAAGGAGGCAGGAAGCTGAGTGTTCACCCTCCCCAGGAATAAAGGCTTGGCTCCTAAAAATTCTTGTGAGTGTGCTGGGGTGAGGGGAGAGATGGTTTTGTGCTTGGGATATGGGTTGGAGATTGGGAACTGTGTGATTTAACCTGGATAAATGAGTGTCTCTCTGTGTGTAAGCTTTGTAAGAAAGCTTTCCTTGCATTTAGGGGTTTTTTTGTGGGGTTCGTTTGGAGGAGGTTTTTTTTGGTTTATTTTTTTTCCTGCCACCCTGAAACTTTAGGAGTGATGGGGTAGGAGACACAAACAGTGAGGTGGTTGTTCTAGCAAGAGGATGGCTCTGCAGCAAGAACAAAATTGAATATATGTAGGAATTATTGATAAATATCTGAACCCACACAGACATCCTAAAACCTTGTTGGGGCATCCTTTACTGACATCAGTAAAGGAAATAGTTCCAATTCTTACAGTGATGTTGCCTTCAACAATTAAAGCCCCCAGGGCTTCAGGGAATCTGTGCTAGTAAAGCTCCTCAACATATTTGTCACTCTCTCAAGAAGGCTTGAATTTCAGGCATGGTGTGCCTGGTGTTGCTGGGTGAAGTGTTTAATCAATTAATACTAAAGCTACTCAGGATTTCTGTGCTGCTGGATGTTCTGTGCCCTTGGGGCTCCCAGCCTTTGAAGCTGTTATTACAGTAGCTTCTTATTTGGGCAATAAAAACAACTAGATAGGGAGTTGGGTAGGCAGGGAGGAAAAACCTGCCTTGGCTTTGCAGGGCTCTCTGCATCAAGGCCTCTGGACACCCCAAAGTGAGAGTTGCCAGCCCCAGGTGCCACCTCTGTGCTTCAGCTGCTGTGATCTGATTTATTGGATGGAATCACCAGGGGCCACCAGGCACTTACTGTAATGGCTCAAGGAAAATAACAGAATTTTCAAGAAGCAGAGCACATTAACCAGAAAAACTTGCTGTTGCCTATAAAAAGTCCTTGGCTGCCCCAACCCTCTGGGAGCAGGCTCTGCTCCTGCCCCAGGGCAGCAGCTGATGGCTCTGTGATGCCCGTGCACATTATCTGTGCTGATTGGAAACTGGGTGTGGGGATGAACTGCAGAATCATGCCAGGCTGCCTGGAAAAGGGGCTGTTCCCAGGACAAACAGCCTCTGCAGGGATCTGTGGTGTAGCAGAGCTGCCATCAGACAAAGCTCTGCTGCTCTAGGGGGCTGAGGCTGGAGAGGCAGTGCCTGGACCTGGCTTGGTCTGTGGCTGATGCTGCTGCCCTCAGGGGGCACAAACAGGCCAGGGAAGGTGACAGGGGGCCAGAGCCACCAGCTGCAGGGCTGTGGGGATGGCTGCCACTCCCTGCCCTGGCTGGGATCCATCCCTGCCCTGCACAGGTCTGCCCCGGGGTCAGAGTGCTCCTCTGTGCCCTGTAAGGTGTCCCCATGGCACAGGGAGGTGTCTGTAAGGTGTCCCCAGGCACAGGGAGGTGTCTGTAAGGTGTCCCCACAGCACAGGGAGGTGTCTGTAAGGTGTCCCCAGGCACAGGGAGGTGTCTGTAAGGTGTCCCAGGCACAGGGAGGTGTCTGTAAGGTGTCCCCAGGCACAGGGAGGTGTCTGTAAAGGTGTCCCCATAGCACAGGGAGGTGTCTGTAAGGTGTCCCCATGTCACAGGGAGGTGTCTGTAAGGTGTCCCCAGGCACAGGGAGGTGTCTGTAAGGTGTCCCCAGGCACAGGGAGGTGTCTGTAAGGTGTCCTATAGCACAGGGAGGTGTCTGTAAGGTGTCCCCATGTCACAGGGAGGTGTCTGTAAGGTGTCCCCAGGCACAGGGAGGTGTCTGTAAGGTGTCCCCAGAGCACAGGGAGGTGTCTGTAAGGTGTCCCCACAGCACAGGGAGGTGTCTGTAAGGTGTCCCTGTGACAGGGAGGTGTCTGTAAGGTGTTCCCATAGCAGTGAGAGGGTATCCCAGCAGGCAGAGCAGCCCCAGGCTGTGCAGGGCACCTCAGGGTGGGGAGAAGGGCTTTGGGCAGAGTCTGTGTGTGCTTCCCCCCAGCCTGACCCCATCACAGCATCCCCTGCACTGCATTCCAGGAGGATTCCCTCTCCTGGGGAGCTCTGCCCTGCTGGAGCCTGGCACTGTGCTGACACCACAGACACTGAGAGCTGCTTCTCCACAGCATTTCCCTGCTCCCCCTTCCACCTGCTCTTCCGTGGGGACCCCAGCCCTGCCAGCCAGCTCAGCCTGTTGCTATGGAAATTGTTGTCACAAATGAAGCCTTCCCAGCACGGCAGTGGTATTAAAGGCAGACATTTGCATATGCCTCTGGCTCCGGGGGGATTTGGGGCTCCTGGCAAGGATGAGGCTGCTCTCCTGTTTCCTGCTGGCCAGGGGCACTCAGGGTGGTGGAGGGATCCTTCCCAGGGAGCCCTTCCCAGTGTCTGGCTGCTGGAATGTGGGTCAGCAGCCAGTCCTGCAGCATCAGTGCCTCCTCCTCCTCCTCCAAACGCTCCAGCTTTCCCTCTGAAGTGCTGAGCACAGAGCAGCAGTGTCAGCAGCCAGGAGAGAGAAGTCAGGAGTATAGATGTGCAGGGAGGGCAGCTGTAGGAGCCAGACCTGCTGCTGGGGCTTGCAGCCTCCTGGGCTCCCCCAGGGGATTAAAGCTTCCCCTGGGAAGGGGTTTGGGGGTAACAGGAGTCATCCAAACCTGGCATCTTCATCTTCCTTCCCCCTAAGCATTGCTAAGTTTAGCTGTGTTGCTTCCAAGAAGAAGTGCTCAGCTAAATCCCAGGGCCTGGCTTTGAAAATTTCAGCACGTCCCCTGTACTGCAAAATCAAAGCCTCTTCCCTGCTGAATACACCTTTGATCAGAACTGTGAGAAATATTTGCAACCATGTGAAACTTGAATGATTTGGGGTTTCATTACACACTTGAAACTCAGACCATTTTCATCAAAGGCATTGCTAAAGTTCACCAACCCTCCAACAGAACCTTTGATGCTTTATGGCTCGCATTTTGTGTAAAACTCGCAGGTCTGCTGGACTTTTTATGAGTGAAACTAGCTGAAAGTGGCTTTGACTGCATTTTGAGAACAGACACTCATAGAAAAGGCAGCCAGATGAATTTTGTTGCCTTTAGAGCTGCTGCATGCTGTCATCTGGCAATAAAGGGTAATTCTGCTGAACCCAGCAGCCAGGGCTGTGGCTGGAGCTGGGTGAGAAGGAGGCAGAGAACTCTGGTGTGGCCATCCCTGGCAGCAGCAGGGCTGGAGTCAGCAAATTGGGCACTTCTCAGTGCCTTGCCCTAGGTGAATCTTCCACTGGAATATTTAGGGAGGTCCCAACTTCCAGAATGTGGGGCTCCATGGAGAACAACCTGCCCTTGTCCAGGTTCTGTCCTCTACAGGGTGTTTTATCATCTCTGAGGGTTCTGTTTCCCAGAACATCACCCACCCCTTACTCTCTTGCCTCATCAGTAATTTTGCAGCTCCTTTACCAGTCTGCCACAGTCAGAATCACACAGAATTAGGTTGGAAAAAAACCTTTGAGATCATTGACTCAAACCTCTGACCTAACACCACCCTGTCAGCCCCACCATGGCACGGAGTGCCACATCCAGACTCTTCTCTAACACCTCCAGGGATGGCACCTTCCCTGCCAGGGCCCATGAGCTGTGACCTGTCCCTGCTCACTGGGCTCCCTCTCCATCTCTCTGCAAATGAGGTTCCTTCTCAGACTGGCAGCCAGGACTCTTCTGGCCTCTGCTCATGCCAGGAACAGCCTGGCCCAGGCAGAGAGGGTGTGCTGGTTTAAAGGACAGGTGTCTGCCAATAAAGGCAGGAGCTTCTCTTTGAAATGGAGAATGTAAACCGCCTCCCTTCAAATTATTATAATTTTGAAATTAAGGGGCTCTCAGGCAAAGATATGGGAATTAGGAATAACAGTTCTTTACTGGGAAAATTAAAGTAGAAATGCAGTATAACAAAGAACAATCCCAAAACACTGCCAGAGTCAGAATCCAAGCTGACACCCGTCAGTCAGTCAGGGTGTTGGCAGCAGTCCCATTCAATGGTGGCTGCATCCTCCTGCAGTGGCAGATGTGGTTCAGCTGGAGCAGTGCTCCTGTAGAAGGTGCAGTTTTCCTCTGAAGGTGCAGGGATGATGTGGAAAGGTCCAGCTTTCCTCTGTAATCCAGTGGAAAGAAGGTTGTCTTGGTGTCCCAAATCTCAGTTTTTCTCTAGGTAGGAAAGGCTTGGCTCCTCCCCTGGCTGGAACATCTCCCAGTGGATGATGTAATTTTATCAGTCATGCACTGGGACTCGATGGCCCAGCAGCAGATGATATCTCCTGGAGGGAGGATGGGCTGTGGGAAAGATAAAGATGATTGCCCCAGCTGGTTTAAAGATGGCCCATTAGCAGATAATATGTGCCAGGAGATAAGGGTCACTGCCCCACCTGGCTGCAGCAGATGGGGACAGAATTCACATTTCTGGTTACATCCTGTATTGCAACCCAAGACAGTGGGTTTTCCCTGTTCCCCTGTCCCTGGAGGGGAAGGGTGACCTCTCACCAAGCACAAAATTCTCCAGCTCCAGAATTGTCTTGGTGCAGCCCAACTCCTGCTGCTAAGGAGCAGTGAGAGGTGTGAGGGGGAAAGAAGTGATTTGCACTAAAGTGACACAGTCAAAGATATATAAAATTTGGAAAAGACCTCTAAAATTGAGCTCAGCCACAAAGCAGAAGGATAAATGTTACATTTGCCATCTTCCCAGGCACTGGCTGTGTGTGTGTTGTATTTACAATTCTGTTCTCTCCTGCAGATCACTGGGATGTTCTGAGCAGTGCTCCCCACCTGGAGGCATTTGCAAACCTTCAGAATTCAGCAGGCAGAGCCTCTGCTGCATGTTTCTGTCTCCCATTTTATTTTATGGATCTCACATCCCTGTGCAAGAGCTAGAGCTTGGTTATGGTTAACCCTTGGTGCAAAGGCACAGCCCTGATGAAACTGAAATGATCCCTTCTCTTCTGGGTTGGAAAGAGCTGGGAGAGTTACACCTGTGTCTACCTGAGAAGACTTTGCATGTTTAGCTACAAATTTTTAATCCAAATGAAATACAATCCTTGGAAAATCACCTGTGTAGCTGTGATACAGCAAATGCTGCCTGGGGGAAGTGCTGCTGGGGTGACACAGGGGATGCCAGAAGTGCCCAGTGCATTGTGCTTTCTGTTCTAGGTCACTGCTAGGCCATGAAACATGACTTTTGGCAAGATTTCATTATATTCCATATGCCAAGTAGCAGGACTTCAATTTAATGATGGGTGTGCTTAGCTTGAGTCTGAGTATCACATTTGAAATGCAGCATTGGGTTTCAAATGTCACCTTAAATGGTACCTCTGCTGCTGGTGGTGCTGGGAGGGCCCTGTTTGCTTTTTTCCCTGGCTTTTTCCTCCAGTTTCCAGCACAAAGCAGCCTTTTCCTTGTTTGGTGGAAGCAAACCCACACTGGTACTGCCCCTAATCCCCTCAGCCTGAGCCCTCAGGCCTGTGCTGTGGTGACCATGGCTTTGTGTGAAGCCAAATGTAGTAAATAAATAGCAAGAGAGTGGTAAGAGATACACCAGGTCTTACAAAAAGCAAATTCCAGGCTGAACTTGTTGAATCATTGCTGGGGCAGGAAGGGAATCTCATTCCTACCTTTGTCCACTCAGGGCATTGCACTGGTGGATCCTGAGCTCGCCTCCCCAGGGCTCAAAGGAGATTGATGGAAGCCAGGACAATTTTATGTGATATGGACACGGCCAAAAACTTCCCCTCTGGAGTCCTAGTGACTTAAAAAATGTGGGGAAAAATATTAAAAATTACTCTTTGGCCACATCTGACCAAGTGCATTCCTGGCTGTGCTTTTTGTGTCTTGGAGATGTCCCTTCAAGAATGAGGATTTGTTGCAGATGTCTGCACACACACCCACAAACAATGACAAATATTATCATGGAGGTGTTCTTTAGTGTGTGGAAGCAGGAAAACCAGACTGGGACAAATTGTTGTACAAATCTGAGAGCCTGGAGGAATGCAGCAGCAGCTGTGGAAGGAGAGGGAGGGTCAGTGATTGCTGGTCAGTGTAAAAAATGAGGTTCACTTTCCTGGTAAAATTTCAAAAGTTTAATAAAAGACAATAAGAGACAAACAATAAAGCAAAAGGTAATATGGGCAGGTGCTTGGCCTTCAGCCAAGAGCACACACTAACTGAGAAAACACTTTGTTAAATGCACGAACATGTTGCATATTCATAGATCTTCATGCATTATTCAAAATCATCCCCCCAACCTGTAGATCAACATTTTTTTCAATAAATTCCTTCTCTGGGGTTCTGGTGTCACCAATAATCCAGGAATATTAAGGATTTCCTGATTATCTTTTTTACCATTCTCCGAGTTACTTTTATGAACAAAAGCTTTTTCAATCACCATGTTATAGTCCAAGAAAAATATATTTATCAGACTACTATTTCTAAGTTTTGTTAATAGCAGAATTAAAAAGAAGCTATATTCATTCAGCAAAGTTTTCCAACATTATACATAAAGCATTCATTTTAATATTTGCAAAAATCCAATAATACAATAAGTAGTTACAACAATCCCAAGTCAGTGGGTTCCAAGAAGGGCACGAAGAGCCATTGGAATCCAGGTGTGAAAATGGAGCCCAGGAGTGAATTAGTGGGGGAAGCTCCAGCCCAGAAGGTGCTCAGTGACATTTCCAGGCAGGGCTGTGTCCCAGCACAATGGCAGGGCAGGACCCCACACTGGTGGAAGGTGGGAGAGGGCAGGGAAACACCTTTTACCCACTGCTCACACAGTGCTGTGTGATCCCATGGGTGTGAGGCCACCCCAGGCAAGCACAGCTTGAGGCTTGTCACAGCCCCAGGTGTCTCCTTAGAGCTGAGATCACCTCTGGGGGACATGCAGGGGGTCTGAACCCAGCTCTTTCCATGAGAGACTGCAGGAGGCTGTTCTTAGAGGTTTTCATGGCTGTTTATTCTTCCTTATCTCAGGATTGCTCTGTCCAGCTCACAGCTCACCAGACACCCAGGGCAGAATCTGCCTGACAGAGGCAGGACTGATCTTTTATAGTCTAAATTACACACTAGGGATTTACAATTATTTTCCAATACAATCCAACTTTGTTAAACTGTCCAGCTCTGACCCCATCCAATCTGACAGTGCCAGCATGTCACCCAGCATGGATGGCACGGAGCAGGAGGAGGAAGAGGTATCCACACCCCAAATTCTCCATCTTGGCCACGTGTCCCTTATCACAAACATCCCCAAAAGTCTATTTATCTACATTCTAACAACCTAATTTACACTTTACTAATTTTGGTGGCTTGTTTCCATTCCCTCTGTGTTGGTAATTTCCCCCAGGGGTTGGAATTCAGCACCTGAGACAACCAGGGTCTCACTGAGGGGTCTTTGGGACCCTCACCAGGGGGATCTTAAACCTCCCAGGGAAGCCAAAGGAACACTCTGGGCTCCCACAGAGGCTGGGCCAGGTTTTGTGTGGGTGTGCACAGAGCATGGGGTGTGGGTGCTAACCAGTGTGTGCAAACCATCCTGCATGTGAGAGGAAGCCAGCACACAGACACATCCCCTCCTCCTGGCATTGTCTGTGCCCTGCCTTATGCCAGAGGAAAGAAATTCAGCAGGAGCTGCAGGAAAAGCAGCAGGTCCATGGGGAGCCTGTCAGACTTGGAAATTAAATGGAAGCACGACAAATCTGGATTGTTCCTGCCAAAACCAACTTTCATTACTTTATAATTCAACATGTGTTACCAGCTCCTATTATTAGAAAGGCAAACTTCCTCAGCTGTGGGAAGAGCTGAGATGGAGCTTTCTAGCCCTCTGTAAGTTAATTACAGTACACATGTTAAAAGCAGCATCTGTCTTAGTCAATCTAGTTGATTATTGCAGCACTTTATTTTTAGTTGTTATCAAGGTGGAGGATGACACTGATATAAGTGGGGAGCTTTGCACAGATCTTGCTCAACTGTGTGTTCTCCAAAACCAGATCTGGTGGCTCTCCTCTCCTGGAGCTGGGCCAGCAAAGCCCTTGATGGACTTGTAGGAAAAGAATCCGTGCAGAATGCTTTGGCTGTGGGGTTACAACAAAAATACCATGGCCTGGCTGTGAAAATCAGCTGTGGATATACCAAGGTTGGTGGCCCTTCCTGGTACTCCAGTGGCCAAAATCTTTGTTGCCTCACTTCTATTCTGAGCTCCCTCTGATGTAAATATTTCTGGCCCTGTGACTGAATGCTTTGATTTAACACACAACAGCTCCCTGTCCATGCCCTTAAGTCTAATTCTGCTGCTTGTGCTATTTCAACTTCTGGCAATGTGTGAGTGTCAGGGTGGTACTGGCAGGACCAACACAAGCATGCCAGGTGAGTTTTCCTTGGGAGCATGGGAAGCTTTTCCTGAACAAATGAGAGGTGTTGAGATTGTGGCTAGAATTTCAGAGTCTGCTGACAACTCCTCCCTCCTGCTTTAGGGCCAGTGACTCTTGTGATGCTGGTGTCATGTAGGAGGTGTGGAATTCACTTTGGGGTGGATGTGAGTGCTCTTGGCTGGGAGGCTGGCACTGTGGATTGGAGACCTGGGAAATCTTGGTTTGCTTCCTATTCACAGCACAAATGAGAAGAATCTGCCTCCTTCCCAAGCCAAAATGGACAGGTAAACAAGAAAGGAGAAATCCTGAAGAAAGTCCCCTCCCTTCCCTTTGGGTTTTGCAGCAGCAGCACTTGGGGAGCCCAGAGAATGAGCAGTGAGGGGGCTGAAGGCAGTGACTGCCCCAGGGATGCTCCTCCTGCACCTCACCTGTGAGCTCACGGTCAGCAAACCTGTTCAGTGTGATGGGCAATGGAAGGAGCATTAGCAGACACTCATCAAAGCCAAACCAGGGTCACTGCTGTGTTTATTCCCAAGGGAGCCCTTCCCAGAGCTGTGTCTGTAAGAGCCTGAAGCTGCTCACATCTCTCTGTGCTGTTTCAGAGGGGCTGCAGGTGCCAGCTGAGGGTTTTCTCATTCTGTTTGACAGACACCTCGTGCAGCAGATCTGGTGCCTGTTTACAGATCAAAAGGAAAGCTAAGTGGGCTGACATCTCCCTGTCCTGGAGCAGCACAGCAGGCTGATGCTGTCTGATAAGAGAGCAAACTTTCCCTGGCTTTTCTGCAAGGGCCATTACCAGTGTGGGTTTGTCACTCTCCTAATTTATTTTTTTTTTTATTTTTTTGCCTTTGCTCTTTATCTTCCCAGAATGACAGAATGTAGCTGGGAGAGTGATGCCTGACTTGTCACTGAAGGGTTGGATGTTAAATGAACAAGGGTTATCAGAGACAGGCCGTGATTCCTGGTGCTTCCTCCCCACCATCCCCACTTTTCCAGAGTGTCCTGGGCAGAGTGGGAGCTTCAGAGTTTTTCAGAGAGACCCCTCCACTGAGTCAGGACCCTCCTTGCTTTCTAAACTCCTCTCAGGGGAGTTTAAAGGATTATACAGATGTAACTGAACCTTTGTCCTGCAGGAATAAGGATGGCAAAGCAGATATGTTTACATAAAAATAAATTATTAATGATGATAATGATTAGACTAAACGATCTCAATCAGAATTACTTACTACACAGGATAGGAGTTGTAACTATCAGTATAAGAGTGCACTGGTTTTGAAGCAATATTGAAGAAATTATATTAAAGATAGCAAAGCCAATTATGAAGCAGATAAATGTCCCTCACCCAGACCAACACCCACGGGCAAATCTAACTCTGTTCTCCTCTGTGCCCTGGGAACCCAGCAAGGATTTATGGTCCGTGGGTGATGGAGGGTGTGCTTTGATGTGGTAACAAGGGACCTTCTGCTGGTCCCACAACTGAACATCATCCCAGGTTACTCTGCAGACATGAGAGGGGAGAACAAACAGATCAGGAGTGAAGAGAAGCCTTTGGGTGCTTCTGACTCAGCTGGAGCAGAGGCTCTTGAAATACTTAGAGGAGTGATCATGAAACACTTTGATGAGCCACGGGCTGGTTTCCAGACACAATGAAAGGAAATTAAGCTGCTTGGGAGGGGAATTAATGTCCCTTGGGACACCAGAAATGTAAGACTAAGCAGCCCTGTCTCCTTTAGTCCTTCTGTTTAAATTGGGCTGGCCCGCACACATCTCTGGGATCAGGAGCACAGCAACAGCTGGAGCAAAGCTGGAGCCACCGTGTCCAGCTCCCCCTGAGCACTGGGACACGAGTTCGTTCTGCACCAGCCATGGCTGTGTGACTAGAGAGAGCTATTTCTCAGTGGAAGGTCACTTCCAAAGGGCACAGTTGCTGTGTGTTTGCTCCCAGGAGCCTGTGAAGCTGCTCTGGCTGGAGGGATGGAGAGCAAACCCCGTGTCCTGGCTGTCAGGGGGTGCTCCCACAGCCCTGCCATGCTCCCCTCACCCCTGTGCCCCCAGCCTCGTGCTGGGGCACCTGAGCCCCAGGGGAAGCTGCTTTTCCCTTGGCTCAGGTGGTGTGTGCTGGCCAGGGCTCCCAGTGGTGCCAGGCAGCAGCTGCTGGGGGGCTCTGGCTGTTTGAGGGCTGTGTTTGGGCTGTGTCTGTTTGGGGCTGTGTCTGTTTGAGGGGTGTGTTTGGGGCTGTGCCTATTTGGGGGCTGTGTCTTGGGGCTGTGTGTCTGTTTGAGGGCTCTGTTTGGGGCTGTGTCTGTTTGGGGGACTGTGTTTGTTTGGGGCTCTGTTTGGGGCTGTGTCTGTTTGGGGCTGTGTCTGTTTGGTGGGCTCTGTTTGGGGCTGTGCCTATTTGGGGCTGTGTCTGTTTGGGGGCTCTGTTTGGGGCTGTGCCTATTTGGGGCTGTGTCTGTTTGGGGGCTCTGTTTGGGGCTGTGCCTATTTGGGGGCTGTGTTTGGGGCTGTGTCTGTATGGGGCTGTGTCTGTTTGGGGGACTGTGTTTGTTTGGGGCTCTGTTTGGGGCTGTGCCTATTTGGGGCTGTGTCTGTTTGGGGGCTCTGTTTGGGGGCTGTGCCTATTTGGGGGGCTGTGTTTGGGGCTGTGTCTGTATGGGGCTGTGTCTGTTTGGGGGACTGTGTTTGTTTGGGGCTCTGTTTGGACTGTGTCTGTTTGGGCTGTGTCTGTTTGGGGCTGTGTCTATTTGGGGGCTGTGTTTGGGACTGTGTCTGTTTGGGGCTGTGTCTGTTTGGGGTTCTGTTTGGACTGTATCTGTTTGGGCTGTGTCTGTTTGGGGGACTGTGTCTGTCTGGGGACTGTGTCTGGGGAACTGTGTTTGGGGCTGTGTCTGTTTGGGGGCTGTGTCTGTCGGGGCTGTGTCTGTCGGGGCTGTGTCTGGTTGGGGTGCTGTGTCTGTTTGGGGAACTGTGTTTGTTTGGGCTGTGTTTGTGGATGGACCTGTGTTTATTTGGGGGCTGTATTTGGGAATGTATATTTGGGGATCTGTGTTTATTTGGGGATCTGTGTTTATTTGGGGGGCTGTATTTGGGGATGTGTGTTTGGGGTATGTATCTGTTTTTGGGAATCTGTGTTTATTTGAAGGGCTGTCTTTGGGATCTTTGTTTATTTGGGGGCTGTGTTTGGGGATCTGGGTTTGGGGATGTGTGTTCAGGATCTGTGTTTATTTGGGGATCTGTGTTTATTTGGGGATCTGGGTTTATTTGGGGGCTGTGTTTATTTGGGGATCTGGGGTTTATTTGGGGGATCTGGGTTTGTTTGGGGATCTGGGTTTATTTGGGGGGCTGTGTTTGGGATCTGTGTTTGGGGGATGTGTGTTTAGAATCTGTGTTTATGTGGGGGCTGTGTTTGGGGATCTGGGTTTGTTTGGGGATCTGTGTTTATTTGGGGGGCTGTGTTTGTTTGGGGATCTGGGTTTATTTGGGGGCTGTGTTTATTTGGGGATCTGTGTTTATTTGGGGGGCTGTGTTTGTTTGGGGATCTGGGTTTATTTGGGGGGCTGTGTTTGTTTGGGGATCTGGGTTTATTTGGGGATCTGTGTTTATTTTGGGGGGCTGTGTTTATTTGGGGGGCTGTGTTTGTTTGGGGATCTGGGTTTATTTGGGGATCTGTGTTTGCACCTGAGCCCAGCAGGGAATTGCCCCACGCCCCTGGCAGCTGTGGGCAGTGAGTGGCAGTGCAAAGCCCTCTCTGCCCCTCCTCTGTGGAGCTCAGGCAGGGCTGGAGTGTCCAGCACACCCCGAGGGAGCCTTTCCCCAGCTGGGGCTGTTTGCAGACACTGCTCCCTCTGCATCCCTGCCCTGCTCCTCCCCAGCCTGCCAGGTGAAGGCACATGAAAGGGGGCTCCTCATTCCCTAACAAAGAACTCCCCAGCTCATCCCAGAGACTTTCAAACTAACTGCTCTCTTTGCTCCTTTCATGTCTCCTCTTTGTTTGGTGAGTGCACTAATGCAAGCCCCAAATAAGCATCTGCACTCATAAGACATGAACAAATAGGGAAAGGATAATAATATCCAAAGGTTTTACAGGAGAGGTTAAAAAGAGAGCCAGACTACAGAGACTGCTCTGTAGTGGTTTGCTTGACTGACGTTATAAAGGCAAAAGACAGAAAAATCCTTAGAAAATACCTCTGAGCAGTGATTGCTTTCTCAGAAAGCCTCACAATTAGGCATGAAAGGAGTCCTTCCAAGCTTCTCAGATGCATTAAAGATGTTATTATGAAATAATTAGGCTACATGGAATAATTTGAGATCCACTCTGTCCCTTGCCTCCCCATCTGCTGAGGTGTCTGTGCAGAGCTGATGTAAAAGGCCTTGGCAGCCCTTGGGCCATTCAGATGATCCTGGCTCCTGGCTAAACTCCTCAGGGAAGGTGAGATGAGCCTTGTGTGTTAATAACACAACGGTAAGGCACAGTCCAGCCCTGCCAGGGTCTGTCTGACCCCTCAGAGCTCCAGAGCTGCCCCCTTGCCCCAGGGACTCACACTGCAGTGCCAGGTTTGTGCTGGCCAGCATCCCTGAGCTCCTGCAGGGCAATGTGGGGGTTATTGTGGGGTCATCAGGACAGACTCAGGAGCTTTCTCTATTTTGGTTTTGAAGTCTGTAGTTTATTATTAGGGCGTGGGTATATGAGGGAGAGAGTGTAAGGGAGAGAGTAGAGCATGGAGAGTAAAGAGGATAAGAGGATAAGAGGTGTAAGAAAGAGTATAAGAGAGAGATTTCCCGTTTACAATACAAAAGTATTCTTCTATGATGAATATTCTAATTTCCAATAACCAATCTAATACAATATACTAATTTCCTAATATTTGCATGCAACCTATAGGAATCACTAAATTACCATGTTTTATGGCTTTCTTATCTATAGACCTTATCTTCAGACCTTTCCTGCCAGGCTTGGGACAGGATGTCTGTTGGTTCTTTGGTATTTGTGGCATTTGACATCATCTAAACAAAGGAAACTTCACATGGCTGTTTTCAGCCTCAAAGTCGAAAATCGCTAACATCTCTATTTCACTTTTCACTAAGCACTCATATTCATCAGATTTTTCTGTTTCCTTCCCAACAGGGCAAGGCTGGAGGAGCCCATTCTGAAATCCATTCAGCAGCTGACTGGTATCTTCTCCAATTCATCTTTGCCATATTTACTCTGCTGCTGAGAATGGGAAGTCAGTGTTTCCTCAAGCAAATGGTGTCAGTGCTGAATTCGAGGAGTTTATCAGAGTAAGGCTTTGCTTTTCCTTCCCTTCTGGAAGCTCCATGGACCTCCTGCCTGTGTCTTCATGAAGAGGCACAGCCTGTGCCATCCTTCCTACTGTCCCCATGTCTGCTCAGCCTTTAAATCCCACACAGTCCAGCCAGAGCTCTGTAAATGTTCATCGACCAAAGCTGCACTTCACAGCTGTCAAAATTATTGAACTTACAGAGGCCCTATAAAAACCATTAATTATGATTTTGGAACTAACAATTAATGTAATTTGACTGCCAGTTCCCCGGGAAAGATCCAGGTAGGGCACAGTCCTGCTTGGTGCAGAAGGTGAGGGGCAGCTCTGTTGATCCCATGGAGTCTGAGCTCGGGAATTACACTTTGTCTTAAACCACCAGCCTGTGACAACCTCACTTTCTTCTCTCTCCTCCCAGCCCAATGTCAGTTTGCTCCCAGGATGTTTTTATACTTATCCATATGCTGCTATCCCAAGATTTAGCTTAAATTTCCCCCCTTTCAGTCAAATCCAGGGATCACCTCCTCGAAGGAACCACTGAAGGATCTGGCAGATGGAGTTCCTAATCCATTATCTATCATGTTTGAGAAATTGTGGCAGCCAGGTTAAGTTCCTAATGACTGGGAAAAAAAATATAATATAATCCTCATTTTAAAAACCCAGAAAGTGGAAGATCTGGAGAGCTGCAAACAAGCCAGGCTCCTCAGGTACCAGTGAGGTATCCAAGCACAACTTCTGTGTGTTTGAGGAAGAAATTCTGTGTTTCTTCCTCATCTCTCCAATGTTCTGCAGCTCCAGCTGCAGGGGATGATCCTTCCCCAGTGCATTCCCATTAAGAGCAGTGGTGCAGAACTGGGGTCCTTGCACGGGGTTTTCACCCTCACAAGCTCAGTGGGCTGAGTTAAAGACAGGCTTTGACACAAAGGATTTGACTTGAGGGGAAAAGCAAGGAGGTTTCTTGCTGGGATTTGCTGCTAAGGAGATCTGTCACAGACCAAAGGACATGTGCAGGTTCCCTGATCTGATATTTTCTTTCATTCCCTGAACTCGGCTGAACTCTGTGTATTGTCAAGCATTTCTTTTGTAAATGTGTGGATTAATTAGCTGCAGGACTTAATAAATGTCCTGAGACAAACACTCTCTGCCTTCTGATGCTGCCTTTAATGTGAAGTCTGTTTGACAGGAGGTTTCAGGAGCATTTGCCTGGTGACTCATCTGATGCACAGGGGGGAGCCTGCATTCCCATTTACCTCTCTGGAAGATGATCCCACCCTGTCAGGGTGTGAGCTCTGTGTGAGCTCCTTTTACAGGAAACGTCATCCCTCCAGAAGATCTTTGGTCTTTGGGGCAGGCCTGGGTGATCTAAACGAGGTCCAGCCTCTCCAAGGCAGTGGTGATGCTCCCAAGCCTTGGGATGGGAGCTCCATGGGCTGCTCAGGGCTGCAGGGCTCTGGGTGCTGTTAACTCCTCTGGGACTCTGCACAGCTCCAGGGCACCTTCTGCACCACCCAAAAGTCTGACTCCAGCTGAGAAACCAGGTCCTGTGTCACAGCCCCAGGTGTCTGCTTAGCCCTGAGGTCACCTCTGGGGGACATGCAGGTGGTCTGAACCCAGCTCTTTCCATCAGAGACTGCAGGAGGCTGTTCTTAGAGGTTTTCATGGCTGTTTATTCTTCCTTATCTCAGGATTGCTCTGTCCAGCTCACAGCTCACCAGACATCCAGGGCAGAATCTGCCTGGCAGAGGCAGGACTGATCTTTTATAGTCTAAATTACACACTAGGGATTTACAATTATTTTCCAATACAATCCAACTTTGTTAAACAGTCCAGCTCTGACCCCATCCAATCTGACAGTGCCAGCATGTCACCCAGCATGGATGGCACAGAGAAGAAGGAGGAAGAGGTATCCACACCCCAAATTCTCCATCTTGGCCACGTGTCCCTTACCACAAACATCCCCAAAAGTCTATTTATCTACGTTCTAACAACCTCATTTACACTTTACTAATTTTGGTGGCTTGTTTCCATTCCCTCTGTGTTGGTAATTTCCCCCAGGGGTCTGAATTCAGTGCCTGAGACACCAGGGTCTCACTCAGGGGGTTTTGAAACCTCCCAGGGGGAAGCCAGAGGAACACTCTGGGCTCCCACAGTCCTGGAGGGACATGACCATTTGTCTTCTCTTTAACCCTGTAGAGGTCCAAGCACAAGGCAGAGAAGCAGCTCAAAGCCCTTCCCATGTTGGGATGGGGTGGAACTGAGGACCAGGCACCCCTTGGCAGAACCTGCTGGGTTCTTTGGGACAGAGGCAGTGGGGAGAGACTCTCCATGCCTGTCCTGCTCCCCCTGGCTCTCACTGCTCCATTTGGGCTCTCCTGCTCCATGTGGGAAGTGTCACAAGGCCTGGGAGGCTGGCAGGGGCTGGCAGGATGTCACTGGAGCCCCCAGCAGCAGGGACTGATGTCCAACCTTGGCCACTCCTCATTCCAAGGTCCCAGATCACCAAGGCCCCATTTCAGCATCAGTCATTCAAGTTTAGATGAGGAGAATTAGTTTCATCATCAAAAGGGCAAGAAACCTTCCTCTTTTTCCTCTCTCTGCTTTTTAAATTTTTTTTTAATGAAAGCTGCAAGTCTGAAACAAAGAATAAAATCCACAGGGGTACCCCTAAACCCTCTAAACTTGTGGATTTTATCCAGGCTTGAACATTTTGTGTTCCTCTGCCTGTGCAAAAAGAATTAAAGGTTTTAATCCAGCTCCTGGTGGAGGAAGTGCTCCCATCACAACTGGCACTAATTGGCTCCCCTGTCAGCAGCTCCTTGGGAAGCTGAGCAGTGAGTTCCACTCACAGTGAAGCCCCAGCAGCTCCTGGGAAGGTGGGGAAGCAGGTCCTGGTGCTTTGCCTCTGCCAGGGAGCACCAGCCAGGGCTTTCCAGGCCTGCCAGCTCGGAGTGAAATTCCCTTAAATCTTGTTTGTGACGGCAGCATCCCCCTGCAGGGATTAACTGAGCTGTGGGAGAAGCAAAGGAAGGTGGAGGAAAGGCAGCAGAGAGGCACCACAGGCTGCAGTGCTGGATGTCCAGAGTGCCAAGGGATCCCAGCCCTGCCCACAGCAAATGAAGAATATTCATGGGGAGAAAACCATCGGGTCAGGCTCCCCTGGAGCTGGAGGAGGGGGAACTGCACCTGGGAGGTGGCTCTGTGGTGACTCCATCCATCAGTGTTAATAATAACACATAAAGCTGGGGCTTGCATATTATCTCCCAACAAGCAGGAGCCAGACACTGGGTTCCATGTAATTTAATTTCAATTAGTGCACTGGAGCTTTTTTAAAAATGGACTATATATTCTTCTGCACTTACTCGCAGACTATTAAGCACAACGCAGAAAAAATTTTATGTAAATGAGAATTATCTTATTGGCTTTAGTATCTTTCTCCCTTTCCCTTCCCCAGGTAATTGGGTAGGAAGGTGCTGGGGGGAAGAAAAGCAGGTGATGGGAAATGAGAATAATGAAACCTCTGCAGCATTGCCTCCTGTTAGATGCAGGAGCCCAAAATATATGTGTGTGTCAGTTTAATTTAATTTGCTGCTAATTAGCTCAAATGGCAGTCTTACCTTCGTGTGCTTTCACTGCATTTCTGTCCAGGCTCTCATTAGGCAGAGGGATAAAGCAGGTGCTTGTTAAAAATACCAGAAGTGCCTATTTACATTACAAAGCTACTCCCAGCACTTGTGGGGAAGGAGCTGGAGTCTTGTCCCTGGATACAGCTGGGGGGAGAGGGGAAGCAGCTCCTGTTTCCACAGGTAATTCCTGGTATTAATGAGATGAGAATTTAGAACACAAGGTGCAGCAGCAGATTCGTGGAATGGTTTGGGCTGGAAGGACATTAAATCTCATTTCATCCCACCCCTGCCATGGCAGGGACACCTCCCATTGTCCCAGATGCTCCAAGCCCTGTCCAACCTGGCCTTGGGCACTGCCAGGGATCCAGGGGCAGCCAAAACTTCTCTGGGCACCTGTGCCAGGGCCTCAGCACCCTCACAGGGAAGAATTTCTTCCTGATATCACACCTAACCCTGCCCTCTGGCAGTGGGAAACCATTCCCCCTCATCCTGGCCTTGTCCAAAGTCCCTCTCCAGCTCCCCTGGAGCCCCTCTAGGCACCAAAAGGCCACAATTAGATCACCCCAAAGCTTCTCTCCTCCAGGCCAAACAAGGTCAATTCTCTCAGCCTTTCCTCCAAGGAGAGGTGTCCCATCCCTAAAAATCCAGTAAAAAAAAAAAAAAATCAGTGTGTAGCTCTCTCCAAAGCCAGGTGGCCAACAGGCATCAGAAGAATGCCTGGAGGATTTAGGTCTTCACTTCCCATTTATTTCTAGCTCATGTGGAGGATAACACCTCTGCAGGGATATGGAGAATAAAAATCATTCAGAAACAAAGATCCCAATTATTTAATTCAGGCCAACAAAGGAAATGAAAAATCAAGGTTTGATTTAAATGAGCCTGGCTGAACCTGGGAGAGAAAGCAGAGGTGGGAAAGAAGCAGCAGGAACTGAAAAGGGCACAGAGAAGGAATGCAGTGTAGGGGAGTGTGCTTTCAAATATTGATATGGAAAAGGTATAAATAGAAACAAGCACATGCTCGTGGAGCTAATAAAGGGCTTGTTTACAAGTGAGCAGAGAGGTTCATTAAGAACTGAAGCAAGCACCTGCTCTGAAAATAAGGGAAACACTTAATGAAAGCACAGAGAGGGTGGAGAAAGGGATTTGAGGCCAAATGTGGTCAAGAAAGAGAAAGGTTCAGCACCTCTCATCATTCACCTTCAGCATTTGTGTGCAGGGTCCCTCCATGGCAGGGGCCACAGCAGAGCACCAGGGCAGAGCAGTGGGGCTGGCACGAGGAGCTCAGCAGCAGAACAGTGCTTCTAACTTATTCCAAAGAGTAGAAAATCCAAGCAAAGAAATCAAAACAGCTCAGCTCATTTCATATTTTCAATACAGCTGCTTCTCCAGTTTTTTTGTTGTTTTGTTTTTTCTCACTTTATCTGTCTCCAACTGGAAAGAAATACAGGCAGGGAGCAGAGTCTGAAGTCCCTGGCAGATGTTCTGCTCCCACTGTGTCCAGCTGATGTTTTCAGCTCTGCAGGATGGGGCATTAGGCTGTGGGGCCATCAGGTTAAATCCTTCCTTGTACCCACCTTCAAGGATGTCCTGACCAACCCCTAAGGAGAGATGAGGGACTCCAGGCTGGGGAGGGAGGATATGGCCAAATAATCTCAGAGAGTCACACAATATCCCCAGCTGGGAGGAATCCAGCTCCTGGCCCTGCACAGGACACCCCAGGAATTCCTCCCTGTGCCCAATAAGTGTGCAAGTGAACATGGGGAGTGGTGAGAAAGAACATCCCTCTCTCTCCTCTGAGCTCTCTCCAGAAGAGCTCTCTGGAGCCTGCTCTTCATCCTGTCATGGTGGGTGTTTCTCTGGCCTCACATGCATTTTTCTCCTTTTTTTCTTTGTAGGAGTTGGGAAAGACATGTAGGCTGTGTCCTGGTATCCCCACAGCATCCTTGCTGTGGGAATTGTCTGCCCAGGGACTTCCTGCCCCTTCCCAGGCCTGTGGCAGCTCTGCAGCACCATTCCACCTCTCCCCCTGGAAAACAGGGGCTTCTCTGGAGTGTGGTACCAGTGAAAGACAAGAATGTTTCCCTGTTGCATAGAGAAATCTCCTTGTCCCTCTGTACCAGACAGCTCTGTCTGGGACAGACCAAGACAATAATTTGGGGGTGATGGTGGGAGAGCTGTGGCTGCTCCTGGGAAGAGGTTTGAAAACTTCTGCCTGGCACACCAGGCTCTCCTCCAGCTCACCTGCAACCTTTGGGGTGGGGATAAGCAGGACCCATGGCTGGAGAGCAGCCCTGGAGGAAGCATCTGCTTTCCACAGGGAATTGTTCCGTGCCCTGGGGAGCAGAGTCTGACTGGGAGGGCTGCTGTCTGAGCTCTCCTTTCTTCCTGCAACAAGGGACACCTGCCCTGGGGTGACCCTGAGGTGGCCTCTGCCTGCTTCCCAGCCAGCTACAGCTGTACCAGCCCACGCTGCTCCCCCAAAGCCCCTTCCCAGCAGGTGGGTGTGGGCAGCAACTTCAGCACAGTCTGCTCCTGCTCCTGGAGCTCCTGCTCAGCTCCTGCCCCAGCTGCAGCTCTGCAGAGGGAGTGAACAGACTCAGGAGCTCTCTATTTTCTGTTCTTCAGGTTTGTAGTTTTATTATAAGGGCGTGGATGTAAAAAAAAGTGTAGAGCATGGAGAGTAAGAAAGTAAAAGCGGTAAGAGAGCAATTTCCCATTTACAATACAAAAGTATTCTTCCATTATGAATATTCCAATTTCCAATAACCAATCTAATACAATATACTAATTTCCTAATATTTGCATGCAACCTATAGGAATCACTAAATTACCAATTTTTATGGCTTTCTTATCTGTAACCCTTATCTTCAGACCTTTCCTGCCAGGCTTGGGACAGGATGTCTGTTGGTTCTTTGGTATTTGTGGCATTTGGCATCATCTAAACAAAAGAAGAGGCCTTAAACCTTCACATGGCTGTTTTCAGCCTCTATGTCAAAAAATGCTAACATCTCTATTTCATCTATTGTTTCAGAACTACTTGCTAAGCACTCGTAAAATTTTTCTATTTCCTTCCCAACACCTGGGCTTCTGCCTCCCCTCCCAGGCAAATGTCCCCAGCCAGGCCAGCACAGCCTGTCTGTGTCCCACTGCTCCTCTCCTGGCACTGCTGGAACTCTCCCAGAGCTGCTTTGGGAAGAGGAGTGTGGGAGTCCAGAGTGTTCCTCTGGCTTTCCTGGAAGGTTTAAAACCCCCCTGGCGGGGTCCCCAAAACCCTCGAATGAGACCCAGGTGTCTCAGGGGCTGGATTCAGCTCCTTGGAACAATTTACCAACATTGAGAGAAGAAATGCAAGCTGCAAAAATAAATAGAGTGTAAATTAAACTGTTAGAGTGTAAAATTAGCAAATTTCTTAAATGTTTGTGATAAGGGACACGTGGCCAAGATGGAGAATTTGGGGTGTGGATACCTCTTCCTCCTTCTTCTCCGTGCCATCCATGCTGGGTGACATGCTGGCACTGTCAGATTGGATGGGGTCAGAGCTGGACTGTTTAACAAAGTTGGATTGTATTGGAAAATAATTGTAAATACCTAGTGTGTAATTTAGACTATAAAAGATCAGTCCTGCCTCTGCCAGGCAGATTCTGCCCTGGGTGTCTGGTGAGCTGTGAGCTGGACAGAGCATTCCTGAGATAAGGAAGAATAAACAGCCATGAAAACCTCTAAGAACAGCTCCTGCAGTCTCTCATGGAAAGAGCTGGGTTCAGACCACCCTGCATGTCCCCCAGAGGTGATCTCAGGGCTAAGGAGACACCTCGGGCTGTGACAAGGAGCAGCCCTGCTGCCCCAGCAGGGCCTGGGGCTCCCACCAGTGCAGAGGGTCCCTGCAATAACTGTGCCCAGTGCTCACACAGGCTCCTGGTGTCATCAGTCACCTGTGTCTGCTCAGCAAAGAGATTTTGCCACATTGAGAACTTGGACAAGTTTAAACCTGGTTTAATTTCATGGGCAGCAGTGGAGGGGAAGGTGCTGCTCTCCACTTCCAGGTGATGCCAAACGAGGAGATGGGACGAAGCTGTGTCAGGCAGGGTCACAATCTGTCACAATCTGTCACAAGCCATGAGGAGAGGAGGGTGGGCTTGGCTTTCCTGCACATTCCCACCGGGCTGGCTTTGTAGGGCAGATGGAAACGAGCTCCCTAAGAGCCCTGCTGTGAGGATGAGGAGTAAAGAGCCCATTTGTTCAGTCTGCCAGCATGATCTGATTTCATACTCCCTGTTTAGCAGAGAAGCTGTTTCCCCTTGAGCAGAGTTATGCACTTTGCAGTTCCTTCTTTAAAATGACTTAGTTATACATTTGCTCCATGTTATTTTGAATTCTCTTGAAGATCAAGGACACTACAAAGCCAGCAAGATAAAATTAGCATCAGAGCTGTAGCCTTTGCTTGGTATAAGAAATGCAGATCAGCTTCACTTGCAGTGAATGCTGGAAGGTGAATTTCATTTCTGTCTTCCTCCAGCAGACCCAGTTCTGCCATCCCTGTTTGCTTAGAGTGCCACCACAGCCCCAAAGCTGGCCTGTTATTTCTGAGAAAGTATCTGAGCACAAAATCGGACCTCCAGCTGATAAGAAATCAGTTGGCTCAAAATCAGTTCTTATCTCCTCCCAGTGGGAGTTTCAGCAGGGAGCAGCCAGGCTGGGTTTGTTTGTGCCCAGCTCTCCCAGCAGCACAGGCCCAGCACCAATGCTGGGAGATCCAAAGGCTTTTGGAGGGGAGATTGTGCCTGGAGAAGAGCCCAGGAATGACCTAAAGGTGGGAGAAGTGCTCTGAAGTGGGGCTGTAATGGCCCATGGGTTTGGGTGGGGGAAATTTCCCCCCCATTTGTGGGGGAAATGCTCTCAGAGGGAAAGGTGGGTGTTGGAGGCCACTTCAGCACAGCAGAGAGATGAACAGACTCTGGAGGAATCAAGACACGTGTTTAAAAGGGAGATTAACACCTCTCACTCCCTTCTCCTCAAGGCAGATTTCTTGGGCAGGTGCTTTTCAGAGCTTTCATAGAATCTCAGATTGTCTCAAGCTGGAAGGGACTCACAAGGATCAGCAGCTCCCTTCTCCTCACAAGTACCCAGAACTAACCAGAGGATCCAGAGCACTGTCCAGCTGCTCCCTGAGCTCTGGCAGGCTCTGCCATGACCATTTATTTTCTTGGGGAGCCTGTTCAGAGACCAACCACCCTGTGGGGGAAGGACCTTTCCCCAGTGTCCCACCTGGGCCTCCCCTGACACAGCTCCATCCCATCTCCTCCTCTGGTATCACCTGGGAGAGGAGATCAGCACTTCCCCTGCAAGCTGAACCAAGCTGAAGCCTGTCCAAGTTCTCAGTGTGGCAACAGCTGAGCAAACCCCACTGAAAGTACCAGACATCCAAGGAGAGGGTCTGCCAGCACCACGTGGGCACAGGGTGACCCTTCCTTGCATTCAGCTGCAGGGCTGGAGCAGGATGGGCCTTGAAATCCTGAGCAGAAATTCAAAGTTTAGATCCTATGTTTTTTTTCCTTTGGCCATCATTAGAGCCTTTACCCATCATCTGTAGCCTTCATCCCTCTTCCTGTGGATTTGCTGATGACAGGCCCTGTTATCTCTTTGAAAACAGACCCAGAACTGACAGCCTTCACAGCACTGGCCCTGTTAGGTCTCACAGATGAAGAATTATCTTCTCAACCTGGACCAGCAGGTGACTGGAAATGCATCCCCACCATCCAGACCAGAGCTGAGCCCTCTGGGCTCCTCAGCCTCCCTGTGCTGCAGCTCAGGAGCTGGAGCATTGACCCCAGGAGCAAAGGTTTCATTTGAACCTGGCACATCCTAATCTTTTATTCATGGTGGGTTATCCATGGTGCCAGTCAAAGCAGGAGGAGGAGGAGAACAGATCAGAACAGCTACAAAATCACCTGAAGATGCAGATGAGATCTCAGAGGGGACAGTCAGGATTAAAAGACTCAATTTCAAAACTGGCAAATTGCTTTAAATGCTTTGTGTTTAGAAATTCTGCACCCAGAACCTGGGGAACTCTGTATTTCCAGCAAATTAATTCCCCTGAAATAAGGGATGTATTTTCTTTCTCTGTCTTTGCAGGGTTTCAGAACAGCTCTGAGTTTTTGCACAGTATTTGTGATGATTTACTAAGATCTAAGTTGGGTTGTCAGTGAGCATAACTGGGTGTCAGTCTCTTGATCTTCATTGATTTGTATCCATTTATGCCAGCTCAGGATTATTCTTTCAAGAAAAAGGCTCTGGGTACCCAAGCTTTAAAGCCCAAGTTGGTTTTATTTGACTTTTAGGTAAAGAGTTTCATGTTTCCAAAGTAGGATGAACATAAAGACACTTTCACAGGGTTGCTGATACAGGCTTAAAAGTAGGTGTTTTTCTGGGAATTGTTGTCATTTGTGCTCATGGATTTACAGTGAGCCAGCAGGAAACAAGGCAAACCTGATCCATCTGGATCTGGCAGCAGCATCCCCTCCAGCACAGCAACCAGGCAGATCTGGGTTTTAAAGAGGATCATGCAGCCACGTTCTTTGTTAGGGAAGTTCACCTTGTGCATGGAACTAAAGGTGGATAAATGCCACAAACATCCCGACCCACATTTTGGGTCTTTGTATCCAGATCCTTTTGTTTGTCCCATTGGAGGGGTAAGGCTGATGGTGAATTTTGGCTCTGGAGCCAACTTCTACAAAATCTGCAGGAGGTGGGATGTGGGGGTTGGTTGTTGGACGGTTGCAGGACAGACTCAGGAGCTTAATATGTTCTGTTCTTCAGGTTTGTATTTTATTATAGGGTGTGGGTAAAGGAGAGAGCTTAGAGGGAGAGGTTAGGGATCCGAGGTAATAGAAAGCAAGAAGGCAAGAGAGCAGAGAGGGAGGGAGGAGGGAGGAGGAGGAGGGAGGAGAGGAGAGGAGGAGGGGAGGAGAGGGAGGAGGAGGGAGAGGAGGAGAGGAGGGAGGAGGAGAGGAGGGAGGAGGAGAGGAGAGGAGGAGGGAGGAGAGAGGGAGGAGGGAGGAGAGGAGAGGGAGGAGGAGGAGGAGAGGGAGGAGGAGGGAGGAGGGAGAGGAGAGGAGGAGGGAGGGAGGGAGGAGGAGAGGGAGGAGGAGGGAGGGAGGAGAGGAGGAGGAGGAGGGAGGAGAGGAGAGAGGAGGAGGGAGAGGGAGGGAGGAGGGAGAGGAGGAGGAGGGAGGAGGAGAGGAGGAGGAGGAGGAGGAGGGAGGAGGGAGGGAGGAGGAGAGGAGGAGGAGAGGAGAGGAGAGGAGAGGAGAGGAGAGGAGAGGAGAGGAGAGGAGAGGAGAGGAGAGGAGAGGGAGAGGAGAGGAGAGGAGAGGAGAGGAGAGGAGGAGAGGAGAGGAGAGGAGAGGAGAGGAGAGGAGAGAGAGAGAGGAGAGAAGAGAAGAGAAGAGAAGAGAAGAGAAGAGAAGAGAGAGAAGAGAAGAGAAGAGAAGAGAGAAGAGAAGAGAAGAGAAGAGAAGAGAAGAGAAGAGAAGAGAGAGAAGAAGAGAAGAGAAGAGAAGAGAAGAAGAGAAGAGAAGAGAAGAGAAGAGAAGAGAAGAGAAGAGAAGAGAAGAGAAGAGAAGAGAAGAGAAGAGAAGAGAAGAGAAGAGAAGAGAAGAGAAGAGAAGAGAAGAGAAGAGAAGAGAAGAGAAGAGAAGAGAAGAGAAGAGAAGAGAAGAGAAGAGAAGAGAAGAGAAGAGAAGAGAGTGATTTTCCATTTACAACACAATAAGTATTCTTTATGATGAATATTCTAATTTCCAATAACCAATCTAATACAATATACTAATTTCCTAATATTTGCATGCAACCTATAGGAACTACTAAATTACCATGTTTTATGGCTTTCTTATCTGTAACCCTTATCTTCAAACCTTTCCTGCCAGGCTTGGGACAGGATGTCTGTTGGTTCTTTGGTATTTGTGGCATTTGGTATCATCTAAACAAAGGAAGAGGCCTTAAACCTTAACATGACTATTTTCAGCATCTATGTCAAATACTGCCAACATCTCTATTTCATCTATTATTCCAGAACTACTTGCTAGGCACTCATAAGATTTTGACATTACTTCCCCAGCAGTGGGAGGCTGGATCCAGGCTGGTTCCTGTCCAGTTTGCTGGAGGCACCAGAACACTGAGCCCCCATTCCCAAATCCAGGCTGGCTCAGGGAGGATGCTCTGTTGGTGGAGCAGCCCTTCCCTGCCTGGGAGGGCCCCAAGCAGGGACAATCATCTGGGACAGGATGAGCTGTCACCACCAGGTCACTGTCCCAGCACACAGGGACAGGGAGAGCTTATGGACTGCTCATATTGTAGGGATTTCAGCTGGTACAATCAAGTCTCTTTTTTCCTAGGGAAAAGGATAAAGTCCTTACAAACCATGGATATCTGGGATTCCCAGGAAGTTGCAATAGTACCCAGCACATTTCCTGTCTTACTGTTTTATGCTGAGGGCAATATTCCCAAATGAAAGGCAATCGAGGGAGGAGCAGGACATGTCACCTTCCCCCTTGTGGGACTTTCATTTGTGAAACACACAGAAATTAGGGATCCTTCAGTTCTTCTGCCAGCTCTTCCATGATTAAAACAAAAGATGAAGGATTATATTTCACCTCTCTAACACTTGTCTAACCCCCCACAAAGGGTTTGCTGCATCCCCAAGTTACTCTCATATGAGGCTTCACACTTTTCTGTCTGCTGTTATTTTTACATTTCATTATCTCAGTGTTTCCAGACAAAAATAGTCCCACTCTGGCAAATCACTGGATGTTTTTCCTCTGTTGCAAACAGATTGCTTTCCTGCCCCTCCTCAGCATCCAGCCCCTGGCTGCAGCAATATCTCTTTCATTAGATGGATCAGGAGCATCCTGCATCCTCTGTATCGGCTTCCCCCCACATGCTGGGATTGAAGTGGTGGAAATTTCCATGAGTTCTGTTACCTGTCCTAACATAAAATGCAGGCACGTGTGGGTGCATTCATAGGCTGATTTTTACCTCCTGCTTCCAAGCTGATGTGGAAGCTGTAGGGAAAAGACAAATGGTATCTGCCAGTTAGGTCTACTAATTACAGGACGTGTTTTGGGGAGGAAAAAAAAAATTGTTTTCACTTGCAGTCTTTCCAATCTGTTTTGAATTAGGAGACACTTAGGATTAGAAAGTGTTTTCTCATTAGAACAAATGTCACAGATTTAAAAATCTCTTCATTTAAATTCCTCCTAATGTTCTTTGGCTTGAATGAGTGAGCTCTTAATGTCCGTTTTAATTAAAGCATTTCTGTGGGATTTCTGTCTGGGCACCTAATGACAGCAGGTCTCGGGGAAGTGGATGTGCTCCAGCTAAGAATGGGAACTCCTGGATGGCAACTGCAGCAGAAACTCTCCTTTTGGGGCTTTTTAGGGAAAAGTGCTAAAGGACACACAAATTAAGATCTGCCTAAGAAATGATCCCACGCTTCCAGCAGGCAGAAATACCTCACGGTTTGGGAGGCACTGGTTTGCAAAGGGATTGATCTGTGTTTCCCAAGCACACCACTTTGAATTTTTCTCTTTTTGCTGCTGTTCTCCTGCCATCAGCACAGGCTCTGGCAGCCAGGCAGGGGTGCTGGGCTCAGCTGTAGCACCCTGGCCCTGCTGCCAGACCCCTCCTCTCCCCCACCCACTGCTCCACGTTTCTCCTCCCTATTCAGGGGAAGGTTTGGTCCTTCCCCCACTCTCCAGCAGCTCCCGTGGTGCTGGATCCATTTATCAGTGCACACCCACAGGAGCTGCCAGTGAGCTGGGCTTTGTCAGCTTTCCCAGGTAAGAAATCCTTTGAAACACCAGGCTTCACCAGGCAGGTGTCTGTCTGGTGGCACAGGAAGGCAGGAAGGTGCTGTGAAATAGAAGCATCGTTAGAGTACATCCACATCCCTCTCCTGCAGCATGGCAAAGGCAGTGGGAAGCAGCCTGGTGGGGAATGGGATGATCCTGCTCCTCAGTGTTCTTCTTTTCCAGCTGGGACAGTCTCCACCTCTCCCTTTTCACTGGAGCAGCCTGGGACAGGAGCTGGTCCCTGCCTCTGCCTCGCCATGGAACTGCCATCCCAGGGGGATCCAAGAGGAGAAGGACCTGGAGGCCAAGACCCATCAGACGGCAGGAGCAGCACTTGGACACTTTCCCTACAGGCAGAGTAGGCATTGAAAAAACAAACCACAGAGCCAGACCTCACTGATGGAAATCACACATCTGGGAACCTGCCTGGGCTCACCCCAGTGCTGCCTGGCTCACTCCTTCCTCCTTCAGTGACAAATAAATCTGGAGACAGCTAATAATGAAAGGCTATTAAGATAAGATTTAGTCTTTATCGTTCTTGTGCTTCCTTCATTTGTCAGGCACTTGAACCAAACAGAGCAAACGTCGATCAGGGAAACGCTGCTGGTACCCAGCCAGAGGCAGATTTATTGGTGCTTGTGCCCAGGCACCATCCAGGGGACAAGGAGCCACCTGGGCAGGTGTGGCCCTGTGTGATTGGTGTCTGTCTTGGGTTGCAGTACAAGATGTGACCAGAAATGTGAATTCTGTCCCCATCTGCTGCAGCCAGGTGGGGCAGTGACCCTTATCTCCTGGCACATATTATCTGCTAATGGGCCATCTTTAAACCAGCTGGGGCAATCATCTTTATCTTTCCCACAGCCCATCCTCCCTCCAGGAGATATCATCTGCTGCTGGGCCATTGAGTCCCAGTGCATGACTGATAAAATTACATCATCCACTGGGAGATGCTCCAGCCAGGGGAGGAGCCAAGCCTTTCCTACCCAGAGAAAAACTGAGATTTGGACACCAAGACAACCTTCTTTCCACTGGATTCCAGAGGAAAGCTGGACCTTTCCACATCATCCCTGCACCTTCAGAGGAAACTGCACCTTCTACAGGAGCACTGCTCCAGCTGAACCACATCTGCCACTGCAGGAGGATGCAGCCACCATTGAATGGGACTGCTGCCAACAGCCTGACTGGCTGATGGGTGTCAGCTTGGATTCTGACTCTGGCAGTTTTTTGGGATTGTTCTTTGTAATACTGTATTTCTATTTTAATTTTCCTAGTAAAGAACTGTTATTCCTATTCCCATATCTTTGCCTGAGAGCCCCTTAATTTCAAAATTATAATAATTTGGAGGGAGGAGGTTTACATTCTCCATTTCAAAGAGAAGCTTCTGCCTTTATTGGCAGACACCTGTCCTCCAAACCAGGACAGTGTCCTTGCTCCTTTCCCTTGGGACACTCATTCCAAGCAGTCACCTTCACTTGGTAGCTCATGAACGAGGCCACTGCTGGAGCTGGGCAGCATTCCTGGGCCAAAAAGTACCTTGACATTCAAAGTATTGTTTTGAAGAAGAAAATCATAGAATTATGGAATGTGTTGTGTTGTAAGAGACCAAAATATCAGCTCATTCCAACCCCATCTTCCACTGTCCCAGGTTGCTCCAAGCCCCATCCAGCCTGGCCTTGGACACTTCCAGGGATCCAGGGGCAGCCACAGCTGCTCTGGGCACCCTGTGCCAGTGCTGTTTAACCACCACACTTGAGGCAAATTGGTTTCTTTTTCATGATCTTTGGAAGTAATATTCTTTATTTACTCCCCCTTCCCCAACACATTAATTGTTTTTCTGTCTTCTCAGAGAGAATCCTCTTTGTGCTGCCTCCCATTCAGGGTCTGTGAGCTGCTGTGTATCCTGGTGAGGTGCAGGGAGTGCTTAGCAGCAAATCTTTGATTTCCTCAATGTAACAGTAAGAAAAACAAAATAAATTAAGCATAGGGTTTTTTTTCAGCTGCATGTAGTGTTCAGATCCTGTAAGAAAAAGCACCTGGATACACAGGGCAGTGGGTAAGGCCCAAAGGCTGCCAGAGCTCCAGGAGCATTTGGACAACAGGTACAGGTGTTAGGTGTCCTGGGCAGGCCCAGGAGTTGGGCTGGATGATCCTGGGAGCTCCTTCCAGCTCAGGATATTGTGACCCATGATTCTGTGACTCTTTGGCAGGAGTTCCTGCAGGCAGGAGACTGAGGGGAAACGTGCAGCCCTTTCTGAGACAATAGCAGTACAGATACAGTCACCTGTGAGGCATCTGCTTTTTGAGATCATGTTCACAGAGCTTTCCCTCCTTTAACATGAGCCCCAGCTCCCCCCTTCCAACATCCTTTTATTGCTTTTAGACTGACTTTGAGATGGGGTGGAAAAAGAAATCTGAGAGAGGTGAGTTCCAAGGTCAGCGCTGCTCACCCTGCTCTGTCATCCCACTGAGCTCATAAATTGGTGTTAACACCTCCTGGAAAGAACAACAGATAGAAAAGGAGAGCCTGGCTCAGATGGGGAAGCAGAGCCATTACTGGGGCAGCCACTGCAGAGCAGGGTCTGGCACGACAGCAAATCCAGCCCAACTCCAATGCCTGCTCAGCCCAGATGTGATCCCAGCTCCTGCAGCATCCTGCTCATCTCCCAGGAGATGGAGGTGCAGAAAGCTGCTTTTTCAGGCAACTTATTTTTTTAAACATCACAAAGCACCTGTGTATTTCTTGCTGCTCTCCTATTAGAAATCTGCTTTGGCAGAGTGCTCTCTTTTTTATTTTTTTATTTTTTTGCTTGTTCTTTCAACAGCTCCTTAGAATGGGGCTTCATGGTGTGGAAAGCACAAATTAGTTCAGACCCTTCCACTTATGATTCCCTTCAGTGGGATTCACAAATATTGCTGCTGTAGACTGGCCACGGTGTGACTTTGGAGGAAATTCTTTCTATGTTGACACTGTTGCTTCATTGTTATTCTTTCTGTACGAGTGAAACAAAATGAAAAATTCATTAAAAACAGAGAGAAAAAAAAAAAAAAGAGGAAAGAAACCCACTGGTGTTTCTCTATCTCCCAGCACAAAAATCAAATGTGGAAGATGGAAAGCAGGGTGGTGGGAAGGGAAGGGTTAAATGTCTGAAGGATCCAGCCATACACAATGTCTGGGAACAAAAATGACAATAAAAAGAATTAAAAGGATCTGTCATCTTTTAAGGTCCCACTATCAAATTAGGGTCTCACAGGTGGACTCACTTTCTTTGGGATGTTTCAGCAGGCAGTGACCCCTCAGAGGAGCTCTGGGAGCTGCACCATGGCCCCAGGGAGCTCCCCAAGCAGGGGCTCTGCTCTCAGGGCATCACAGGATAGATTGTCCTGGGCTGGGAGGGACCCCCAGGATGAGCCAGGGCAGCTCCTGTCCCTGCACAGACACCCCAAGAACCCACCCTGAGCATCCCTGGCAGCCTCAGGGCTGTTCCCTGGGGAGCCTGGGCACTGCCAGCACCTCTGGGAGAACCTTTCCTGGTATCCAGCCTGACCCTCCCTGGCACAGCTCCAGCCATGCCCTGGCTCCTGTCCCTGTCACAGAGCAGAGATCACAGCTGCCCCTCAGGAGGAGCTGCAGGGACCTGAACTCAGTCTCTTCCTCCCCAGCTGAACAAACCAAGCGACCTCAGCAATCCCCATATGGCCCCTCCAGCCTCTCCCAGCCTGGCAGGACCCCATATTCTTCCCTTTCCAGCTGGGCCCCAAGTGCCCCCAGACATCACCTCTAGTCTGGTTTGTCCCATTTTTTCCAGAGAGGGGACAAAGTGGGGGAATCTGAGGCACAGACAGGCTCTGCTGGCAGGGGGACTCTGGGAACAGCTCCCAGCTCTGCTGGGCTCCCAGTGCCTCCTTCTCTGGTGATGGGGCACTCTGCCTCTGCACAGCCCTGTGCTGGCTTCTGCCAGGGCTTTCTGAATTTCCCAGTCTGCAGCCTCAAGGACACCTATTCAGCACTGGAGGGACAGATCCCCTGGGAAGGCACAGCCAGAGGAGCTGGGCCATGCCCTGAGCTCCTCCTCACCAGTGGCACCTCAGCAAAATTGCTCTGTGTGGTTCTTCAGCCTCAGAGCAGGGCAGACCAAAGGACTTGGACCAGCAGATCCTCAGCTCTGCAGGCTGGAGAGTGGTTCCCATCCCCTTTATCCTGATGAGGAGCATCTTCTGTGGTTCCTCACATGGAATCCCTCACCACCCCAGGTGCCTTGGTGCTGGGAAAGGCTTTGCTGTGGTCTCCTACATTATCCTGGCATTCCAAATCAGCATCTCATAGCACAGACAGGTGGCTTTGTAAGGGCTGGATGAGACCTGGGCTCCAGGGAGATTTAGGGATGGATTTGTCTCTTCCTGGGTCAGTTACAAGGGGCAAGACCCCTCAGGGCTCTTTCCTGGGACCTGCCCCAATAGCCACAGCAATGAGCTGAGAAATGCACCCTCAACATGAGACCCTCAATGTCCCTTCCAGCCTGAGCTCTCCTGGGACCTTGTAGCTCCTCAATGCTCTTCCCAAACCTGCTGCAGGTTTGCTCTGTAGCTGCAGCTTTTTATTCTCATGACAGAAGCTCATGGAGATCAGGTCTTGATCTCCACAATCATTATTATCCATCCCAGGAAGGGGACATCACCAAAAATAATCACCTAAATATTTTTTAAAAATAAAGATATCAAAACGTTTCCCAGGATCTCTGCTGAGGAATGTCACAGGGGAAGAAAAGCTCTTTTTGTGATCAAGAGACTGAGCTTCAAAACACCCAAACTGCAATCTCTGTGGGGCACCTTTCTGCAGGGTTATTAATAAGAAATAATTGTTTTAAATGCAGAAAAGTCTGTGTACTTTCTATTCCCTTCCAAAAGCCCTGCATCACTTGTCCTTAATGAATAATGAAAGATGCTTTTGTATTGCTTCCCACCCATAGACTTTCAAGTGATTGTTAAGCAATAATAAATAGGACTCTAAAGAAAATGAAGGCTTGATGAAAACTTAATTCTGGGCTAATAAGTGAAGCACCTGCTGTTGCACAAGTTTACAGACATTCCTGGGGTTTTGGTGGGTGGAGAATTTTGGTGAAAGCTCTGAATGTTCCAACTCTGGCAAAATATCACTAAATGATTCTGAAATGTTGTTGTGTAGCTCCAAGGGAATTAGAATTTGGAAGGAAACTGGGAGATGCCATGCCCAGTACAGACACCCTGGTCACAGCACTGCTGTGATGCCCTGTCTGATCTCACTCTCAGGGGGGATTTATCATGGAAAGCCAAACCCAAAGAGGACATTGTTCTGCAAGCAGAGAGGGAGAGCAACATCCCATGTCAGACTGGGGGATTGGGATTTCATGGGAAATAATGTATTCCACCAGGAAGCTGATGTGGCTTTCCACCCTGCCAGGGCTGAAAGTAAAAAGGGTGCAACATATTTAACTCTTATGGCTTAGTTCCTATTCACAATATCTTTTATGGGAATTGCAATGGAAAAAACTTATTGACAAATTAGTTTAAAAATATGCAAGTACTCCTTATGAGGACATAGATATTGTCCTACTAGCAGGGGCTCCACCTTTCCATAGAGCAGAAAATCAGGCAGTGGAATTGCCTAGACCTATAGGCACAGATATTAAAAATGCTGCTAGAAAAGCTTTACTTTCCTTGAGCCAGCTGGTACCCATGTAAATGCTTATACTACCATCAGACAAGGTGAATTAGAACCCTTTGGTTCTTTCCTAATTCGATTAACACAATCTGTGGAAACCCTTTCACTAAGGGTGCAGGTGGAAAACTGAAGCTTGGAAGGGATATCATGGAATTATGGAACGGGTTGGGTTGGAAGAGACCTTGAAGCCCATCTCATGCCACCCCAGGGACACTTCTGCTATCCCAGGCTGTCCCAAGCCCTGTCCAATTGGCCTTGGGCACTGCCAGGGATCCAGGGGCAGCCACAGCTGCTCTGGGCACCTGTGCCAGGGTCTCTCCACACTCAGAGGGGAGAATTTCTTCCTGATATCCCATCCATCCCTGCCCTCTGTCAGCCATGAGTTGCTCAAGAAAAATTGAGCTGAAAAAGCCAGTTAATGGCTCACATTTGAGTTGGTAGGTACCGAGTTCTTGCCTCCAGCTCACAGCCAGAGAGGTCTTGATGTTGACAGGAGAATTCACATCACTGAGGGTTTTTACCCAACCTTTAGAGGTATCTTCTGAGTACCTCAGCACTCCCACCAGTCCCATCAGGAATCAGCACTGTGTCAGGTAGTTTTGTGTAACTGATCACTTAAATACCACTAGAATTCTGTTGGGATCAGCTGGGAAAACTTCAGGAGGATTTTGCCTTGATTGTCAATCAATCATTTGTGCTGTGGTATTATTCCAGGTATGTAACAGGAATAAATTTCTTCACAGAAAGGGATGTTCAGCCGCAGCACAGGTGCCCAGGGCACTGGGGGGGAGTGACCATCCCTGCAGGATTTAAAAGCCGTGAGGATGTGACACTTGGGGACATATGGCAGTGCCACGATAAGGGCTGGACTTGACGGCGACTCCGATTTATGACCGTGCGATGTGTCATTCCTGCTGGTGAGCTCTTGCCCTTCCCTAACACGCTGTTGAGAACAGCTACACAAAATGATTCGCATAGATGTGCCCTGAACAGCTGCCGTGAGCTGGAGCGCACACACCCAGCGGGACACGGAGCGATGCTGCCCGGGCCCCCCACGCCTCCAGCAGCGGCGAAATGCTGCGCGGCAATTTCGGTGGGGAAACATCATCTTCCCAAGAGAATTTTCTTCGCGGTGAGTGCCAGGAGCGGGCGGACACAGAACGGAGCAGCCGAGCCGAGCATCGCGCTGTTCCCGAGAGCCCCTGGGATGAGCGGCCGGGCTGGAGCTCCGGGCTGGACCCGCGGCGGCCGCGAACTTCGGCTCCGGCGAACGGGCGTAGGCAAAGAGCGAGCGGCGCCGGTGCGAGCGCTGGGAGCGGCTGCTCCGCCGTTCCTGGGCCGCGCTGCGGGGCCGGGACCCCCCGACGCCGGGATCCCCGACACCGGGACCCCCGACACCGGGATCCCCGAGCGCAGCCCAGCCCGGCCCCGCCGCTCCCTCACGGCGACCCGCGCCCGGAGCAGCCCCGCGCGCCCGGCCCCGCCCGTGCCCGCCCCGCTCTGGACTCTTCCACCGCGCGGGCAGCGGAGCGGGAGGGGCGGGCGGTGCGGGGACGAGCGGCGCTGCCCCGAGCCGAGCTCCAGCGGCGCGGCCCTGCCCGGCACAGCCCCGTCAGGGCGGATCGGTGCGGGCCGCGCCGCGGCAGCAGCGAGAGCGGAGGGCGGGCGGCGGGGTGAGCTCTCCGCGGCGCGCGGGCCCCCCCCGGCCTGGAGCCGTGGTACGGTCGGCGGGAAGGAGCCGCGGCGCGGGGCGGTGCGCGGCACTGAGCCGGCGGCTCCCGCGGGCGAGGCGGGACGGGCCGGGCTCTGCGTCCGCACGGCACCGACCTGCCCGGTGAGTGCTGCTGCCCCTTCCCCCGGCTGCTGCGGGGGCCGTCCCGCCAGCCCCAGCGTGCTCTCCGTGCTGGGTTTCCCTTCCAGTGACTTAGTGCCGCTTTATTATTACTGGGGGTTTTTTTGGGGTTTTTTTTTCTTTCCTTTTCAATCTTCTCTTTCCCTACCGGTTTTCTTGCGCGTGGGTAGGTTTTTCCGCCCTGGATGCAGGTTTTCCCCGTTTGCCGGGGAGTTCCCGCGGGATGGGGAAGTGCCGCGCCGGGAGGCGGCTCGGGCCCCGGCGGGGCTGAGCGCTCGGGAGGGATGTCCGCGCTGTGACCGCACCATCGCGGGGTGCTTCGTGCCTCCTGCACGCCGGAGATGTTCGGCCGCTCCGCCTGCGGGGCCTCGGGCGGCCGGCAGCGGCTCCGTAGCCAGAGAACAGGCGGAATATCGGCGCTGAGCCGCGCCGTCCGTGCGGAGCCCTGCGGCTCCAGCGCGCCGTGCCGCTGCCGCTCTGTCGCGATTGCCGGGGCTGATGGTTTCTGTCGGGAGTTGTATTTGGGAACAGGCTCCCCAGGGAAGTGTGGAGTCACCATCCTTGGGAATGCTAAAAACGAGCAGATGTGGCACCCGGCCGTATCGTTTTAGTGAGCATCGGGGGACTTGGCTAGAGGTTGGAAGTTGATGATTTTGGAGGTATTTTCCAAGCTTAGCGATTCCACTGATTTGAGGAGCTGTGTGAAACTCCGGCTCTTACTCCAGAGCAGCTTTGGGGAGTATGAGGCAGTCGGGTCTGGCCTTTGGAAGGGACCCGGGGGCTGATTCCCTCTTCGGACAGCCCGGGCGGCCGAGACACAAACCGCAGGGTGGATGGGCACCTTTATTTCCCTGACTTGCCTCTGAGGAGCAGAGCCCACCTGCAGGAACGACCCATCGCAGCTGTGCTTGCTGCAGTGCTTTAGCACAGAATCACTTGGGCTGGAAAAACCCGCTGAGATTAACACAGCGCTGCCAAGCCCACCGCTAAACCAGGTCCCCAAGTGCCACATGTGCACCTCGTTGAAATCCCTGCAGGGATGGTGGTGACTCCGCCAGCTCTGAGTGCGGTTCTCCCGTGGTTTTGGCCGGGGCTGGGAACCAGCCCGTGCTGGCTGTGGCTCCCCACGCTCCAGCAGCTGCTCAGGCTTTGGGGCAGGCTGGCGGCATCACGGCTGGCTTGAGCTGACCTCCAAGGCCAGGAGAAGAAACCCTTTTATTCCATCCTGAGGCCGTGGTTGTGTTTCCCCCGCAGTGAGTCCCGTGCGGTCAGACTCTGCCGGCCCTTCCCGAGCCCTCGGCGTTTGCCCTGGAGCCCAGAGCCCCGGCCCAGCTGTTTCCTTGGCTGTCCCTGCTCGGGAGGAGCGCTGGGCTCCTCCACAGGTGCTCCTGCTCTCCCTGTAGCAGTGGGGTGGGAGATGGTGCTTTCCCTCTCGTTCTGGCCCGTCCTTTATTCTGCTGTTTGTTGGGATTTGGGCCCTTTGCGTTATCCTGAAGGGCAGGAAGGAGCCTGGCTTCCAGTGAGCTCCGGGCTGAGGAGCTGTGCCACGAGCAGAACCTCAGATGAGTGACCCTGTAGCACCTCGGAGAGTGACACCTGTCACAAGGTTTATTGCTTTTGTTCCTGGAAGCCTTTTCTGTGACTTGTTTTGGGCCAGCTTCCTTTGGGAGGGGTGGGTGTTCAGACACTCCTCCAGCTCTCTGAGGATTGCTGCTGTTTTAATTCTGTCAGGCTAATGCTGGAGATGGATTTCAGGGGAACAGCAAAGCAGAAAGAGGTGTGTCTCTTAAGAACCGCTTTCTTTAGAAATGGCTGATAATAGCAGTGAGTTTAGGGAGGATGTTTTATTTAGGGGTTGAAAAGAGAGGATTAAAGCTCTTGACAGAGAGCAGTTTATGTGGAGTAAGTGATGGGACTTGATCATTCAGAAAAAGACTCTAACGTGTTCCCATCACCAAGACAGCTTACAGCTCTCCTTGTCCCAAATCATTCAATAAAAGCAACAAAACTCCTTTTGATTTGACTTCTTTACTGGTGGCTGTGTAAGGAGTTTTGAGACCTAGCAGTAAATTTTTATCTGCTCAAAGGAAACAGCCTATGGGTATAAAAATCTGTGATATGCTTAAGGTACTGTGGGTTTATCCAAGGTGTTAATTACAGGCATTGGAAGTAGCTGTGTCTGTCTTGGAGAATTGCAGCTTCTCCTTCCTTGCCACCTCCAATCAAGTTACTGTGCTCCTGGATTTGCAGAAGCACAAAGTCACTGCTTGTAAAATTACTGAAATAAAAAAGGTTTGTGCAGGGGAGAAGAAACAAGAATCAAATTTTAGGCTCAAATTGTGATTCCAAAACAAGTTGCTCATTCTTCTCACAGCTTGAGGTTTGTGATGAAAAGGTTGAAAACACCCAGCAAGAAAAACAGGCTGGGGAAAAAAAAATCCGGAATAAACTGAACAGAGGAAAATTCAGAATAAACTGTCATCAGAGAGTGTTTATAAACCTGCTGGAGAAAAGAGAGGGAGCAACCATTCAGATCAATAACAAGTTCTTTTTTTATAACTGTAGCGCTTTAATCATATAGTTTAAAAAAAATAATCCTAAATGTGTGCATTTTATACCTGTGCTGGTAGCTGGGGCTAAATCTGCAGAGTTCATGCTGATCTGGGTAATCTGAATCAAGCTGAATAGTAAAGAGGCTCTTAGGAGGATCTGAAACCCAGGAGGCATTTTTCAAACCTGAGTTATGTCACTTTTTTAAGAGGTGCCCCAGGCAATTGCATTTTAAGAAGACAAAGCTTTTGTTTTCAAGCTGGCCTAGAAAAATGCCAAGGATGAATCCAAAGTAAAGGCTTTCAGAAGTTGTCATTTGTGATTAAGTTGATTTTGCTGTTGTGCACAGAAGGCCCCTGCCTTCCCCAGCGTGCCCAGAGCTGGGGCTATTTTTATTTTTGCCACCAACCAGTGCTGGTGTACCTGTTCAATTCCAGTGAGTAATAGTTCCCAGGGGGGTCTCACCTGAAAGTGTTATTTAGTGAGAAGGTCGGGTGTCTTCCAGCTATGGAAAATGAATGGTAGGTGCATTATAAAATAATTGAGGTGATACCAGGCAGGCATTGACTTAGATGGAGGTTCTGCAGAATTAACATCTGTCTGTGTCTAGTTTAGTATTTGAGATGTTGGAAATACCAAAGCTGAGGCTGTTTCCTTTCACAGAGACCAGCCTGCATGCACGTAGTGAATCCAGAGCTTTTCTTGAGGCTTCTCGTGTTACCTGCAGCCTAAAACAATCAGAAAGACTATCCTCGTGTTGCCAGGCTGTGGGCAAACAAGAGGAGCTGCTCCTGCGAGCCGGGCTGGGGGGATATTGTGCAGGATGTAACAGATGCTGCTGGAGCATGGATGTGGAAAAGTCTGCTGCCTGCAATCTGGAGAGCTGTGAGCTCCCAGCGAGATGCTGCTTGTTAGAGAGAGGTGAAATCCTGCGAGTATTGTAATGACTGCTTGTTCTCAAATAAAACGAGGGCAGGTTTTGTCTGAAAATGTGTCTGAAAGCAGCTCTGGCTGCAGGAGCAGTAGGTGTCCCTGGAGCCCCCCATCCCTGGGAGCAGCTGGTTGCTCAGCCCTGGCCCTGGCTAGCCAGGGGAGGGCTATAAGGGCAGCCTGAGTCATGCTTTTGGCTCCTGCAGAACACCCAAACAATGCTGTTTGTCCTCTTGGCTTGCCTGGCACAAAGAGCTGTGGGGCTGGATGGACCAGGGGCACCTCTGAGCTGCAGCTCCTGCCTCCTGCAGTTCTCACCCTGGCACCTCTAAACCCTAATATTTTATTATTTATTTAAAATCAAGCCTTGAGAATGTGTTGCAGATGTGTAGAGCAAGTGGTGCTGGGATCTGAGGCAAGGCTGGCCCTGCCTTTGCAGGGAAGGTCTCCAGTTGATTTCTGGGCTTTTCCTTCCCCTCTGCTGCCAGAGCTGCCCTGCAGGATGTGCCCAGCAGGATGCCAAGCTCTGTTCTAGGAGCATCCCTGCACCTGCAGCAGAGTATTTCCTTTACTGAGCATCCACAGACTTTGCCAGTGATGTTGCACAACTGTCTGTTTTTGTGGGATTTTTGGATTTTTTTTAAAAATTTGTTCCAAAAAGATCTAGTTTCAAAATAGAAAACACAATGCCACGTTGCTAGGGTTTATTTCTACCAAGAGTAAAGTAAATAATAGATGGGCACCTCTGGGCTTTGTGAATTCAGTGACTCCCAGGTGGTATCTGCAGCATCACCTCCATGTGGGGCTGGTACCAAACAAAAGGAGCTGAGAAATGCCAGGGCTTTATCTGATGCTTTTGCAAGCAGCTTACATTTCAACAAATACAGCCTCGCTGGGAATGAATGAGAACTCATTTTCGGGTTGCTGGTGCAGGCAGAATGAGAATGGCCGGGTTAAATGTGTGAGCAGGAGCAATAACTGAGGCAGTGCAGCTCTGCCTCCTGCTGGGTCAGGATTCCCCCTGGCTCCTTACCTGGAGGGGAACATTCCCCTGGGATCTGCCTGCTGGCACCTCTACAGGAGACAATTTCTGCAAGAGAAGGTGCTGAAAAGGTGGCAGTGGACACTCGTTGTGGAATCCTTTTTGTTCATTTTAATGTGGGAATTCCTGAGTTCAGGATAGGCTGGCAAAGGTCCCAGGGTGGACAGGAGGTGGTTGCAGGTCTCCCCCACCAAAGCTCTTGACGCTTTTATTAGTCTAAATCTTGTGCTGCCCTACTGTCTTTAGCAAACTTTCTTTTGGAAAACTGTCTGGGGAGCATTTGTGAGAGGAGAAGTTCCTTTGGAAGGATGTGGGGAGTGCTGGCCCTGCCAGTTCTGCACAGGGCAGTGGCTGCTGTGTCACTGGCACCTGTGTCAGTGCCCATGGCTGCCTTTCACCTGGTCTTTGTGACATCCTCCACTCCAGGGTGACTCTTCTGGCCCAGCATGTGGCCCTGTGTGAGAAACTGCAGGTAATTGTATTTTTTCAAATCTAGAAGAAATCTGTGTGCTTGCTGAGCTGATGGTGCTGCCTGGCCTGAGCTGTGTTCCTGCTGAGGGGCAGCACTGGAGGGGTTGGGGGGTTCATGGAGGGGTTTGGGGGTTCAGCAGCTCCTGGAGCTGTGTCTGCTGTAAAACAGGTGTTTTTGTTGGTGCTGCAGCAATCTGCAATGCTTAGAGCTCTTACAGCTCCCAAAGCTCCTTCTGAAGTTGGTAAAAGCTGTAAGCACAGCAGAAATCCCCTTGAGCTCTTCTAGTACTTTAAACTTAATTTTTTGTTGTTTATAATTTTTAACTTCTGCTCCAAAGAGTGCAGTGCTTATGTTCACACATTTCAACAGGCCAGTAAAACCTTGCCTGTCCTCTGGGATGGCTCTGAGAGAATCCCAGGATGGTTTGGGCTGGAAAGGACCTTAAAGCCCATCCAGTGCCACCCCTGCCATGGCAGGGACACCTCCCACTGTCCCAGGCTGCTCCAAGCCCAATCCAGCCTGGCCTTGGGGCACTGCCAGGGATCCAGGGGCAGCCACAGCTGCTCTGGGAATTCCAGGCTGCTCTGGGCACCGTGTGCCAGGGCATCTCCACCCCTGCAGGGAAGAATTTCTTCTCAATATCCCATTAACTCTGCCCTTTGGCAGTGCCATTCCCCTTGTCCTGTCCCTCCATCCCTTGTCCAGAGTCAAGGAGCTGGCTCTGAAATTTCTGTTTATGATGAAGGATCCTCATGCCCTGCAGCCAGTGTCCCTCTGGTGGCACCTGGGCACCCCCAGGCACAGGTGAGGCTGACACAGACCCCCCTTGGGGAGCTCCCCTGTGCAGGTGATGCTGTGCAGCATCCCCAGGGGCATGGCTGCTGCCCTGCTGCCCATCCCAGGTGGGGTTTGTGTGTTCTGGAGCTGGGCTCCTGCAGCTGGGCTCCCCTGACTGCTGATACCTCCTGTGAGCACAGCCACTCCTCGTGGCTGGGAGGGCTTAGATGATTTAATTAAACTTGTTGTGAGGAAGAAATTAAATTTGGTCCCTTGCCCTGCTCGTTTTACCAGGGAGAGAGCACATCCTTTCTGAATGGAGCCCTTCCTTGCCTTCTGTTTGCCTTGGAAAAAAGCAATTTCTCTGTCAGCTTTTAGCCTGACTCCTGGGCCCCCACTGCTTGTTTATCTTCAGCAGGTCCCCAAATCTGCAGCTTTGAAGATGGGCTTAAACATTGATCATCTCTTACAGTCCTTCATCTTTGTTCTGCCAGCAGACATTAGGAAAGATATTTTAAATTACCTTTTTCCCCCCAAATGAATGGGCTGTGTGTATGGGCTGGAGAATTAAAGCTCTTCCAGCCAAACTATAAATCAGCTGCTCTCATGTTTTTGCCCAGTTCTCCTGGGTTCATCTTCCAGCCCAGTCTACAAAGCAGGGATTCCAGGAAAGATAAAAGCCAAAGTGCAACTTAATTTCGAGGCAGGATCCACCAGTGTTGCATTTGGGGAGCAGGATTCTGTTTGAAAATGATTTTTTTTCTCCCCTTATTGCAGCAGTGGGGTCTTTTTTTTCTTGCTGCTCCCTAGGGAAGGGCTGGGGGGCTGCATGTTCAGACAGTGGGATGCAGAGGTGAGCTGATGTCTGACACTGGCAGCTGCTGGCAGGGAAGTTTGGAAAAGAAACTTTGGATCTCTTCCTTTGCCATTTGAGCACTGAGATCTGGGAAAATGAGTACTTGCTAACAGCAGAACATTTATTCTGTGTCAAGCAGGCGGCAGACAGCAGAGGTGGTTAATTCAGCATGGAAAAGCCCAGAGCTAGAGCTGAACAGGCAGGGAGGTTTAATCAATCATTTGGAGCAGGTTTCTGATGCTCCTTTGTGCAGACACAGTTCTTTGTGGTGGTGGTGTTAACACTTTATTGGTAACAGGTCACACCAAGCAGAGCTGGGAGGGAGCAGGTTATTTAGATGCACAGTCACTCTTTATTTATTTATTATTGCATGTCCCAAACTACTGGTGAGAGGAGGTCCTGGAGGGCTTGGGCTGAGGAGTTTGGCTCAGTGAAGGGGGATGCAGCAGCTTGAGCTGTCTGTGGGTTCTTGATCCAGGCTGGTCTGCGTTCATTGCTTTTATTATCATTTATCATATCAGAGCCACAGACGGGTTGGGTTGGAGGGGACCTCAAGGCTCATCTCATTCCAATCTCCTTCTGCAGTTCAGTTTGCAGATTCCATATCCCCCATCCCCTTCTGTGTGCTGATGCTCTCTGCCTTTTTTTTTCACTCCTCATTTGCAAGAGGGGGAAAAACAGTGTGACCTCAGAGTTAACAGATTGTAGCCTTATATGTAGCATAAACATCTATATTTTATGGTTTGTTGTGAGGCATTGATGCAGGGGATTCTGGCCCAGCAAGTCAGAGGCTTTTACCTCTCAGTGATGTGAGTAATTTATGGCTCCCCCCAAGTCTGCACAGCTGGGTTTCCAAACTACAGCGTGTTGGGGAGTAAATATTGCATGTTTACACAAAGCCTTTTCTCTCCAAGTCCCCAAAAAGAAGATGAACCACTTTTACAGGCTGCTCAGGCTGGGGAGGTGCCATACCCTGGGGCAAAATGCAGGTGGGAAAAGCAGCCCAGCAATCTTATAAATACAGTGAATTTTCAGTTCTTTCCTGGGTTGTAACAGGAGGGGAGCATTCTGAGCATCTCCACAACCTGCAGTGATGTGAAAGAGAGAGCTTTGTGCAGTGGTGGCTAACAGCCTTTAGATCCACTGAGTTTTTGTTCAAAGGAAGTGTTTTTGGAAGTAGCTGCCCTCAGCCCATGCTGGAATTGGTACTAACAGGGGAGGCAAACAGGCTGATGCTGCTGAGGTGCAGGGAGCCAGGACTTGTGCTGCTAGTGACTGCTTTATAGATTTCATGTTAAATCAGGCAATAAGTTTGGATTCTATCTTTTTTTTTTTCTTTGCCTGAAGTTTGTCAACTTTTTATTTTACTCTAAGAGTTGTGAGCAAGAGGAATCACCAGCTGATAAAATTGATGCAAACCAATTAATTTATTTTATTGCAAATATTAAATACTCTGAGCTGGAAGGGACCCACAAGGATCAAGTCCAGCTCCTGGACACTCCAGCTATCCCCACCCTGTGCCTGAGAGTATTCCTTGAGCTGCTGTGATCACTTCTTGAATTCTTGTTCATCCTTTGAATTTTGCTTGCTTGAAGTTATCTAGTGAGAATAAAGGCAACCACAAGGTATTGATAAGGCTTCCCACTCACTAGAGTTGTTTTTTGCTCCCACCCTGAAAAAAAAAAAAGTGACCAAATCTGAGAAATCTCTGTATGATTTCTCAGATAGGCAGTGCTGACATTTTCCCCTGCAGCAGGGTGGTGTGTGAAGCTCTGGGCTTGCTGAGGAGCAGTGTGGCTCTGGCACTGATGCTCTAAATATAAAACAGGTAGGAGGGCATGTGACTTGGCCTGACCTTGGGCAGAGGGAGCTGGGCACAAAGCCAGGGCTCAGCTCCAGTTCTGCTGGGTGGTGTTGGCCTCCCCCAGCCCCTGCCGATCCCTGCTGGCCATTGCCACCCCATTGCTGGGGCTTTGCCCTGTCACAGCTGATCTTCTCGGAGGGCCTGGACTCTGGGGAATGCCTGGCATGTGGCATTTCTCTCATAGCAGCCATTTCTGCTGGGCTGAGGAGCTGGCCCTGCTCTGAGCACCCTCCTTGGCCAGATCTGCACCTGTTTATTGCTGCACAGACTCATTTCCCCACCTTTTGTGTCTCAGGGCTCAGCTCTGGGAGGTAACAGACACCTGAAATTACAGATTCACTGAGGTTAGGAAAGATCTCCAAGACCAGCACCTCTGCCATGTCCCCAGGTGGGTTTTTGAACACTTCCAGTGTCTGTACCATCTTCCCTGGGCAGCCTGCCCCATGCCTGACTGCTCTTTGAGTGAAGAGATTTTCCCTAATATCCAATCTAAACTTCCCCTGGCACAGCTTCAGGCAGTGCTATCCTGTTACATCCCTGAGAGAAGAGCCTGACCCCAGCTGTCCTGAAGGGCTTGGACTTGTCCCCCAGGTCACCTGGGTGCTGCAGGAGCATGCAGCTCATTTCAGGTGGAGAGGTTTTGCAGCAGTGCTGTGGCTGTCCCCTGATGCAGCAGCCCCAGGGCTCTGTCCCTGTGCTGGTGCCATTAATCATCCTGTGAGGATCCCAGGGGGATGGATGTCAGTGCTTCACACTCCTGAGGTTACAGGGAGCAAAAGCTCGGGCCCCAGTCCTGAAAATCATGGAATTGTGCAGTGGTTTGGTTAATGATCATCCCATTCCACCCCCTGCCACGGGCAGGGACACCTTCCACCATCCCAGCCTGCTCCAATCCCTGTCCAGCCTGCCCTTGGACACTTCCAGATGGGCAAGCCTGGGAAGTGTATTTAAACAAAGAAAGATGGGCAGTGCTGCTCCCCAGTCCCCCAGTGAATCATGGTGCAGCACTCCTGTGCACAGCTGCCTTTTGTTCCTGCACATTCCCAGGCAAAGCAGGTGGTGCTTAATTTTTTTCTGCATTAAAAAAACCCAATTCTGTGGCGTGCTGTGCGAGGCTACTCACATCTGTGCACTCTATGTAGGTCAGATGTGTAGTTGCTTCTTTAGCAAGACTAAAGTTGACAGCGTTTCCTGGCTGCAGCCAGCGAGGGAGGATCACAAAATTCACATTCTCCGTGAGCAGTGTCCTTGGGGAAGACCCCACGGGGGCTGTGTGTGTGCAGGTGGGGTTTGTTGCCTTTCTGGGGTGCTCCACGTTTGTGACAATGAGCTTTATTGATGGGAGATTTATCAGAGCTGCGTGTCCAGGCTTGGTTCAGTGTCATACCAGATTAGCCCTGCAGCTGGAAATGCTAAATGCTTCCCTGCCCTGCTTCCAGCAGCTGCCTCTGCCACTGAAAGCTGTTCCCTAATCTCTGCAGCCCCTGTTCCTCTTGCTGCATTTCTTCACATGCAAATGCCTCTCCCTCCCCTTCCCTCCCCCCAGCCAATCCTGCTCTGGGATTCCTTGACCTCTTTTGACTCTGCCAGTGGTGGAGGAGAAAATGAGTTGGAAACAGGCAACCTGTCACGCCCAGGAGCAAGTTAGGGATGGGATCTATCACCTTTTAGAGCAGTGGGGAGTCTCCCCTTGCTCATGGGCACAGCCTCAGACCCAGGTTTGTGTCCTCTGATCCCCTGAGTCTGATCCCAGCCCATGGAACAGGAGACCTAAACCAGTCTGGCTGCTTTGTACATGTTGAGAGTTCCTTCTGTCTTCCGTCCTGAGGTTCTGTGGGTGATGTAGGAACTTCCTTTTTCACAGAAGAAGCTTTTTCTGGAGGGAGAGCTTGAAAACATCCATTAAAAACGCATAAGCAGAGGACCTAAGGCTCATTTAAATCTGAAGAGGGAACTGGCTTTGCTGCCCATGTTACTTTTCCTTAGCTGAGATGACCACAATTGGAGCAGTGGCAGAGGGGGATCAGATGAAGATAAAGGTGGATATGTGGATGTCCTTATGCAGGGTGGAAGATATTTCCAGTATTAAAATTGTTCTGCCTGCTCCACAAGTCTTACCAAGAAATACCTGAACTGAAAGAAGGGCTCCACCTGCCACCTCCTCCTCTGAAAATGAGCAGCACCTGCAACAGAGGATTCAGCAAAGGAAGGAGTGTCTACAGGCAGCAGCAGCTTTCCAGGAGACTCCACATGGGATGGGAAGGGTGTCCTGGAGCAGGATGAGCACCCAGGAGCTCTGGCAGTGGCAGTGAGCAGCTCCTGGTGACTGGAGCAGTGAGTGGTGGTGGGTGCAGCCCTGCTCTGGTTGTGACTGATCCATGGATTTGGGAGCACTGCTCTTGGGTTGGAGTAGGCTTCCAGTGTGAGGAAATGGACTCTGGAGTTCAGAGTGGCACAGAGTTTCATGGAAACGAGTGTTGCAGCACTTGAAGGGAAATTGGAATAACTGAAGACTGCTTGTCCTGCAGGAATTCCAGCTGCAGTCCTGCTCAGGGTGTACATGAGTGTGAGGACATCCCAGAGCAGCTCTGTGCTGCAGAGACCACCTTGCTATCTGCTCTGCTGCTGTGTGCAGCCACAGATCCAGGGGTGAGGCGTTTCCCATGGCTGCTCCTTCCCTTCTTCCTAAAGAAGATGAAGGGTTCCTTGTCAGGGAAGCTCCAGAGTGCAACCAATCTCTTAAACTCCTGCTGATCAACTGAAACTAAGAGAGAACTAATGAAATCCCTATTGCCACACCACATCTGTTTTGACTTTTAACAGGAGAATGTGCTGGTGAGTCAGGAGCCCCACCAGGAGCTGGACTTGTTTTGGGTGGGAGGTGGAGAGGGGACTGTGGGGGGTTGAAAGTGGAAGCAGGGAGCAGAGCAGGGGGTGAATTTGCTGTGCTCTGGGTTCTGGTGAGCTCACAAGTGGAGTCCCCTCGACTTTTGGGGATCTCTCAGCTGTTCTGGTTGTGAAGCAAACAGAGGTACTTGAGTATTTTGCAGTTTTCTCCTGACTTGTTTTTAAAAGCAGGGTGTAAACTCCTTATTTTTAGAGATGAGAAAAGGGAACGAGGAAGGATCCTGTGCCATTGTTTGCACTCACAGCAGAAGTGAAATGACTGCTTTGGCCAAAACAATAAATCTCAAACATTTTTATGGCAGAAAGTCCCTCTGGGAAGGGTTTGGAGGAAAAGGGGAGTGAGCCTGGCTGGGCTCCCAGCAGCTCATCAAGGCCTTTGCCCATTTGATGTCACCTCAGGTGGGAGAAGCCTGGCTAAGGCTGAGTTTAATGCTTTGAGGAGGTTTTCCTCCTGAAAGTTCAGAGGTAAAGAGGATTTTGCATTCAGCAGGACCTCTGTCCATGGAAAAGTGGTTTTGTGAAGGACTGGCTGTTGGGGCTGGCTTTCTCCTGGCAGAGACCTTGAAGGTCTCAGTAGCCAAATACACAAAGTTTGGAAGTACAGACACTTTGGGGACATCTCTCCTTGGCCCTGGTGAGTGTCCCTGGGGCATTCTCTGGCTCCAGTGCTGCAGAGGAGCACATGCAGCCAGCTCATGCTGGGACCAGTGCTGTGGTGGTGGGCACCATCCTGCCCTGGGGATGCCAAGAGCCAGAGAGTCTCTCCCTGCACAGGGGCTGGGCACAGCTGTGATGCCAGGGAAGGGATGTTTGTGTCACAGCTGGAGGCAGCAGCTCTCCATTGGAATTTTGGGATGGGTTTGCTCCCAGCAGCCTGCTTGTTCTCTCCCTCCTTAGAGCTGGAATGAAGTCAGTCCTCTGCCTGAGCTGCTGGAGTGATTTTTGTGACAACTCAGGAGGAGCAGCAAGAGCCACAGGGGTCCTGGGATTGTCAGAAGTCTGCCAAACTCTGACCCTGCCACCTGTGTGCCTCCAGTCCCTTTTTAGGAGGAGTTTATTAACCTTCTGCAGTAATTTCTGTCTGGCTGCTCCTTGGGCAAGGCAGGGTGAGGCTGGGGGCTGAGGTGGAGCTGCCTCTGGGCTGCATTCCACACCTGCCTGCCCAAGGAGGCTGCACATGGAGCCGTGTCCATCCCTGCTGCTGGTTCAGCAGCAAACCACCCTGCCCAGAGCCCAGGAGGCACTGCAGGGTCTCCAGCACACCACTGAGGCTGTCCCCATTCCCTTGTGGTGTTAAAAAGGAGTGGGAGTCTCAGTTAAGTGCTGCCACCAAGGCTGTGCTTTGATTTGCCTCCATGCACACAAGGATTGTTTTGATCTCAGATCACCTGGGAATGCCACAGAAGCTGGGAATCCTGCATCCCCTGCTTGCTCCAGTTTATTAAAATCCCCCATCCATAAACAATAACTCTTCAAAGCTGTGTGCTGCAGAAGCTGCAGTGCTGGGTGATGTATAAAACATGACCCTGCCAAAACCAGCCTGCTCCTCTGGGGGCAGCTCAGATCTGGCCATCCTTGAAGTAATGCTCAAAACAAGGTGTCTCCTGCTTGTTCAGCAGAGCTTGAGACTCCTTTAAATAAAAATGTGACACGGGGTTTTGTCAGGGGGATCTGATTTGTCCCTTGGAATGGGAATTATTTCCTGACTGATGTCAGCAGTGCCTCTGGGATGGTGGGATTTAGCTGCAGATTAGCATGAGTTGCTTGGTTTAAAGGAAGAAAACATGCCAGCCCAAGCAATTTGACCAAACTTTACATTTATTTGTGTTGCAGGGACAGTGGGGAGCTCCTGCAGCCCAGGCTGGGGCTGCCAGTCAGTGCTGCCCTTGGAAAGGGGCTCAGGAGATGGCAGAGGTCACATTTTGTGCCCCCTTTGGGGAAGAAATGTGCTGGTTTCATGGTGGCTGAGGGGTGGGAACTGGGGAGGGCTCAGGGGTGTGATCAGCACCCTGGATGTGTTTAATAAAGACTGGGCATGGCACTCAGTGCCAGGGTTTACTTGAGGAGGGGGTCTTGGGTCATGGGTTGGATCTCAAAGGTCTTTTCCAACCTGCTTCATTTGGGCTGGGACATCTGGACTGGCCCATCACTTCTGCACATTTCCCTTGGGTGGAATTGCAGCTATTTCAAGGTAATAATCTGGCACAAATGCTCAAATGTAGAACCAAACCCCATTCCTGCTTGTGGGCAAAATATCCTTCAATGAAGTTTTGCTGTCCATATATGTCTTCAATTCTTGGTTGGTTTTTGTTACTCTTTTCTGTGCCAAGATAAATATCCCCAAATGAGTGGTCTCATGATTTCAAATTCTGTATTATTTTTTGAGTGTTGTGCTTTTCTTTCCTCTCTACCTTTTGCTGCCTGGCCTCCTCCAGGGATGTTGTTTTCAAGATTTATTCTGCAAGATTTATTCTTGCAGCTATTTCAGCAGGATGGCCAGTTGCAGGCATAGGAGAAGAAAAAAAACCTCAAAAGCCTCAGGATTTTCATGTTGCTTGACCTCAGGAGCCTCAAGTGTCAGGAACCCAAATAATAAACAAATAAAAAACCTTGGAAGGTGGTGGGAGTGGTGACCTTGTAGTGCATGTCTGGGCAGCTTGTGCTGCACTTTCAGGTTCCTGATGGTCTCTTTAAAATGCACCTGTGCATCTGATGAAGGTGGGGGAGTTTGGTTATTTTTTAAAATTATATTCTGATTTAGGCCCCACAAGCCAATGAAATTCCTGGGGCTCCTTAAGGCTCCCCTGTTGTGTTTTTAATTCCTGTGTGCTCATTCAGCAATGAATATGGAAAGGCAGCACAGGGAAGTGGTTATGGTGGATATTAAAAATAATCCTAGCTGGAGTTTGAGGAGCCCTGGGGTGTTGTGGGGGATGCATGCTCAGCCTCGGTCCCTGTAGGACCAGTGTGTGTCTGTGCTTCCATGTGAAGTCTTTTCACACTCCATGGGCACTCTCAGATCCCTGCTTCCTGTTCTAATTCCACTCTGTGCTGTCTGAGAGAGAATCCCAGGATGGTTTGGGTTAAAAGGGACCTTGAATCCCTCCCTGTCCACCCCCTGCCATGGCAGGAACACCTCCCACTGTCCCAGGCTGCTCCAATTCCTGTCCAGCCTGGCCTTGGGCACTGCCAGGGATCCAGGGCAGCCACAGCTGCTCTGGGAATTCCATCCCAGCCCCTCCCCATCCTCACAGGGAGCAATTCCTTCCCAAAATCCCATCCATCCCTGTCCCCTGGCAGTGAGAAACCATTCCCTGTGTCCTGTCCCTCCAGGCTCTTGTCCCAAGTCACACCTGAGCTCTCCTGGAGCCCCTTAGGCCTGGAAGGGGCTCTAAAGGTGCTGACTTTTGAAGATGTCCTGAGTTATAACCTCTGTCTCTCTCTCAGGCCAGTTTGTCTTCAACTTGCCAAGTCCTTGGTTTTTATCTCTTGGGAGATGCCAGGGCTGTTCCACAGAACTAGACATTTCACTTTATTGGGAAGATTTTATTCACTGTGTGGCTTTTCCATTGCAGAGCAGTTTTGGGGCTGATGAGCTGAGCTTGGCTTGCTGATGTTCTGGTCCAAGTTGGGAGTAATTCTGGTTTCACTACAGCTGTTTTGATACACAATAATAGAAGAATGGGGCTTTGACAGGGCAGGAGTGTTGGCAGACAACACAGCTCAAAAGAAACCTTGACCTCATGAAGTAACCTTAGACTTTATTATTCCTGGAAAAAAAAAAAAAGGCAAGTTTCTCCTATTCTTTGTGTTCTGCAGACTTGTCCAGGGGTTTCCCTGCAGGGATTTGGGCTGTGTATTTCAGGGAATGGGACACAGACCTTGGGGTGCTCCCTGAGCTGGGGTGTTGTCACCTCAGGGGGATGTGGGGCTGTCCCCAGCTCAGGGTGGCACAGAGCCCAGGCTGTGGGTCAGCCCTGCCCAGGGCTTTGTGCAGGGTCAGTCCTGCTGCTCCAGGAGCTCTGTTTGTCACTCTGAGCTGTCATGGGCTCATCCTGCTGCTGTTGGGCCAGCAGAGCCAAAGGCACTTCCTAAGCCTTTATTTCCAGGATTATCTAATTCCTTGTTTTGTATGCCCTGCAAGTGTGTGTGAGTCCCTCTGCTGCACAGCTATTGAAGCTTTTGGAGAGTCTCCCTAGTTTACTAATTCTTGGATGGGATTCTAGCTGTCCATGGAAAATCTGAGCATCTTGTGCCAAGGCAGGGCAGACAAGCTCCAGGTCCAGGCTCAGGCATGCTGCATTCCCTCTGGGAAGCCTCATTCCTGGGAAAGGCAGCTCCAACCAAGCCACTTGGGTTTGATAATCTGTTTTTCAGGAGCTTCCACTTCCCCTGGGCATCCTGGATGTTTTCCATAGTGAGGAGTGCCCACCCTCAGTGCCAGCAGCTTTCTGATGAGCAGAGTCCCTGGAATGTGAAATCCAAGAATTAAATCCCCCCACACTCAGATATTTCTGCTGGGCAGCTCTGCTCACAGCCCTGTCCCTTCTGCTCCTGTGTAATGCTGAAAATCCAGAGCTATTTTTGCATCTTCAATTAATTAAGGAAGGATGGTTGATTATTTTCTAAATACCATCTTTAGGAAGAAGAGACTTCAGTGAAACTTCATTTCCCTGGCTGCCTTTGTCCTGTGGTTGATAATTATTTTTAAACTGCCCATCATGTTGTGAGCAGGGTTGTTGTAGAGTTTTTTTGCAGTTGTCAAAATGTCAGTTCTAATGAAAATCTCCACAGACACGCCATACCTAAGTGATTTAAGCCTTTAGGCTAAACAGGCTGCTGGTAAAATGCTGCTCATTTTCAGATGAGTCAGAAAGGTTTGTATGTGTCTTTTTTTTTTTAATATATTTTTGTTTGGTTGGAATGTCTTCATCAAAATTGGTTGTTGAAGGTGTTTTGGTTTTTTTTTTTTTTCCCCTTTTAAAAGGCTAAGCAGCTGCCTGTCAGCTCACCCCAGAGCTGCTTGGAATTCAGCATCTTACACAGCAGTCACATTTGGGAAAAGGGAAGTTCCTGTGTAATAACAATAATTGAAAATTAATAGTAGATTAAATTAATACATAATTAGAAAACACTAATGCTCCCTGTGAACAAAGGCTGATTCCTACAGGAGCCTTATGAACTGAAGAGGGAAAGTGTATGATGCTTTCCCTGGGCCCTGTCTATTCCAGCCTGCAGATCATTAAAGCAATTATAATTTCACAGAGGTTTGATCTGGAATTGATTTCTTTGTGATAATTCAATTTGGAGCCTTGCTTCCTCCGGGGGGAGCAGACGACAGAGGATGAAGTGTGTAATTCCTGAGCCGTGTCCTCAGGCTGGAGAGGCTGGAACCACCCAGGGAGGGACCTGGGTGGAGCCTGGGACCTCTCAGAGCTTAATTGACCATTAACAGCAGCTTCCTTTGGGTGGGAGGTGCACAGGGATGGATGTCCCTGCATTCTTTAGCTGTGCCAGGGGATGTTTAGGCTGGAGATCAGGGAAAGGTTCTTGCCCAGAGCTGCAGGACAGCGCTGCCAGGGATGCTCAGGGTGGTTCTAGGGGTGTCTGTGCAGGGACAGGAGCTGCCCTGGGTCATCCTGGGGGTCCCTCCCAGCCCAGGATGTTCAGAATTATGTGTTTATCAGAGCACAGGCTCCCAAATCCACAGCCTCCTCCTTCCTCTCCCAGCTCAGTGCTGCTGCCACGCAGAGCATCCCTGGGAGCTCCTGGAGCTGCTGTCCTCACCCACCCCAAATCCCAGAACCTCAGCTGCCTCATACCCAGCCAGCCAGGAATCAGCTCCTAAATCTACAATCTCCCACCTCTCTTTGTCTTTAACTAGTTTAAAAAGCAGCTCAGCACTTCAGATCCCCTAAATGTAACACACCTGGTGCTTTATCAGGGGGCAAAAAAGCAGCAAGGCAAGAGTGGGACACAGGAACACCCAGCCAGGAGCATCACCTGATATTCCCTGATTCTCTGATCCCTGCTGGGAGTGGATCCCTGGAATCTCTGCCCATCTGTTACACAGCCTGTGGTGAAAAATTCTTGGGGTGTTCTGCCACATGAGCCTGACTTGGTGTTTCCAGCCTGTCAGCTGGTTTGGGTTCATGCCATCACCACACAGCCTCCATCACCTTGGCTCTAAAAACCTTTACCATAGCTGGTAAATGCAGGGCCTTTGGTCCTGATGAACATGGAATCCTGGACTGGTTTGGGTTGGAAGGGACCCCAAAGCCCATCCCTGATACCTTCCACCACCCCAGGCTGCTCCAAGCTCTGTCCAGCCTGGCCTTGGGCACTGCCAGGGATGGAGCAGCCCCAGCTGCTCTGGGCTCCTGTGCCAGGGGAGAATTCCCTGCTGATATCCCATCTAACCCTGCCCTGGGCCATTCCCTGCTGGCCATGGAGGAGCTTTGGGGGATGCAGGAATGTGCTGCCCTCCTGTTTCAATCAGGGCACAGCAGGAAATTTGTTCCTGCCAGGCTCTGAGGTGCTTGTGAAGGCTCTTTTTCAGTAGCCAGCCCTGGGGGTTGTGATAAAACAAGAGAGGGATGAGGAGGAGGAAGAGAGGAAAGAAAACGATGCACAGGACAGCAAAATATGTAGAGGCAAAGCAAATGCAAGGCAGCAGGGAAAATTGGGACCTCATGAAAAATAATGATAAAGTTTGCTAAGCAGCTGCTGAGCTCCATCCCTCCCCTCCCAATTAGGCTGCATTAGTAGCTTGTGGGAAGCACCACATCCTGCTGAAACTAATAGAGGCAGAAAGAGCTATTCCTTGGTGAATTTGCTTTCTTCTTGGCCCAACACAACATTTAGCTTTTATTTTTGTGGCTTTGTGCACCAACCCCCTCCATTTCCCTAATCTCTGAGGCTATGTGTTTGGGAGTCCTGGAGGAACAGCTACTCGGGCTGGGGTTTTGTTTCTAATTCTGTTTGTGTGAGTTGTGACTTCAGCTGCTCCTCTGTTCCAGGGCTTCAAAAAAAACCAATAAATGGAACCTGTTCAGAAGGGAGAGAAAATGAGAGACTTCTAGCTTTAATTGCATTCATTAGGCTTGGTTATGATAATAAGGGAATGTTAGGGAAAGATGAGTTTTTAAAAGTCCATTATTTCAATCAAAGGTAAAAAGGAAGGTTTCATGGCTGTTCCATAACACTTCTCAGTAGTGAGTGCTCATTGAATGAGTGCATTTATTTTGATCTATCTTATCTCTGTATTTAGGGAGGGGGTCAAAAAGCCATCTTAGTCCTGCAGTTGTACCTTGGGCTGGTTTTTGGGTTGGAGGGAACTTACAGAGGATGGGACACACAGAGCAGTGACAGCCCAGTGATGTTTCAGGGGCTGGGGTTCCCTACTGCAGCTCCTGGGGGGACACAGGCTATGGTGGGAAGCCCTAAGAGGGGATCCCAAGCCCTGGCATTAGGGGTGGCACTGCTCCCCTTTTCCAGAGGAAGGGATGTGATGCCTCAGGGGGCTCTGTGGCTCTCCGCACCTCCCTAAGGATGCAGCCAGGGTGGGTCAGGCTCTGCTCCCAGGGAATGAGTGACAGGACAAGAGCAGATTCTCTCCAGCTCTACCAGGGGGACCTGGGTGGAGCCTGGGACCTCTCAGAGCTTAATTGGATCATTAACAGCAGATTCCTTTGGGTGGGAGGTGCACAGGGATGGATGTCCCTGCATCCTTTAGCTGTGCCAGGGGATGTTTAGGCTGGAGATCAGGGAAAGGTTCTTGCCCAGAGCTGCAGGACAGCGCTGCCAGGGATGCTCAGGGTGGGTTCTAGGGGTGTCTGTGCAGGGACAGGAGCTGCCCTGGGTCATCCTGGGGGTCCCTCCCTGCTCAGGATGTTCATAATTCTGTATTTATCAGAGCACAGGCTGAGATCCCAGCTCCCAAATCCACAGCCTCCTCCTTCCTCTCCCAGCTCAGTGCTGCTGCCACGCAGAGCATCCCTGGGAGCTCCTGGAGCTGCTGTCCTCACCCACCCCAAATCCCAGAACCTCAGCTGCCTCATACCCAGCCAGCCAGGATTCAGCTCCTAAATCTACAATCTCCCAGCTCTCTTTGTCTTTAAGCAGTTTAAAAAGCAGCTCAGCACTTCAGATCCCCTCAGTGTTACACACTGTGCCTTATCAGGGGCAAGGAAGCAGCAAGGCAGGAGCTGCCCAGGGCAGTGGTGGAGTCACCATCCTTGGAGGGGTTTAAAATCCACGTGCATGTGGCACTTGGGGACGTGGCTTAGCATGGCCCTGGCAGTGCTGGCTTGAACCTGCTGACCTTGGAGGTCTTTGCCAGCCTGAATCACTCAGTGATCCTTTGGCTGTGACCATCCTGCTTGGGGTGTCCCAGCCATGACCCACCCAAACTGGCTGGACCTGCAGCCAGGAATTTGGGGCTGAATGGCCTCTAATGCAGAGGGGAACCTTTAAAGTCACCTTTCCTGGATTCCTCTGAGGGCATCTCCCAGTGAGCAGTGCCCTGAGCTCTGCTGGTGCCAGGTGTGATGGGCAGCCCCCCACTGCTGCCTGTGGAGAGCTGCTGGAGCTGGGGATTTGTCTGTAAGAAATTCTAAATGCTTCAGGATGTGGCATCTTGACAAGAGCATCTGACAGACTCCAAGTAGTGCTCACAGAATAAAAACAAATTTGGAGAATTTGGTGGTTTCCACTGCACTGAGGGGGCTTTGCAGTGCCATTCAATAGCTGGGGCTGTCAATAAAGTGGCACATAAAATGGAGTTATTTTGCTGCTTCTTTTGTTGATTTGAAATACTAGTTCAAAAAAAAAATCAAACTTTTATTTTGCTTTAACATTTCTCATTAGAAAAGAACCCCTCAAAGCACATTTTCTTTCAGGAAAAGGGGAAAGTTTTGTTGAGGATTCTTTCACTTTTGTACAGCCCCAGGTGCTGAGGTTGCTGCTCACGTGGGTGCTGTGGCTTGAGCTTTCTCTGATCAGCATTTTTCATTCTTAAAATGAAAAGGGGCAGAGCAGGATTATTTCTTTCACAGAATCCCAGACTGCTTTGAGTTGGACAGGACTTAAAGCTCATCCAGTGCCACCCCTGCCATGGGCAGGGTCACATTCCACTGTCCCAGGCTGCTCCAAGCCCCATCCAGCCTGGCCTTTCTTTCTGCAGATTAAATGTGTCCCGAAAAGGAATTTTGATCAGCTGCAGGTCCACTGGAGTTAATGTGGTACCTGGGCAGTGGTGGCTCTGTGGCTGCCCCTGCTTGGGCACAAAGTTATTCTAACATTAAGTTAATAAGTTACTAATAGCACAAAGTTATTGAACTTTGTGACCTGAGCAGGTTCCATGTGGGCCCGGTGGGTTGGCAGGAGGGGAGGGGTGTCTGGATATTTTTTTCCTCAATGAGCAGTGGGCACACACAGAGGCTGGGCTGCAAGCACCAGGCTGCTCTCTCCTCTTGCCACCCCAAGGAAGGATGAAAATGCATCCTGCTCTGACAGCTCATTTTTCACCTGGCACCCAGATGAATCTGTGTGATAACAAGCTCCACTATACTAGAAAAATGTTGCTTAAAGCAGCTGGGTCAAGTTGTGCTAATTGGCTCTGACCTCACTAATTCAGGACCCAATTAATTTGCTGTGTTGTGAGGGCACAGCCCAGCTCTGGGTGTAAAAGCAGGTGGATGCTGGGCAAGGACTTTAGGACCAAAGTAAATGATGATGGTTTTGTACCTAGAGCTGCCTGTGGCTGAAGAGTGACTCCAGCAAACCTGCTCTTCATGAAAGGCACAGTGTTGGTGACTGAAGTGAGAATTTGGGAAGGCTGTTTGCTCAGATGTTGGGATCCTGGCACTCTCAGCAGGCATTAACTGGGACTGGGCCCTCCCCAGCTCAGCAATGGGATGAGCCCCAAGCACTGTCTGCAGCTATTCCAGATTTTTCACCCTAGAAAGTCACTGTGAGAAAGAAGCCATTGTTGCTTAGAGGTTCTGATTCTGCAGAGGGATTCACATTTGCAAGGAGCAGTCCTTGCAGGTGGAATCCCCAGACTGCTCAGGGGATTCCACAGCTGCAATATCCAGGAGCTGCAGCTGGGCTCCCCTGAGCCATGAGCACACAGGTTCTTTCCAGTGCTTCCTTCAAGCCCTGTTGGGCACCTGGCTCCAAACCCTTCCCTCCAGGGCTGCACCCAGCACTTGGAGTCAGCTGCTGGGAGTTTGTCCTTTCCTGCTGGAGCCACAGGCTTTGTTTCTTGCCTGCTTTGTGTGCAGGGGTGGAGCTGCATGTGTGGGTTGGACTGAAACAAGATACTGTGCTGCTGGAGGCAAGGTTTGAATTGCTAAAATAAGAGGTCAGCTTGTTTTGGGAGAGATCCCTCGGTGGATGCCCCATCCCAGCATCCTGGGGAGGGAGGGGTGATGCTCCTGGCTGGGTGTTCTGTGTCCCACTCTTGCCTTGCTCTCACCCCCAGTAAGGCACAGTGTGGTTAAACTGAGGGGAATCTGAAATGCTGAGCTGCTTTTTAAACTGCTTAAAGACAAAGAGAGTTGGGAGATTGTAGATTTAGGAGCTGAATCCTGGCTGGCTGGGGCTGCTCCATCCCTGGCAGTGCCCAAGGCCAGGCTGGACAGAGCTTGGAGCAGCCTGGGATGGTGGAAGGTGTCAGGGATGGGAGGTCTTTGGGGTCCCTTCCAACCCAAACCAGTCCAGGATTCCATGTTCATCAGGACCAAAGGCCCTGCATTTACCAGCTATGGTAAATGTTTTTGGAGCCAAGGTGATGGAGGCTGTGTGGTGATGGCATGAACCCAAACCAGCTGACAGGCTGGAAACACCAAGTCAGGCTCATGTGACAGAACACCCCCAAGAATTTTTCACCACAGGCTGTGAAACAGATGGCCAGAGATTCCAGGGATCCACTCCCAGCAGGGATCAGAGAATCAGGGAATATCAGGTGATGCTCCTGGCTGGGTGTTCCTGTGTCCCACTCTTGCCTTGCTGCTTCTTTTCCCCCTGATAAAGCACCAGGTGTGTTACATTTAGGGGATCTGAAGTGCTGAGCTGCTTTTTAAACTGCTTAAAGACAAAGAGAGCTGGGAGATTGTAGATTTAGGAGCTGATTCCTGGCTGGCTGGGTATGAGGCAGCTGAGGTTCTGGGATTTGGGGTGGGTGAGGGACAGCAGCTCCAGGAGCTCCCAGGGATGCTCTGCTTGGCACCAGCACTGAGCTGGCAGAGGAAGGAGGAGACTGTGGATTTGGGAGCCTGTGCTCTGATAATCACATAATTCTGAACATCCTGAGCTGGAAGGGACCCCCAGGATGAGCCCAGGGCAGCTCCTGTCCCTGCACAGACACCCCAAGAACCCACCCTGAGCATCCCTGGCAGCCTCGGGGCCGTGCCCGTTCCCTGGGGAGCCTGGGCACTGCCAGCACCTCTGGGAGAACCTTTCCTGATAAGAGATGCTGCCTTTGTTGGTGCTCCTCTGGGCCATAAAGGCTGTGGAACACTTGTCTCTGATGGCTGGACTCATAGCTTGCTCCTGAGTGCCAAAATCAGGAAAGGCTGTCCCCCAGTCCTGCTCCTGGGGTCCCTGCCCAGCCTGGAGCAGTTTGCTTCTGTCCCCAGCACTGCCATGACCCAGGTGCCCAGAGCAGGAACCACTGAGGAAAGGCTGGGAGAGCTGGGGGTGTGCAGACAGGAGATAAAAGCTCCAGGAGAGCTCAGAGCCCTTTCCAGGGCCTAAAGGAGCTCCAGGAGAGCTGGAGAGGGAATTTGGAATTTGCCAGCACCTCTGGGAGAACCTTTCCTGGTATCCAGCCTGACCCTCCCTGGCACAGCTCCAGCCATGCCCTGGCTCCTGTCACTGTCACAGAGAAGAAATCAGAGTATTCCCCTCCACTGCCCTTTGGAGGATGTTGAAGAAGGATAAAGAGAAAGTCTTTCTCATTTCTCCTCTGCCTGCAGAGCAGTCCTCTTGGACCAAACCCTCAGCACAGCCCTGTGTCCTTGGGAAGGGGCTGCTTTAGAGGCTGTTTAGAGCAGCAGTGCCCCGTGGGATGCTGCCTGTGATGCTGCAGTGAGCCAGTGCCTCTGTGCCCTGCTCCTGCTGCCCCTGCATGCTCAGCCCCCTCTTTTCCCCCTGCCAGGCTCCTCTGCCCCCCAGATCTTCTGTTTCTGCCCTTGCTTCTCAGTGGGCACCTTCCTCTGCAGCCAGGGAAGTGGCACTGCCCATCCCAGGTCTCTGGCTTGGTGGGTACCAGTCCCTCCGTGGTTCAGCATTGCCTTGGCACCTGGTGGTGATCAGCCTGAGTCCTGCTGGAACCTTTTCCTGGAGTCCCAGGGGATCTGCAGGTGTGAGGGGATGCTCACCTGCACAGCTTGATCTCTGGCCTGGTGGAGAAATGCCCATTGGAGCCTGCTGAGCTGGAGTGAGAAGGGCACAGATGCACTGGGCACTGCTGCAGCTCCCTGCATCACTGATGAGACAGGCCAGGATCACAGGGAGTTTGAGCTGTGCTGGGAAAAAATCCCCAGGAATCCTCTGCTCTGCTGCAGCCTTTAAGGAGACATTGCACAGTCTGAGTGAGAAGGAAGTGGAATATTGGATGATCTTTAGGGCTCAGGGCAAATTGAGCAGCATTTTTCCTGTGAGAGATGTGAGGTGGAAAACATCATTCCTACAAATGGGAAGAAATAAGGGAAATTTCCAGGTGTTGGGAACCTGGGGGTGTCTCTGGGAACCTCTGTGGGTTCAGAGGAGATGTGAAGGCTCTGGCTGCTCTGTGCTGCTCCTGTGAGCTCTGGACTCCAGGACTGTCTCTGGCTGCTTTTCCAGGCACAGCAGTGCCACCAGCTCATTGTCTCTGCTCCCTGACCTGGTTAATTTATGGAGCAGCCCAGCGTGGAAGAAAGGCTGATGCATTTTGATTTTCGTCCAGTTTTGAGCTGGCACCATAGTTTATAAGGACTAAAAGTTTATTTTGTAGAAAGAGAGAGAAAATTCTTCCAGGTCCTCATGCAGGGGTGGATACTGGTGCCAAACAGCTCCAAACCACATTTGGAATCCTATGACTTGAGGCCAATAATATGGAATCTAAATGAGAAAAAGAGGGAAGCAGTTTTGTGGATTTTAGTATTTTTATTGTCCCAGTGCTTCCCCTTAAACTCAATGAAGTGTACACCCCCATAAAAGCACTGTGGGGTTTGGGTTTCATTGTGTTTGGGGTTTGTAAGAGTAGAGGGAACAGCTGCATGGCCATGGTTGTTACCCCTCCTTGCTCAGACATCCCAGGCTTGAGCTGCAGGGTTGGGTTTCTGTAGGAGGGACTTTGTGCCCAGTGACCAGAGGCCTGGGAAACTTGGCTGGGCATGAAATGTCTCATGAAACTTGTTCTGGTGGAGAGATGATGATGGCTTTTTGGAGAGCAGAGACCGCAGAGGACACCAGGTGGGTGAGGATGCTGTCCTGGTGGCACCTGCCCTGGGACTCTGGGGAGGTTGTGGTGTGGGATTTGACATTCTCAGTGCAGATGTGGCTTTGCAGCTGGAAAAGTGGTTTGGGCTCCCTGGGAGTGAGAGGTGCAACAATGGAGGTAAGGCTGTACCTAGTAAACCATGTTTAATGTGGTTTCAGTGCTAACATTTGATTGTTGAACAGCCAGACTTAGACTGGAGCCCAAGCCTCTTCCTGCCTTGTGTCCCATTTGCAATCCTGATGAATTCTAATGAACACCTGCATTCCACAGGTGTTTTTGAAAAGCCAGGCCAAACACCAGGGCGGGGATCAGAGAATCACAGACTGGTCTGGGCTGGAAGGGACCTTAAATCTCATCCCATCCCACCCCCTGCCATGGGCAGGGACACCTTCCACTGTCCCAGGCTGCTCCAAGCTGTGTCCAGCCTGGCCTGGGACACTTCCAGGGATCCAGGGGCAGCCACAGCTGCTCTGGCACCCTGTCCCTCACCACCCTCACAGGGAGCAATTCCTTTGCAATATCCCATCCAACCCTGCCCTGTGTCAGTGGGAAGCCATTCCCTGTGTCCTGTCCCTCCTTCCCTTCTCCAAAGTCACTCTTCAGCTGTCCTGGAGCCCCTTTAGGGGCTCTGAGCTCTCCCTGGGGCCTTTTCTCCTCCTGGCCAAAGAACCCCAGCTCTCTCAGCCTCTCCTCAGAGCAGAGGGGCTCCAGCCCTGCAGCATCTCCAGGGCCTCCTTCCATCCTGCACTCCTCCATCAGCTCCAGCTCCTTCCCATGGTCAGGACCAGAGCTGGGGGTAAAGCCTCCTCTCCACACACACAGGTAGAAATCCCAGGTTGATATTCCTGCCTCAACAAAACCTTTACATTTTCTAACCAGCACAGATCTGCTCCTCTGCAAGGATCAGAAACACTCTTCCAAGCTGTTCTGCTCTTCCCTTAAGCCAGTGGGAATGGGAAATCAATTTAGGACAAATTGGGCTAAATCAATCCAGGGAGGATGCTCTTTGGAATCAGGGAAGCTCTTGTGTCTCCTCCCTGGCACCTTGGCACTGAGCTGCTCGTGAGGGAGGTGGGCTGGAGCCTGCTCAGGGTGTGCTGAGGGTGCACAAACCCTGCTGTGCCTGGAGGAGAGGGCACTGCTGCTGCTCCTTTGGGGAGCTGGGACAGCACTGCCCAGGAGAATGGCTGTGGCTGTAGTCTGAGGGGCATGGGTGTTTTATTTTCACTGTCAGGGCTAATTCCAGAGGGGATTTCAGCTGGCAGTATCCATTGCCAGAGCCAGACATGGCTGCAGCCCTGCAAGGCACCTTTGCCCTGCAGTTGAGGGTAATTATCTTTCTCCTGTAATTACCACCATGTTCCACCCCCCATCTCCTGTGGCTCTTCCCTCCCACCACACACTCAGGCTTGGCATCCCTTCCATCCCCAGGAGACAGAGCAGTGATGGACACTCATTCTCCTTGGGAGGGTGGGGAGCAGCAGGGATTTGTGTCAGGACCCTCTGGGATCAGGTTTCCATATCTGCTGGATGCAGGAGCAGAGCCCAGCAGGTTCCTGGTAATCCACAGCAGGAATGTCACTCCTTCCCACTCCCAGCTTGGATTTCCAGGATCCAAAAACATACAAATGCCTGTGCATGGGCTTTCACAGCCCTGTGTGAAGGAGATCCCCTGCTTTGTGCTGAGGAGGGGTCTGCAAAGCAGGAGTGCCCAAAAGGGGGGATCTGGGGAGAACTGGGGTGTGGGCAGGGCAAGGAGGAGGTGTTGGATCCCAGAAATCTGGGGGTTTTCAGTTTTCAGTGCTTTCTGAGCCCCTGGAGAACACTGCTTTTGACCTGAGGCCTTCCAAATTTGAGTGATGGAGTTAAAATCATGGGTGTGTAGTTTAATGGAAGTGTGTGATTTCACAGGGTAAAGGGATTTAAATTGGAAGTTTTTATAATATAGTAATAAATATGGGACAAGATGGAAGATTTGGGGTGGTGTCTCTTTTGGTGTTCTTCTTCCTTCTTCTTCCTTCTTCTTCCTTCTTCTTCCTTCTTCTTCCTTCTTCTTCCTTCTTCTTCCTTCTTCTTCCTTCTTCTTCCTTCTTCTTCCTTCTTCTTCCTTCTTCTTCCCTTCTCTTCCTTCTTCTTCTTCCTTCTTCTTCCTTCTTCTTCCTTCTTCTTCCTTCTTCTTCCTTCTTCTTCCTTCTTCTTCCTTCTTCTTCCTTCTTCTTCCTTCTTCTTCCTTCTTCTTCCTTCTTCTTCCTTCTTCTTCCTTCTTCTTCCTTCTTCTTCCTTCTTCTTCCTTCTTCTTCCTTCTTCTTCATGCTTTCAGGCAGTAGTTTCTGGTTGGATAATTAGTGCTACACTACAGGTCACAGGAATTTGGTTATTGGGTCAAAAGTGTAAATAATACAGGTGTTAATCTCTATTGGACTATTTAACTTTAAGAAATCTTGTAGCCAGCTAAGTTCACCTCTATTCTGCTGGCTTTTAGCTGGTGGCTGGAAGTGTTGCTGAACTCTCTGTACTCTAGATAAGATTTAATAAACAACCAAGCCCAAACACTAGAAAATTCACTTCCTTCATGTTTTTAATCCTGACTAAGTGAAGACAGAAGAAAATGAAGACAAGACATTAATGAAGTGGAGGTTACTAGGAGGTGCTGGGGCTGTTCCAGGCAAAGGAAGGAGCTCAGGGCCTGGGTTAGATCTTTCCCAGTGGAACACAGAGAAGCCAGTGCTGGGGTGCTGCCTGATGGGGGACCCTCTCCAAAGCCTTTGGGGGATGTGCTCAGGCCCCTTCTGGCCAAAAATGCTGCTTTGTGGGGTCAGAGCTGTGTGACCAAGGGTTCACATCCCATCCCTGAATCCCACAAGTGCATGCTGTGCCACAGGGCTGAGGGCTGGGTCAGCAGCTCCTGGGCTTTCTGTGCAAGGTGGGAGGTGCAGGGATGCCCACAGTAGGTGTTTTTGAAAAGCACACCTGCTGTTCTGCTTTAGTGAGTAGCTTTGAACTAAAACTGGAAGATTTTTGCTCCTAAGTGAAGTGAAAATGAACTACCCTAAGTCCATCTACTCTTCCCCTGTTCTTGGAGTATTATGGGACCATTGTCCTCAGAAACTTCCTGTGCATGAAGGGGGCTGCCAGAGAGCTGGAGAGGAACTTTGGACAAGGGATGGAGGGACAGGACAAGTGAATGGCTTCTGAGAGAGTAGGTTTAGATTGGGTGTTAGGAAAAATTCCTCACCCTGAGGCACAGGTTGCCCAGAGCAGCTGTGGCTGCCCCTGGATCCCTGGCAGTGCCCAAGTGGCTGGACAGGGCTTGGGGCACCCTGGGACAGTGGGAGGTGTCCCTGCCATGGCAGGGGTGGCTCTGGATGAATTTTAAGGTCCCTTCCAGCCCACACCATGCTGGCATGATGCACTGGGAGCAGCTCTCTGGGGACTCAGAGGCTCTGGTTGGATGCAGGTTCCTCTCACCAGCCCCTGCTCCAGAACAGGTTTTCCCCAAGCTTGTTCTTGGTTTGTTTTAGTGAAGAGCTCTTGGAGTCATTCAGCTTCTAGCAATGTTTGGAATTCCAGCTCTGCTGCTTGTTTGTGGTTGGCCTGAGAAGCTGGAGGGTCCCCAGGAGTCACTCAGGGCTGTGATTGCAGTCACTGACAGCAGGAAAAGTGTTATTCCTTCCCATAAACAGGGCTGGGAGAAGATTGATAGCAGGGACCATGAACCTAAAGGAAGAGGAAGAAAACCAGATTTTACAATATAATCTGACTCTCACCTGGTTGTGCAATTAAACATTTTGTTTAAATTAGCCCCAGACATGACTGCAAACATGTACTGGAGTCCTTCAGATGTCTGTGAAGGACCTCCTTTGAAGTGCCCCTTAATCAAAGGCTCTTATCCTCGTGAGTTACTTGTTTGTTTAACTGGTTCTCCCTTTTCCCACCTGCCAGAAGGAGTTTCATGGAAAAAAACCCACGATTTTTGGAGCATTGGTATCTCCACTTTTAGACCTGCTGTTTCTCTTCCAGCTTCTTTCAAATCAGCTGGATCTGAGCCAGTGGAGGTGCTCCAGGTGTTCCCCTCTCAGAGGGTCTCTGGTGGCCCTTTAGCCACTCCTGGCCCAGCCAAGGGAGGGTGTGGAGCATCCCTTTGGCTGTCACCTCATCCCTGAGCACAGCCTGGCCCTGTGCCTGCCTGGCAGGAGCCACTTAAGGTGCAGATTCTGCCCAGTGCAGCCCTGTGTACATCTGATAGCAGGGCTGGCTCTTCCCTTACCACTAAATAACTCTGTGGCTGGGGGCCATTTCTGGCTCCTTGCTTCATTTCCCCATCTGTAAAAATAGTCTAATGGAAAAAAAAAAAAAAAACAAAACAAGCTCAGGTCTCAGGAGAGGGTTTTCTTGGTGCTTCCCTGAATGTTTTGTGCTGGTGGTGTTCTCCTGCAGGGGCAGAGAGCTCCCAGCCCATTACAGGTGCCTGGTGCAGTGCTGTGCCAACAGCTGTCCCTGGAGGAATGCAGGGACCTTTCCAAATAACCACAGGGTGAGTCCAGATCTGCTCCTGACCGTGCCACAAGATGCTTTTCTGCCCTGGGGTGAATTAAAATGACTTTGGGTTCAGTGTTCCACCTGGTCAGGGCAGGCTGGATGGGGCTCAGAGCAGCCTGTTCTGCTGGGTGCAATCCCTGGAATGCCAAAGTCTTTAAATTCCCTTCCACTCCAAACCATTCCCTGATTTCTCTGTGTAGCAGTTTCTCTTTTAGCCCAGGTGATTTTCTGTCTGACCTGACTCGTGCCCCTGTGGAAAGCAGCCTGGATCACCTCTCAGCTGGTGTTTTCTAGGATAAACAATTTAAAAAGAGGAACCAACTTGCTTGATGCTGATGCTCCCCAGCTGGTGGGGCTGGATCTGAGTCCTGTGGGCCAGCTCACCCACCTGCCTGCAAAACCTTCTGATCCTTGGGATTTCTCCCAGTGACTCCCTCTGTGTTCAGTGCATGAATGTCTCATTCCTGTGTGCAAGCCACAGTGGTGCCCTGGGGACATCCCATCTCCTGGTCCCAGCTGGGTGTCTGGGGCTCCAGTGCAGTCCCCAGCCTCCTGATTGTGCTGCTTGAATATCTCTGCAGGAGAAGAAAACACTGCTAGGAGCTGTCATGGTGTTTTGCATGTGGTTTTGCCTGATTTCTGCCTCCAGCCATGCAAAATCAGCCTGATGTTGAGCATTAGGCACACCTTGTGGAGGTCCAGAGCTGGAGATGTCATTTGTTCCAGGTTATCAGGCAGCTCTGGAAGCTCCAGGGGAATCTCTGTCTCATGTAACCCCACCCAGCAGGACTTTTCTCACCATGTGAAATAACACAGTGAATTTGTAATTGCACAAATCTAATTAAGGGCTGGATGTAACAACTGTGCCTAATCATAATGATGCATCCCCAATCCATTACAGAAAAGGAATTGCTTTTACAGCAAACCCCTGCTGAGGGCAGAGTGAACATCCCCCCTCTGGAGCTGGAGCTGTGGGGATGTCCCTGGATGTCCCTGGCCATGGACAGCCACCTCCAGCTGTGTTGGCATCACTGACTCCTTTGGGAGGAGGCTCTCAGGAGGTGCCTGTGATGATGAGGGTGAGGAGCTGGTCAGAGCTCTGAGGCACCATGGTCTGTGCTGGGATTTCCTGGGTTTTGTGTCAGAGCTCAGCAATGGCAGAGCAGCAGTAGCACCTTCCCTTCAGTTTCAGAACCAGCTCTGCCTCATCTGATGTGCTCCTCAGAGGCCAAAGTAGCACAAAAATATAAATTATCCCACACTGGGGATCTTTAGTTCTGTGGCTCTCAGTGCTGCACCAGCATCTGCTGATGGGTAAAACTTGGATGCTCTTTTCCCATGGGGTACCTCTGCCATCAGCCTTGAAAATCCAGGCTCTGCTTATCCCAGAGCTCCAGCAGCATTCCTGTCAGAAGGATGTGGAGTAGACTTTAATCCATGCACTGGAGTGCAGATTGCAGAGGGATCAGCTGCACTCACAAGTCTGAAGTTTTCTATTTGTATTTTTGCAGTACTTAGTGCTGAAATCACTCTTGCAGAAGAAACTGGGATGTTATCCATTCTTTACCTTGGAAGTTTGTCCTGCAGTGTGAAGGCTGTGCCAAAGTTCTGTCAGCTCTGCAAGAATTTGGGTATCAGAGAGGAGCCAAACATGGGACAGAGGGAATGGTAACATGGCAGTGAGGTTAAATAGACAGATAATTGATTGTTTTCAGTTCTGCTTCGGGTGTAAATCCGTGGTGGTTAATGGAGGAAGGCAAATTGAATTCAGGAGTCCTGTGTGGGAGGCTCAGCCTGGCACATTGCCAGTGCCAGAGGCTCCTTGTGGTGTTCCCTGCTGTTCAGTGGCTCCATCCTGGTGTCCCTGGGGTTTTTTATGCCAGGTGAGGGGAGCTGAGCTCTGACAGCTCCAGTCATGGGACAGGGTGCCCAGAGCAGCTGTGGCTGCCCCATCCCTGAGTGCCCAAGGCCAGGCTGGAGCAGCCTGGGGCAGTGGAAGGTGTCTCTGCCCTTGGCAGGGCTTGGTAAGAGATTGTCCTAAATGTCCCTCCCCACCCAAACCATTCAGGGATTCTGTGATGATTCTGTTTGGGGCAGGCTCAGGGAGCATCCCTGCCACTGCCAGCTGTGAAGCTGCTTTTGGTGGTGGAAACTTTCCATGGAGCTCTGGCCCTTTGGGATGCAAGGTGTGTCCAGGTGTGCTGGGAGCACTGTGGGGCAGCCCAGTCCTGCTCCAGGTGTGGGACATCTCCCACTGGTAAAGGCTGCTGGAGACATTTCCACCTTGGTGCTGCTGACTCTGCAGGAGTTTGTTCACAAACCTTTTAAAGCTGTGTCCTGGTTTGCAGGACAGGTGTCTGCCAATAAAGGGAGGAGCTTCTCTTTGTAATGGATGTATTGCATGTAAACTCCCTCCAAATTATTACTATAATTTTGAAATTAAGGGGCTCTCAGGCAAAGATATGGGAAGTAGGAATTACAGTTCTTTACTAGGAAAATTAAAATAGAAATGCAGTATTACAAAGAACAATCCCAAAACACTGCCAGAGTCAGAATCCAAGCTGACACCCGTCAGTCAGTCAGGCTGTTGGCAGCTGTCCCATTCAATGGTGGCTGCATCCTCCTGCAGTGGCAGATGTGGTTCAGCTGGAGCAGTGCTCCTGTAGAAGGTGCAGTTTTCCTCTGAAGGTCCAGGGATGATGTGGAAAGGTCCAGCTTTCCTCTGGAATCCAGTGGAAAGAAGGTTGTCTTGGTGTTCCAAATCTCAGTTTTTCTCTGGGTAGGAAAGGCTTGGCTCCTCCCCTGGCTGGAGCATCTCCCAGTGGATGATGTAATTTTATCAGTCACACAGTGGGACTCAATGGCCCAGCAGCAGATGATATCTCCTGGAGGGAGCATGGGCTGTGGGAAAGATAAAGATGATTGCCCCAGCTGGTTTAAAGATGGCCCATTAGCAGATAATATGTGCCAGGAGATCAGGGTCACTGCCCCACCCGGCTGCAGCAGATGGGGACAGAATTCACATTTCTGGTGACAGAATTCACATTTCTGGCCACATCCTGCATTGCAACCCAAGACAAGCTGGATCCTGACTCCCTGGGGTGGTGGTGAGAACCTTCACCAGGGCTGTGCTTCCCATCCTTTCTTTGCCTTGTCCCTCTGCTCCTGCACATCACCCAGCTAAAAATAAGCTGCAGCAAGGTGTGAGGCTGCCCTGGGGCAGGGGACAGGGACAGGGACACACATGCTGTGTGTGCAGGAAACCAGACTCCCCCAGCTGCAGCAGCCTGTCTGTCACAGAGGCAGCAAGTGCTGCGGGCTGGGCTCTCTCTGGCTGCTCACTGGCTACAGAAATAAACAGCTCTGTTAATGCCTCTTGCTAGCCTTGACTTTTTGGTTTGTCTCTGTATTTTTAGCCTCAGGACACTGTGTCCCCAGGGCTGGAGAGGACCTGTGCTGTCTCATACCTTTGCCAGCTCTGGCCCTTCCCTGCTCCTGATTTAGCAGAGGGGAGGGGGCAGTGCTGCTGCTTCCCACTGGCTCTGGTGGGACCTGGCATGGAATATCCCTTTGTCCAGGAGTTTATTTCTGGTTCTGATGGATCAGGTGGTTGTTTAGTGTGGAGAAAAGGAGGCTCAGGGGGACCCTCTGGCCCTCTCCAGCTCCCTGACAGCAGGGTGCAGGTGAAAAGGATGAGAGGGAACAGGCTCAGGTTGTGCAAGGGTTGAGGTTGGAGATTAGTGAAAATATCTCCCCAGAGTGGTCCAGCCCTGGAACACACTGCCAAGGGTATGGGACTTAGGGTTTCTGGTGGGCCTGGCATTGTTAGGCTCAATTATCTTAGAGATCCTTTTCAGCTTCAGTGACTCTGTGATTCCAGGTGAAGGAAAAAAAATCCACACTTGATTACATTCAGCACATTGCACTATTTCCTTGAGTTTCACTGAGAGGGGGACAAGCTTGGGAGTTTATTCTCTCTTTATTTAGAAGCACAGAATGATTTAGCACAATGCAAAATTAAATGTCACTTTGAATAAAAGTTGAAATGTTCTTCTGTGTGCCAAGTGCTGGGACAAGCACATGATTCATGATGTGGTACTTCAGTCATGTCAAATCCACCTTTGCATCCTTCTCTACCTGTGCAGCAGAGCCCACCTTGGATTATCCTGTCCTGGGTTTGGAGTCTCCTGAGCATCATCCCCCTGGTCCCTGTCACTGAAAGGGTTGGCTTGAGGGTCTCTCTGAACTCTTCAGAGACATCAGAGTGCAGGCATTGAATAAGTTTTAGAGTGAGCTCTAATGCTTTTTAGTAAGTGTAGGGTTTCAAATGCCACAGTAGCAGTGAGAGTTCTAGTGAAGGTTGAAACACACTGATATCTTCAGTAGAGGCTCCAGGCCTGCAGCTGTATGCAGTGCTTAGACATAATAGAGCTATAGTAAGAATATTGCTTACATTTCTTAGAACAAGATAAATTGTATGCATAGTGTTATATGTAACCTGGTGTGCTAAGAAAGCAGAATTCTAATAGGTTAAGGAGTGGTGATCTCAGTTTGCATCTTAGCTTGTTGGAAAAATCCTATATAAGAGTTTGTATTGGGAGAGTTGGTGCTTTTAGCCATTGTTGCTTTTAGCCACTTGCCTTTCTGCTTTGTTGCCATTGCTTGTCTGTGTACTGTTGAGACTGCTGTGCTTTGGAATAAGATGTGCTTTGTAAAAAATAACCTTTTTAACTATTGGCTGCTTTGCTTATTTAAGATAGCCCAACTAAGAGCTCCAGAGTAGGTGTTTAGAGCACTGGAGGTGCAAGAACCCCCTCACCTGTGCATGGCCTGTGCTCCCTGTGTGTGCTCTGAAGGGATCCAGGCTGGCTCTGGGTTCTGGCTGTGCTCCCTGCAGTGTCAGCTGGGCAGGGGCTGTCCCTGCTGCCAGCTGTGCCAGCTGTGCCAGAGCTCTGCTGCTGTGCCCTGCTGGCTGTGTCCCCGTGGGATGCATCCCCTGTCCCCAGGGAGAGCCATGCCAGGGCTCAGGCTGCTGGGAGCTCTCAGCACTCCTGGCAGGCTGTGTGTGGAGACCCAATTTTGGCTCTCCAAGAGGTCAAAGGTGTGCTGGAGCAGGGAGTCCCAGCAGGGCTGTCCCTGCACTGCAGTCCCCACCGTGTGGGTGGCATGGTGGGGAGTGACACCTCAGGGTGGCAGAGGGGAATTACTTGGTCTGAGAGATAAAAAGCAAGACAGAGCAGAGGCTGGTGCAGGTTTCACTCACCCAGCTGCCCCTCAGGGCTCTGGGGAGATGGAGCACTGCTGGCTGCTTCTGTTCTGGGGAAGTTTTGACAGCTTGAGCCTCCCTTCCTGTCCTCTGCCAAGAGAGGGTGGTGTGGGAGTAGCAGAGTCATAAACCCCAGGATGGTTTGGGTTGGAAAGGGCCTTAAAGCTCATCCAGTGCCCCCCCTGCCATGGCAGGGACACCTTCCACTGTCCCAAACTGCTCCAAGCCCCAAAGTTCAACCTGAGCTGGACACTGCCAGGGCTGCAGGGGCAGCCACAGCTGCTCTGGGCACCCTGAGCTCAGGATTGTGCTGTTATCCCACTGCACACCAGGCTGGGAGAAGGCAACATGTGCTGCACAAGGGCTAGCAGATCTTCATTAAAGCAGAGCTATGCACAGATTTCTGGGGGGCAGCCATACAGTTCCTTAAAGAGGCTGCTGCTGGATTTTCCTGGGCATTATTTGCTGCCCTCCCTGTGCAACTGGTGCTCCCAACCTCATAATTCCCTGTCCGAGTGCTGAGCTGAACAGCTGAGAGATTTTGCATTTTTTAATGGCTCTTTACTGTGGCTGAATTAATGGAAAAATGAACTGAAACCAAGATGAAGGTATTGAAGGGAGAGGATGACAAATTGGCTTTGGAGCATGGCAGCAACGAGCACTGTCAGGGGTTCATGCACTGACCTTTATCTAAACAGAACTGTGTGTAACAGATAAGAATATTTAACAATAATTAATGTCACATCAGTGCCGAGAACAAAATGACTACATCAAATGGGCAAGAAATCCACTGCAAATTACTCAAAAGAGAAATGTCAGCTCCTCCATATCTGCAACCTGCCTCGTGCTGATGGGGCTGGAATGAGCTGGGAGGGCAGGCGAGGAGAGGAGCTATTAAAAATGATTTAGGGACTGGGTGATGTGTGCAGGAATGGAAACAGCAGCAGCTCTGCTGGACCAGAGTCGTGTACAATCAAACACCAAACTGAGCTGGTAATTGGGTGTGGGAGCAGTGTGTACAAAGCAATTATCCCCAGTGCTGAATTCTGACAGGCTGCTCAGGGCTTCTCTGTCCTTTCCTGCCTGTCTCTGGGGTGTCCCTGGGGTTCAGCAGGCACTGCCCTGCTCACTGAGCCCCCCTGGATGCTTTATGGACAGGAAAAGCCATCATGTTTCTCACTCCCTTTCTGAGCTGGGCTTATCCCAGCTCCCCAGGAGCTCTGGGGTGTCTGGAGGCTGGCACAGGGAGGGGTGCAGGGAAAGCAGCTCCAGGGGATGCCTGTGCTCTGCCTGGGACAGGGAGGGCACTCTGCCACTCTGCTTGATGTCGGGATGAAATCCATGGACCATTCTTCAGTGGTGGATTTCATCAGTGTCATGACAACACCACCAGCTCAGTGAGGAGGAGTTCACCCCCCCTGACCTGCCTCCTGCTGCACAGCATCCCTGGTTTGGGTTGGAAGAGACCTCAAAGCTCTTCAGGGACACCTTCCACTAGCCCAGGTTGCCCCAAGCCCCATCCAGCCTGGCCTTGGACATTTCCAAGGATGGGGACACCCTGTTCCACTCAATCTGCTCAGCCCAGGCATTGGGAGAATATTTGGAATATCCAGCTAATGCACAAGTCTGGTAAAAAAGCTTAACCACGTTACAGTCTTAGTCTGAACAGACCTTTGTGCCCATTCTAATGAATTATTTCCTCACCATAAATTAATTTACCTGCATGGCCATGTCTGGGAAGTGTTTACCAGCCTCAGTGGGTAGAGCACAGAGCTGGAGCCCAAGGTCACAAAAGGAGTCTGGGGAGGAGCCAGGAGCTGCTCCTGAATCCCTTGAAGTTTTGGCTGGTACAGTAAAGGCCAGTGCTGTCACCCAGCCACAGTCCTGCTGCCCACTAATTAGTTTTGTTGTCAGCATTTTGCCAGTGGAAGGAGGCAGCCAGGTGCCTCTGGGTTAGCCAGGGTGTGAAAAATGGCTTTCCAGCTGGCCTGGTGACCTTCTGACAGCAGGAGAGAGTTCTCAGGCAGAAGGTGGAGATGTCCAGATACAAAATTAGGGAGGATGGGGAGCTGTGTCTGCCCCTTGAAGTGAAACAGGAGAACCTGTCCCTGCTCCCATCCTGGCCTGGGATGTGGTTTAGGGTTTCCTGTGGGTGTTACAGAAGATGCTCCAGGCACATCCTGCTCCTGCAGCAGCACGGTGGGGAGAGGTGGCAGCAGAGCCAGCTCTCCCTGAGCAGCATCCTGGCCCAAAAGCTGGCTCAGGACAAGGGTCTGATGAGCTCAGTGGCTAGAGAAACCCAGGCCAAGGTGGGATGAGCAGAGAAGTGATAATTGGAGGATCTAAGCAGCCTGCCCATGGCAGGGAATTGGAACAAGATGGTCTTCAAGGTCCCTTCCAACCCAAACCACACTGGGATTTGGGATTCTGTGAGTATGGACCCACGGGGGAGAAAACAGGGTGTTTAAACCTCAGTTAAGGCTGAAGGCAAGCTGAGGTATTGCTTACAATGAAAGGCTGTGAATTTGCCTCAGAATACAGGAGCAGGGTTTGACAAAACAGGCAGTTCATTGAACTGGGGTTCCTCCCTGTTTGTCTCCCCTGAGAGGAGGTGCAGGAAAGGTACTTGTTAGAAAAACAGATTTAAATAAATCCAGGGTGCTACAGATAACATCTGGAGAAGCACAAAGGGCAGAGAGCTCTGCTCTGGTGTCTCTTTTCCAGGAGGGACACTCGCACTTCAGCTGAGCCACTCTGCCTTTGGTATGAAGTCAGATGGTTTGGTTTCTCCAGGACTCCTGCCAGTCCCTCCCAGTGTCTCCCAGTGCTCAGGGGTCAGGCTCACCCCCTGGTTTGGTGCCCAGGAGAGGCTGGGGCACCACCAGATCCAAGCTCCCAGCTCCCATGGAAAGCTGGAGGAGTTCTCAGTGTGGAGGGACACATGAGGATTCTGGTTTGGGGCTTCTTCAGGAGGAAATCCTCAGCTGTTTGGGGCAGGCTTGAGCCAACTGAGCTGCCTTGAATTCCATGCAGCTCAAAAGATGAACTCCAGGTTTCCCTTGCCTTAGAATATAACACATCCATAAGCTCCCCTTGCTCTCTGCTCCCTGCAGGTCTGAAAGCCCCACTAGGGAAGTGATTTATCCCTTTATTTATTTATTTATTTATAATTTATTTATTGCTCCTCCTGCTGCTGGGGGAAAGCAGAAACCCTCTCCCCCTGCCTCAGCTCCCAAGGCAGACATCAGCACCTTGATGTCCCTTGTTCAGGGCTGGGAATGGCTGGAGCTGTGTCAGGGCAGGTTCAGGCTGGGTATCAGGACAGCTCTGGTCACCTGAGCCTTGGCTGTGCTGGTGATTTTCCCCTCTCCATCCTCAGCACCAGCACCAGCCCTGCCCCACAGTTCAGGGACCATTCTCTTCCTTTGAAACCCCTGAGATGCCATTTCTTTTCAGCCATTTCAAATGTCAGTTTTGCAGAGGAGTTTGAGGGGAGAGAGCCCAAAGGGAGCAGGAGTTGTGAAGTTGCACCAGCTGAGTGTCTCAGACATGCTGCTGCTGTCAGCCCCTTTCCTGGTGCCATCTCACAGCTGCTCCACTCCTGTTTTTAAATGACACATCATTATGGCAGGCACTGCAAAGATGGATCTTTATCCCCAATTAAGTGGCATCTTGTGTCTTTTCATTTCCTGCCCCACTTGAGGAGCAAATCCCTGGAGAGCAAGCTGTCTAATGAAGCAGGAGGTGCCTGCTAAATTAAAGGTGATCTTGTTTGCTAGAAGAAAATCAGGGCTGCTTGCTGGTGTTCCCAGAGCACTGGGCTGGTGCCTGAGAGTGTTCCAGGTGAGTGGAAGTGCTGCTGTCAGGATGCCAGGTCAGATGTGAGAGCATTCCTTGTGGGAATCTCTGCATCTCTGAGATGTCTGCATCCCACCCCAGCGCTGGGCTTCTCTTGGACTGTCCTTCTCCTGGAGTCCCCAGCTGATCCTGGCCCACGTGTCCATCCTGCAGGGCTTCTGGCTCAGAATTTTGGAAATCCCCAGGAAACCCCATCTGTGTGCAGGTCCTCTGCCCTCAGCAGTGGATATGGAATTGTGGCTTTTGGGAAATGAGGAGGTATTTTTGGGAAGTGAGGAGGTGTTTTTGGGAAATGGGGAGATGTTTTTGGGAAATGGGGAGGTGTTTTTGGGAAGTGAGGAGGTGTTTTTGGGAAGTGAAGTGGTTTTGGGAAATGAGGAGGTGTTTTTGGGAAATGAGGAGGTGGTTTTGGGAAATAAGGAGGTGGTTTTGGGAAATGAGGAGGTGTTTTTGGGAAGTGAGGAAGTAGTTTTGGGAAGTGAAGTGGTTTTGGGAAATGAGGAAGTGTTTTTGGAAAATGAGGAGGTGTTTTTGGGAAATGAGGAGGTGTTTTTGGGAAATGGGGAGGTGGTTTTGGGAAGTGAGGAGGTGTTTTTGGGAAATGAGGAGATGGTTTTGGGAAATGGGGAGGTGTTTCTGGGAAGTGAGGAGGTGTTTTTGGGAAGTGAGGAGGTGTTTTTGGGAAGTGAGGAGGTGCTTTTGGAAATGAGGAGGTGTTTTTGGGAAGTGAGGTGTTTTTCGGAAATGGGGAGGTGGTTTTGGGAAATGAGGAGGTGTTTTTGGGAAATGAACTGGTTTTGGAAATGGGGAGGTGTTTTTGGGAAATGGGAAGGTGTTTTTGGGAAATGAGGAGGTGTTTTTGGGAAGTGGGGAGGTGTTTTTGGGAAATGGGGAGGTGGTTTTGGGAAGTGAGGAGGTGGTTTTTGGGAAAGTGAGGAGGGTGTTTTTGGGAAGTGAGGAGCTGTTTAATAAACCAGCACATTTTAGTGCAGTTACTGTGCTCAAGTGATGCTGTGTTTTGGCAGAGCTCTTAGCTCCATTCTCTTCCACTTTTGCATTGTGGGTTGAAGTGGTTCTACAAAAATCATGGGATGGGGCACTCAGTGGATCAGCTCCAGCCTTGCAAGGGCTGGGCTCAGCTGCCTTTGCTGCCTGAATTCCACAGGACTTGCACAGTAAAGGGCAATTCAGTGTAAGAGCAGGGAATAGCCTTAAACTGAAGGAGAGTAGATTTAGATGAGAGTTTTGGAAGAAATTCTTCCCTGTGAGGTGGGCAGCCCCTGGCACAGGGTGCCCAGAGCAGCTGTGGCTGCCCCTGGACCCCTGGAGTGCCCAAGGCCAGGCTGGACACTTGGAGCAGCCTGGACAGTGGAATGTGACCTTTTTCCCCTTGATTTTGCTCTTGATGAGGTTTTGCTATGGCACCTCTCTTCTGCTTCCACTCCAGGTTATCAGTCAACCTCTTGGAACTCACCCAGGTCTAGTTTAACATCCTTGGGGGCACAAAGAGCTGAGCATCCATGCTCTGCACCCTTCCCTGTGAGCAGCATCCCTCTCTGGACCAGTCCCAGTGCACCAGGATCTTCTGCCAGTGGGCTCTGAGGGTGGCCCAGCCAAAACATGCCTTAAAAAGCCCTGCATTTCCACTCCTGAATCCTGTTATGTCCCCACCTGGCACATCTCTCATGCTGAGCAGGGCAGCCATGGCAGGGAAAGGAAAGCACCTTAATTTAAAGTTCCAGGAGGATCTTGGGACACAGAGGAACTGACTTAGAGCAGAACTTTTTTATTCCATCAAGGAATAGTTTAAAGTTGGCCTAACCCAAAGTAAAAATCTTCAGTTTCAAAAGCAGATTTTCCCAAATATTAACTAAATCAATGAACTAAACTATGAAAAAATTTTACTGTGGGGTATTTCACTTTGTAGAAACTCTGTTTTTTCCCTGAGCCATCAGGACCAAAAACTCCTGCCTGCCTCTGTACATGTCCTCTGGGAGCTTTAACCTGCTGGAGGAGTTTTTGTGGGATTTTTGGTGCCTGAGCCAGCCCTGGGAACACAACCATGTCTGTCTGCTGCGCTTGCAGCTCTGAGCAGCTCAGAGTGTGAGCTGGGCAGGTGCTGGCTCTGGTCCTTGCTGCCCAGCCCTGCTCTCCCCCCAGCGTGGGGATTGTGTGCTGACCCTGCTGCATGTCGTGCTGCCTGCAGGGAGAAGAGCAACAGAGAGGAGCTGAGGCTGCTCCCGCCGGGGGCACGGGGAGAGGGACACGGCCCGAGAGCCCAGGCGGCCCCGGTGAGTGGCTGTGTGTCTGTCTGTGTGTCTGTGTGTCTGTCTGTGTCTGTGTGTGTGTCTGTGTGTTCTGTGTGTGTGTGTCTGTGTGTCTGTGTGTCTGTGTGTGTGTCTGTCTGTGTGTGTGTCTGTGTGTCTGTGTGTGTCTGTGTGTCTGTGTGTGTGTCTGTGTGTCTGTGTGTCTGTCTGTGTGTCTGTCTGTGTGTCTGTCTGTGTGTCTGTGTGTCTGTGTCTGTGTGTCTGTGTGTGTCTCTGTGTGTGTGTGTGTGTGTGTGTGTGTCTGTCTGTCTGTGTGTGTGTGTCTGTGTGTCTGTGTGTCTGTCTGTGCTCTGTGTCTGTGTGTGTGTCTGTGTGTCTGTCTGTGTGTCTGTGTCTGTGTGTCTGTCTGTGTGTCTGTCTGTGTGTCTTTGTGTGTGTCTGTCTGTGTGTCTGTGTCTGTGTGTCTGTCTGTGTGTCTTTGTGTGTGTCTGTCTGTCTGTGTGTCTGTGTGTCTGTCTGTGTGTCTTTGTGTGTGTCTGTCTGTCTGTGTGTCTGTGTGTCTGTGTGTGTGTCTGTGTGTGTGTCTGTGTGTGTGTCTCTGTGTGTCTGTGTGTGTGTGTCTGTGTGTCTGTGTTCTGTCTGTCTGTGTGTCTGTCTGTGTGTCTGTGTGTGTTCTGTCTGTCTGTGTGTCTGTCTGTGTGTCTGTCTGTCTGTGTGTTCTGTCTGTGTGTCTGTCTATCTGTCTGTGTGTCTGTCTGTGTTCTGTCTGTGTGTCTGTGTTCTGTGTGTCTCTGTGTCTGTGTGTCTGTGGGTCTGTCTGTGTGTTCTGTCTGTGTGTCTGTATATCTGTGTCTGTGTTCTGTGTCTGTGTGTGTCTGTGTCTGTCTGTATTCTGTCTGCCTGTGTGTCTCTGTGTCCGTGTGTCTGTGTTTGTGTTCTGTCTGTGTGTCTGTGTTCTGTGTGTTTGTGTGTCTGTATCTGTCTGTCTGTGTGTCTGTGTTTGTGTTCCGTGTGTCTGTGTTCTGTCTGTGTGTCTGTGTTCCGTGTGTCTGTGTTCTGTCTGTGTGTCTGTTCTGTCTGTGTGTCTGTCTGTGTTCTGTCTGTGTGTCTGTTCTGTCTGTGTTCTCTCTGTGTATCTGTGTCTGTGTCTCTGTTCTGTCTGTGTGTGTGTCTGTTCTGTCTGTGTGTGTGTCTGTGTATCTGTGTCTGTTCTGTCTGTGTGTCTGTCTGTGCTCTGCTGTGTTCTGGGATGTGGAGTGCTGGGAGGGATCCCTGGGCTGCCCAGCTGGGGCCCAGCAGTGGATTTGGGCAGCCCTGCCCTGGCAGCAGATGGGCTGTGCAGGTGCCTTGGCTCTGGGCTCAGCCTGGGGAAGGATTGCCCCTTGCAGCCTGTGGAGAGGTGATTCTCCCTCACCCTGGCCTGGTGTGACTGTTCAGGGAGTCAGAGCTTGATGGATTTGCTGAGGATCTGCCCCTGTCCCCAGTGCAGGTGATGGAGTTGGGATCACTTTAACCCCAGGCAGGTGCCCTGGGGGTGATTGAGAAAACTCTGGATGTGCCATGGTCTGGTTGACAGGGTGGTGTTGGGCCAGAGTTGGACTCAGAGATCTCAAAGGTCTTTTCCCAGCCTAATTCTGTGGTTCTTTGACTCTGGGGGTTGTTCTGAACACAGGTTTGGGCACGTCTGTTCCAGGTTCACTGCTTGTGGTGCTGCTCAGAGTTCTGTTTGCACTTTGTGGTGGTGGAGATGGATGTGAGTGTGCCTTGGGGGTAACCTGCAGGTGGAGTGAGCTGCTGGCTCTGCTGTGCACATCCCAGAGCCAGGGGGTGCAGGGCAGTGGGGAATGCTGAGCTTGGGCAGGCAGGGGGCACAGGGCTTGGCCACCTTGCTGCTGTCTGACAGGGGACACAGCACCTGGGCTGGGAGGAAACATTTCCTTGTTGGAACTGTGCCTGCCTGGGTCAGGACAGAGGATTCCCCATCCCCAAAATGTCCTCAGGCCACGTTTTGGGGAGTTTCACATCCCCCAGACCCAGCTTGGCCAGTGGGGCTGAGCTGAAGGCACCTCTGTGGAGCAGAGGTTCTCTGGAGGGATGGGAAGGGCTTTAGGGATCAGCTGCAGTGGCAGCATGGCCTGGGGCTGGGAGGTGCTGGCCTGGCAATGGCTGTGGCTGTTGGGAATTGCTGTGCTGCCTGAGGCAGGGGTCAGGGAGGGCTCTGCCTGCTCTGCTGGCAGTTTCCTTGTGCTAGGAATGGATCAGCAGGATTGCAGGCCAGCACAACCTGCAGTTTGCTTCAGCAGAGGTGAAGATTTCGGGGTGTCCTCATTCTGTGCTCAGCTCATGGCAGGAGGATGCAGCAGTCTAGTTCTCAGCTGTGGATTTTCCCTTCTGATTCCTGGGCAGATGGATGAAAGCAGAAATGACAGATAACAGAGTGGGTAAGGAAGGGACCCTAAAACCACCTGCCATGGGCAGGGGCACCTTCACTACCCCAGGTGCTCCAAGCCCCATCCAGCCTGGCCTGGGACATTCCCAGGGATCCAGGGCTTCTCAGCTTCCAGCAGGGTTTGCAGAACTTGTGTTTTAATTGGTGTCACAGTCAGAGTTCTCCTTTGGATATTACATAGAAGAGAAAAAAAAATAAACATGATCAGATTTTTAAAACTTTTTAACCACAGAGGTGGGAGCTCTGCTGCTGTGTGATGGACCCCCAGAGATACCACATACAGTAAATAAGGATCTCATTTGGAAATCTAACCCAGGAAACTCCAAATAACAGCAGGGAAAAGATTCACCTGAACTTCTTCAAATCAAAATGAGGCAGTTGAGGGGGAAAGGTGACTTGGGTTTGATCAGATTTGTCTATAACCAGTTTCTGTTCCAGCTGCCCATGGTGGTAGTGAGGATATTTTGACACAAAATAGAATATTACCTGACTAAAAATCCTTTTCTGCATGGCTACTGTACCTAATTCCATAGACCAGGATTTAACTCAACAAATGAAATTGTGGGATTCAGCAGCATTGAAGAAATACATGGATTTTTACTACTGAAGACATTTTTACAAAGAACACTGCCAGAAATTTTTCCAAGTTTTGTTTTGTCTGTTGGCATATTCAGTAGAGTTTTGAAGAATGGACCCTTCTTTTTGTACAAGGTATTTACTGTAAGTGGAGGAAATTGTCTTTTGTCCAGGAAGTTCTTCACTTTCTCAGGACTCCTGAGCGCTGCTGGCTGATTATTTGCTCTTTCATTTTCCACTTCTCCCTGTGCTTACTGGTGGCACACAGAATAAAGGCAGATTCCAGAAGGAGCTGCAGAGCTCCCTGTTCCTTGGGAGATATTTCAGTGGGGAGATATCTGTCATTCAGGCACTTAGAGAAGAACACAGAGAGTGACTGAAGAACAAGCAAGGCTGATGAAAATGCCCATTATTCCAGGAATTGAGGGAAAGTGTTGGAAATTGCTGTTATTGAGTCCATCCTTCCAGGGCTGGGAGGACACACAGGAGCATCCTTAGATCAGCAAAGCCAGAAAGGCTGAAATGTTGTGGTGTCTCAGAAAAGCCCAGGGTGGCCAGCAGGGCTCAGATAAATAAATCCAGGCTCTAATCACCTGCTCAGGTTGGCAGCCCTGTCTGGCCAGGATTAGGGGGCACTGGGGGCTGCCATCTGTGGTGACCTTCTTAGCACCCCGTGGCCAAGGAAGGAAGGGATGTAACTGCTTCTTAATTTAGAGAGCTGCAGGTCAGGAGGAGGTTGCAGAGCCTGGAGCCTGGTGGGGGCAGGAGCTGGGAAGGGCTGCAGTGCCCAGGCAGAGGAGCTGGGGGATGAGACCCTCACAGGGCTAAAAAAAAGCCAAACTCTAGGGCTGAGCTCCCCTCTGTGCCTGAGGTGCCTCTGACAGGGAATGGGTGGTGTGGTCAGGAATTGGGAACCATCACAAACCAGGCTGTGGAGGGCACAGGCAGAAATTCTCCAGCCTGTAATGCTGCAGGGGGTTATTGTGGCCAGAATGCAGGACTCAGCACCTGGACTTGTTAAACTTCATCTTACTGGACTCTGCCCATCCATCCAACCATTCCAGGTCTCTCTGCAGAGCCCTCCTGCCTTCCAGCAGATGGACACACACTCCCAGCTCAGTGTTGTCTGCAAATTTACTCATGAAAGACTCAACACCCTCATCCATGTCATCAGTAAAAATACTGAGCAGGCTGCAGCACAGAGCCCTGGGGGACACCTCTGCAGTTCAGTGTGTGCACACTGCAGGGGTGCTGGCTGCAGGCTCAGCCCTGCTGCTGTCCAGCTCTGCAGCTCCCAGGGCTGGAGCCATCCCCTCCCTGTGCCCCCAGTGCCTGTGGCAGCTGGGCTGGGCTGGCTGGGGCTGGGCAGTCCCAGCAAGGATCAGGTTTTCCAGTGGCAGCCAAGACACACTGAGCTGTTCTCAGCCCTTCAGAGATGGACACTGGGTGAGTGTCACTGCCCAGGTGTCTCCTTAGCCCTGAGATCACCTCTGGGGGACATGCAGGTGGTCTGAACCCAGCTCTTTCCATGAGACACTGCAGGAGGCTGTTCTTAGAGGTTTTCATGGCTGTTTATTCTTCCTTATCTCAGGATTGCTCTGTCCAGCTCACAGCTCACCAGACACCCAGGGCAGAATCTGCCTGGCAGAGGCAGGACTGATCTTTTATAGTCTAAACTACACACTAGGGATTTACAATTATTTTCCAATACAATACAACTTTGTTAAACAGTCCAGCTCTGACCCCATCCGATCTGACAGTGCCAGCATGTCACCCAGCATGGATGGCACGGAGAAGAAGGAGGAAGAGGTATCCACACCCCAAATTCTCCATCTTGGCCACGTGTCCCTTATCACAAACATTCCCAAAAGTCTATTTATCTACGTTCTAACAACCTCATTTACACTTTACTAATTTTGGTGGCTTGTTTCCATTCCCTGTGTGTTGGTAATTTCCCCCAGGGGTTGGAATTCAGTGCCTGAGACACCAGGGTCTCACTCAGGGGTCTTTGGGACCCTCACCAGGGGGGTTTTAAACCTCCCAGGGAAGCCAGAGGAGCACTCTGGGCTCCCACAGGTGAGTGAGGGAAGAGGAGCTGCTAATTAACCCTTTATAAACACCCTCATGCCTCTGTCCCTGGGCTTTTAAATCAGCAAATGAAGTGCCTGAAGCTCTCAGCTCTGCCAGGGCAATAGGAGAGATGCCGGGTGATGCAGGACAGGACCCTCTGCTCAGTAGTCTGAGGGTGGAAGGTTGTGTGGCTCAGCTGGAATCTGGGAAGAGCAGAGTCCTGGGTGTTATTTAAGGGCTGTAAGGCTGAACAGAAAATCAACAGAATCACGTTTGATCCCCCAACCACGAGTTCCCACAGCAAACAGGATCCAGGGCCTTGCACCACACCTGCTTTGGGGTGTGAAACCTGGAGAAGCCACAGACACTCCTCAGAAAATAAAACCTTCCTCAGGCAGTGATTCATCTCCAGAGCTGAGCTGGTTTCTGTGATCAGCCCAAATGTTGCATTCTTTTAAGAGCTGAGCAAGTGATTCTTAATGAACACTCAGAGTTCTGCAAATCTTGATCTTGCTGAAATATGATGTTGATTTAAATCATCTGACTGGGGGATTTTTGTTTTTCTTTTTTCATTTCTGAGCTTCCTTTTCTAAATCATCTGTGTCTCAGAACCTCTCAAGACTTGGAGGTTAATTCAGATTAAGGTGGTGCATGAATGGAAAATGTAAAATCTTTTCCCAAACACCAGACAGATGATGGCACAAGTCCCTTCTTCTGCTGCGGCTGTGCTCAAACTTTGGGCAAAAATACTGGCAGAATGTCCTCTCCTGGGTGCAGCTTTGTGGCTGCATTCCTCAGTTCTGGAGCTGGAATGTGAGTCAGAAAGGAGGGAGCCAAGGGGGTGCCTTAAAATGAAAGTACAGAAATAGATCTCCCTGCACATCTTTTCTCAGCTTCCCCTTACAAGGCTGCACTGACGTGTGCTGGATGGGATATGATGTCTCTGGCCTTGGCACATACATCAGATCTGACATGTGAGCATGGATTTTAGGGGTTTTTTTAAGGAGACAAATTAGGGTTAGCAAGAAATGCAGAAAAAATAAACAGTGAGGTGGCCACAGTCTTTCTCACCTATAGGAATCCAGGCCTGAGATTTGCTTCCAACTCAGCCTGAACTGGAGATTTCAGGAAACAAGCCCAAAAGTTGCTTATTTTGCCATTTCATCATCAAATGTGGTGCTCCCCTGAGGCAGTGACCTTTCCCTTTGTGCTGTGGTGGAGCACTGGGGACCCTGTGGTGCCTGGAGAGGCTGGGCTGGGCCATCCAGAGATGGGAGATGGTTCCATACCCCTGACTTTGGGATGAGCTGTCTCAGGGGTGTTGGGGGGCTTTTTCTGTTAAAATCTTCCCTTTTAGTTTTTTTTCCTGAGGGTGGAGGTTCCATTGGAAGGACAGATCAGTGGGGCTGAGCTGGGGATGTGCTGGAGCTGGGAGGGTCTCCAGCTTTCCCCTGGTGGTTGAACTGGGTGGAGATCCCCAGGGAATGGGCATGGAGCTCCAGGAGAGCTCTCCAGGGATGCTCAGGGTGGTTTTTGGGGTGTCTGTGCAGGAACAGGAGCTGCCCTGGGTCGTCCTGGGGGTCCCTCCCAGCTCAGGACATTCTGTGATTTTTTGGGACAAACACATGGGCTGTTCCTGCCCTTCTCCCAGCAGAGACACAAAGGGCTGTTGCAGCCTTGATCTCTTGCCTGTTTTTCCTGTGGCACTGGGGAAGATCCTTGTCATCAAACCTTGTTTCATTCCCCCACACCTTTCCCTGCAGGCCTGGGTTGGCTGTGCTGTGGGGAGCCAGGACATCTGTTCACCTCCTCAGAGAATCCTGGAATCATTGCAGTTGGGAAGGGCCCCAAGTCCAGCCCTTAGCCCAGCCCTGCCAAGATCACCACTCACATGTCCCCAAGTGCCACATGCACGTGTGTTCTGGATACTTCCATGGATGGGGACTCCACCACTCCACTGGGCAGCTTTACAATGCCTGACCACCCTTTAATGAAGAAATGTTCCCCAGTATCCAATCTGAATCCCCCAGCACAGCTTGAGGCCATTTCCTCTTGTCCTGTCCCTTTTTCCCTGGGAGCAGAGCCCAGAGCTGTGGAGAGCCAGAAGAAATTCTCCCTTTTTCCCTCTTTTCAAATCACATCTCCCTGAGCCTGTAGGAGTGGGGTGCACTGAGCCATCCCCTGGCTCCCCCCAGTTCTGGTCCAAAGCCAAGGAGAAGTTTGTCAGGGCAGGGAGAGGTTTGTGGGCCACTGAGCTTTCTCTGATGTTGTTAATTATCCATCATTTCTTGCCCTACTTTCCCTGCAAGCCTTCCCTGCCTGCTCAGGCTCTGCTGGGGCTCAGCAAAGTCCTTGTGCTGCTTCTGGGCTGGGGGGCTCAGCCCACAGAGATGTTCTGGATCTGTTCCTTGTCCCACTCTGCTTGTCTCTGTCTGTGCCTTCATCTTCCTTGTACCCCTCCTGCTGGATCCAAAAAGTCTCTGCTGCATTCTTCTTCTTTTTTTTTTTTTTTTTGTTTTTCCCCACTTTCTTGTCATAGTTTTGAATGCCTTTATTATTCCTTTTTCCCTCCTCTGGCAGAGGTGTCTCTGTTTATAATCTTCTTAGCACTGAGGCAGCCTGTTCATTTCAAAGAAAGCTGCTTTAAAGGCAGGTGTGAGCCAGACTTGGCCAATTCTTTCTTTTCCCCTGTGGCTTGAAGGGCCTGAAAATATCCCTGTAATCATTTCACAGAATCCCAGAACAGTCTGGGTTGGAAGGGAGCTTAAAGCTCCTCTCCTTCCACCTGTGCTGTGGGCAGGGACACCTTCCACTGTCCCAGGTTGTCAGGAAAATTAATGCACAAACACCAGAGGTTTATGTCCAAAAGGAGACAGAGGAGTCCTTTTTCCTTTATTTGAATGAAGAGAGAGGCCATGGGGCATTCCCCTGGGATCTCTTGAATTTTTGGAGGATGCAGCCTCCTTTTTATTCTGTTTTCCCAACTGCATTTCCCTCTCTTTCCCCACTGGCTGAGGTGCTTGAGAGGCACAGACTGCCCAGAACACCTGACACTGAGATTCCCTTCTAATGAGATTACTATGTTCTGTTCTTCAGGTTTGTATTTTATTATAAGGCATGGGTGTAAGAGAGAGTGTAGAGCTTAGAATGAGAGAGAGGTTAGAGGTAAGAGAGCAATTTCCCGTTTACAATACAATAAGCATTCTTCTATGATGAATATTCCAATTTCCAATAACCAATCTAATACAATATACTAATTGCCTAATATTTGCATGCAACCTATAGGAATCACTAAATTACCATGTTTTATGGCTTTCTTATCTGTAACTCTTATCTTCAGACCTTTCCTGCCAGGCTTGGGCCAGGATGTCTGTTGGTTCTTTGGTATTTGTGACATTTGGTATCATCTAAACAATGGAAGAGGCCTCAAACCTTAACATAACTATTTTCAGAGTCTATGTCAAATGCTGCTAACATCTCTACTTCATCTATTGTTTCAGAACTACTTGCTAGGCACTCATAAGATTTTGCTATTCCCTCCCCAACATCTATCTCAGGATTGCTTTGTCCAGCTAACAGCGATCTGTCTAGCTGGACATCCAGGGCAGAATCTGCCTGGCAGAGGCAGGACTGATCTTTTATACTCTAAATTACACACTAGATATTTATAATAACTTTCCAATACAATCCAACTTTGTAAAACAGTCCAGCTCTGACCCCATCCAATCTGACAGTGCCAGCATGTCACCCAGCATGGATGGCACGGAGAAGAAGGAGGAAGAGGTATCCACACCCCAAATTCTCCATCTTGGCCTCATGTCCCTTATCACCAAAAGTCTATTTATCTACATTCTAACAGTCTAATTTGCACTTTACTAATTTTTGCAGCTTGCATTTCTTCTCTCAATGTTGGTAAATTGATCTAAGGAGCTGAATCCAGCCCCTGAGACACCTGGGTCTCACTCAGGGGTCTCTGAGACCCTCTGCAGGGGGGTTTTGAGACCCCCAGGGAAGCCAGGGGAACACCCTGGGCTCCCATAGGTGTGGGGTCTGCTTGTCCTGCAGCAGGATGCACCCACCCCACTGGGGGATCCCTGCAGGAGCCTGGGGGTGCATTGGGAGAGCCCTGGGGAGTCCTGGGGGCAGCCAGCCCCACTCACCCCTCCCTGTGTCAGTGCAGACAGCCCTGCAACAGTCCCAGGGAAATGCAGTGCCCCCCTGCAGCAGCACAGCATCCCTCCCTGGGCACAGGGGGCTCCCTGCCCTGCTGCATTTAGGCTACAAAACCAAGGAGTGAAGTTTGCTGTGCCAGCTCCTCCTTCTGCAGGAGGCTGCTTTTCTTCTGCTTCTCAGAGTCTGGAAACGCATCTGTGTTGTTTACCTGACCCTGCCATGTGGTCACAGCTTTTTCAGCCCCTGCCTTGGCTCCTATTACACTCCCAAAGCCTCTTCCCTGCCTGGCTCCTCTAATCCTTCCAGGAGCACCCATGCTTTATGCCTTGGTTATGCCTCCCTTCCTTTTAATTAATTTTTCACAGTGCTTTGCTCGTCCCTGTTGCCCTTTTTGATTTAATTTATTGCTCACTAGCCATAACAACACCTGGGCAAGCTCTAATTTATCTCTTCTGTGTCCCTTGCCCCTCCTCTGTCCTCTCCCATTATTGATTCCTCCAGTTTGATTCCACCCTGCACTTGCCAGCATCATCTCCCACCCTTCCCTCCCAGTCAGAATTGCTTGGATGAGTTTCCCCCCATCATTTGTGAGCTTGCATTGTGATTCCTGACCCAACAAGGGATTGCTGCTTGTTGGATCCCCTCCCTTGGCATGCACCCCAAATGTCTCAGAATTACCTCTGGGTGGTTCCCATCCCATTGCTGTGAGGAGGGAAAAGCTCTCAGGTGGAAGGGGCTGCTGGCCATGGCCTGGGGCAGCTCCTGGGACAGGGCTGGGCTGGGCTCAGCTTGCTGCCAGCTCTGAGCAGAGAAGTCTGTGCCCCAGCAGCTCCTCATCCCTGCTCCTGGAGGTGAGGATGTGCAGCTGGAGCAGCCCTGGCTGCTCCCAGCCCAACCCTCCTGCTGCTCTGAACCTTTTCCTGCTCTGCCTTTAAACAGTGAGGAAACTGTGGGAGGAATGAGGGAATAAATGACTTTTCTTGTCTTTTAGTTGCCCTGTGGCTGCCTCAGCCCAGCTCCCCAGAGCTCAGAGAGGGAACCCCTGCTTTGCTCCACGGCTGTGAGGAATTGAGAGCTTTTATTTGCCACCATAAATGGCCCATTTACTTACAGAGCAGTCCCTGCCATTACCACAATGGCTTTGGAAAGCACATTACTGCAGATATTCAGGTTATTTTGTCATCTGGGGCCATGTGATTTGCAAGCTGAGCCCAAAAGTGGAAAGGGCTCAGAGGATGGGAAGCAAAATGTTTGTTAAAAACACACAGCAAGGCAAGATCACAAGTTATTACCTGCTCCCCTGTGGAACAGGCACAAAACACAGCAGGCTGAGGCTCAAAAGAGTGGGTATCTACCTAGCTCCCTGCTCCTGCTAAAAAACACTTTGGTTAGAGCTGTGCTCATATATGGGATTTGCATTTTCATGGGATCTGGTGTAGCTGGGCTGGTTCTGTCTGATGGAGGAGCAGGGTGTGTGAAGGCTGAGGCTGGCACTGGCTCTGGCAATGGGTGTGGTTGGATTTACCTTGTTCTTTGGATATTGGGAAAAGGTTCTTCTCCCACAGGGCACTGCCCAGGGGATGGGCATGGAGCTCCAGGACAGCACTCCAGGGATGCTCAGGGTGGATTTTGGGGTGTCTGTGCAGGAACAGGAGCTGCTCTGGTGATCCTGAGGGTCCCTCCCAGCTCAGGATATTCCTGATTCTGTCATTCCACCTCCTGACTCCCAGGACATCAGACTGGGAATCCCTTGAGTGTACCAGTCCTGGGATATTGTCACCATATGGAAAATGAGGAAGTACAAGAGGCACTGCATGGGTCATGTAGAGCTTGGAAGATCTCAGAGGAGCCAAGGGAGCATTGTTGGTTTAATTGGTGGTTGGTGATAAATACCTGTAGTTCCACAGTGAGGTTTTGGCATGGTTGGATTTGGTTAGGGGGTAAAATGTGGGAGCTGTAGGGTTGTAATTGCCCATGGCCTGGAGGAGCTGGCTGCTGCACTCAGCAGAGCTGTGTAGGAAACATGGGAACTTGTTCATTCCATTGATTCATTCTATTATCTCTCTTTTATTCTTTTCTCTTCCTCATTCCCCCTATTTCCCATTCTCTCTTCAGCTGAGTTTGGCACTGCAGGTAGGATCACCCTCTAACTCCTGAAGGCAGGTCAGTTCCCTGGTGCTGTCAGGGAAGTCTGTGTGTGTCTGTGAGGTGCTGACCCTTTTTCCAAATTAAGAAGCTCTCCTTGTCCATCTTCAACAATTTTTATCAATGCTCAAGCAGAGGAGCTCCTTCTCCCTCTGTCTCCAGGCACAGAAATATCCTTTTCTCATGCAGGAGCAGCCCCCCATTCTATCCATCCTGACCCTGCTTTTTACAAAGGTGTGGGGTGGCAGAAGGGGGAAAGGCTTTAAGCTTAAGGAGGGCAGGGTTAGATGGGATATTGGGGTGAAATTCTTCTCTGGGAGGGTTCAAGGCCCTGGCACAGGTGCCCAGAGCAGCTGTGGCTGCCCCTGGATCCCTGGCAGTGCCCAAGCCAGGCTGGACAGGGCTTGGAGCACCTGGGACAGTGGGAGGTGGCACTGGATGGGCTTTAAGGTCCTCTCCCACCCAAACCCTTCAAGCAGTCCCTGGCAGAGCAGTTTGCAGCACTTTGGGAGGATTTGTTTCCCAGCTGTCAAAGGAAACCTTTAAAGCAGCTGGAGACCATTTGGGGTCAGTTTGAGATTCCAAGTGAGACTCCAGCTTGGGCAAACTCAAAAACTGGAGAGGAAAGCTGTACTTGAGTGATAGACTACAGAGAGGGGATCCTGCTCTGTGTTTTGGCAAGATTCTGTGGGGACAGTAAGTGGCAGACAAGGATGTGTTTGGATCTGTTTGGATAATTCATCTTCTATTGTGAATTTTGAGAAACACCCCAGGCCCCTCCATGTGGTGATTGATCCAATCCATCTGCCTTCCCCTGGGAATGACACCTCTTCCCCTCTCCATGGGCTCCCTGCAAACAAGGAGCTGTAAATAAACACCAATATCTCTGTTTGCAGGGGGTGGAAAGCTGCACTGGAGCTTTGCCTTTGTACTTGTGAATAAAAATGGGCAGGGGAGGGATGCTCCAAGCAAAGCCAGGCAGAAATTGGGAGCACACATGGGTTCTGCTTTGTGGCACATGGAATCTGCAAAACTGTAAAATCAGTTGTTCTTATTTGTAGTTTGAGGAAAAAGTGTGAAAGGGATGGAGAGTTTTTGATCTGGACCCAGGCAGGTCTTTCAGTGAACTTTTTTCTTTCTCATGCTCACAAGCAGAGGATAAATTCTGGGGTTTGTAGTGCTGGAGAGTCAAGGTTTGATGGACTGGGAGGGGTGGAGGGAGCTGCACTTGCCTTTCCTGGCTGGGGGAAGTCTGCTGAGACCCATCTGCAAGGAGATTTGGGGAAAAAAAACCTTCTTGTAGGGCCCTGGTGGTGCCTCTGGTGTCCTGTGGGATGCAGGCAGGAATTGAGGGCTGAGCATGGTGTGGCAGTGTTAACTGGAGCTGCTGGGAAGTTGGTGAGCAGTTTAAAACTTGGCTGAATTTTGACTCCAGGACTCTGTGGAGAAGGAATTCCCATAAATACAGGTACAGCTCATGGGCACACTCAGTGTGGGAAACGTGTGCAGGGAAGGGAACAGAGCTGGAGAGTTCCTGAGGAGCTGGGAAAGGAGAGAAGGAGGCTCAGGAGGGACCTTGTGGCTCTGCACAGCTCCCTGCCAGGAGGGGACAGCCAGGGGGGTCAGGGAGCAGCAGGACAAGAGGAAATGGCCTCAGTTGCATCAGAGGAGGTTTAGATTGGATATTGGGAAAACTTCTTCCTTGAAAGGCTGGTCAGGCATTGGAACAGGGCAGGGGTGGGAATGTCCTTAGGGGCTTGGGTTGGTGCTGGGGTAATGGTTGGACTCAGAACCTTAAAGGGCTTTTCCAATAATTCTGTGGTTCCATGAGCCTGGAGGATCATCCTGCTCAGAGGCAGCTGCAGAGCTCCTGGTGCTCAGTCAGGAGCTGTTCTGGCACTACAGGGCAGTTTTTTCTGAGAGACCAGCCCCACAGAATGGTTCCCTGAGCTTTTCTCTGCAGTGATGGCATTTCTTCCTCCTGAGCACTTTTCCTCAGAGCTGTCTCCTTGCTGAGCTGTGATCCAGAGATCAGGAGCTCCATCCCAGAGCCACGAGGCTGGAAAATCCATCACCATCTCCTACCAACACAGATGGAATCTCAGCAGAAAACCCGGGGAGGGACAGAAAACTCAGCTCCAGGAGGGACAGAGAACCCAGCCCCAAGAGGGAGAGAAATCCAGCCCCAAGAGGGAGAGAAATCCAGCCCAGGAGGGACAGAAACTCAACACCGGGAGGGACAAAACCCAGCCCAGGAGGCACAGAAAACCCAGCCCAGGAGGGACACAAAACCCAGCCCCAGGAGGGACACAAAACCCAGCCCCAGGAGGGACACAAAACCCAGCCCCAGGAGGGACACAAAACCCAGCCCCAGGAGGGAGAGGAAACCCAGCCCAGGAGGGACAGAAACTCAACCCCAGGAGGGACAGAAAACCCAGCCCAGGAGGGGCAGAACCCAGCCCAGGAGGGACAGAACCCAGCCCAGGAGGGACAGAACCCAGCCCCAAGAAGGGCAGAAAACCCAGCTCCAGGGGGGACAGAAAACCCAGCCCAGGAGGGGCAGAACCCTGCCCAGGAGGGACAGAAAACCCAGCCCAGGAGGGACAGAACCCAGCCCAGGAGGGGCAGAACCCAGCCCAGGAGGGACAGAACCCAGCCCAGGAGGGACAGAAAACCCAGCCCAGGAGGGACAGAAAACCCAGCCCAGGAGGGACAGAACCCAGCCCAGGAGGGACAGAACCCAGCCCAGGAGAGGCTCTGCCAGCTGCTCTCTGCTCCCTTTCCATCCTGCCCTCTGAACTCCCAGTGCTGCATCCAGGGAGGGATGTCAGCTCTGGACCCAGCTGGTGTCAGCTCCTCCTGCACACTCTGGGCTGTCCCTGGACAGCCCTGCTTTGGGGCCAGCACAGCACCACGTGGAAGGAGAAGTGTCCTGTGCCATGGTGTCTGCACTGGGAGCCATTCCTGAGGGCAGGATGGGGAGTGGAGATCTCTGAGGTCTCTCTGGAGCTTTCTTGTCTCCAGGTGAGCACCCCCAGCATTCCCAGCCTGTCTTGGAGCATCTCTGTGGCCCCCTTGTTCCATCAGCTCCATTTCCCTCTTGCACTGGCCCCAGGGCTGGAGGCAGCTCTGCAGGTGGGGTCTCACCTGAGCAGTGAGAGGAGAATCCCCTCCCTTGGGGTGGTGAGGGGCTGCCATTGCCTCAGACCACTTCTGGTGGGCTCAGTGGGACCTCCTCACCTGTGAGCTTCCCCTGGCCCTCACTGCCCGTGCTCTGCCTCTCATTTCACTTGCAGAGCTGTTTCCCCAGTGCCTGCAATAGTCCCTGGGGCTGTTTGTGCTCCTGTGCCTTCATCCTCTGCATCCTCAGCGTGCACTCGGTGCCAGGGCTGCTGTGCTGCTGCAGAGGAGCTCTTCCCAAGCTGGGATAACATCCCCCTGCATTCAGCTGACTTGCATTTCCTCCTTATCCTTGGTATTAATCCCAAACTTGCAGAATCACCAGGTATTAGGATTTGATGGAGATGCTGCTCTTTGTGTGACGAGCCAGCTGATGGAAGCCTTAATGCTGCAGGTGGTGAGCTGCCAATCCATCTAAAGCCAGGCTGCATTAGCACTCTGTGTCAGAAATATCCCTGCTGATGGCAGGAAGATCCCTCCAAGGAGAGCTGGGGGAAGCAGAGTGCATTCACTGGGCTGGTGTGTGAGCTCTGCCCTGCTGGCACAGCCTGTGAACCTGGATTTTGCTGGGAAAGGAGAGGAGAGCTGTGGGGGTTGTGTAGCTGGACAGACTCAGGAGCTCTCTATTTTCTGTTCTTCAGGTTTGTATTTTATTATAAGGTGTGGGTGTAAGAGAGAGGTGATAAGAGAGCTTAGAGAGAGAGATTAGAGATCAGAGGTAAGAAAGGGCAAGAGGCAAGATGTAAGAGAGAGATTTTCCATTTACAATACAATAAGTATTTTTCCATGATGAATATTCTAATTTCCAATAACCAATCTAATACAATATACTAATTTCCTAATATTTGCATGCAACCTATAGGAATCACTAAATTACCATGTTTTATGGCTTTCTTATCTGTAACCCTTATCTTCAGACCTTTCCTGCCAGGCTTGGGACAGGATGGCTGTTGGTTCTTTGGTATTTGTGGCATTTGGTATTATCTAAACAAAGGAAGAGGCCTCAAACCTTAACATAACTATTTTCAGCATCTATGTCAAACACTGCCAACATCTCTATTTCATCTGTTGTTTCAGAACTACTTGCTAGGCACTCATAAGATTTTGCTATTGCCTCCCCAACAGAGAGCAGCATCCCCCTCTCCAAAATGTCAGGCTGCAGGGGAGGAGGGCCAGGGCTGAGGGAGCTGCTGTGGGCTGTGCCTGCAGCACTGGGGACACTCAGGTGTGACCCCCACCCAGCAAAGGTGCTCAGTCCTGCTCCTCCATCACTTCCCTTTCCCTCCACACCCATCCTCTCCCTTCCCTGGCTGAGACAGCCCCGTGGGCTGTGGGGTCCTGCACCTCCCCAGGGTCTGGGGACCCTGCCTGGCTCAGGGATCCCCTATCCTGGTGTCTGAAGTGTGGTTTGGGCTGCTGGCTACACCACTGGTATTTTAGTACCAAAACCCTGCTTTCTGTTGGGCACCACTTCTATTTTCCAGTTCCAGTCAGCAGGAAAAAAAAATGAATCATTTATAAGATGAAACTGTTGTAATGGTGGGCATCAACATTTTCAGAAAATCCTTTTCACACTGTAGTTCTCCACAGTGACCAAGCTGGTTTTCCCCACCTGCTTGCAAAAAGCAAACACAGCTTAGTTCAAGGTAAATCCTGCTCATCCCTCCAGGGTTCATCATCCCTTGCCCTGCACCAGAGCCATCACTTGCCTGGTGAGGGGAAGGGCTGGGAGGAGGGATGGGCTGCTCTAAAAACCCCAGCTGGGATGATGGAGCAGGCTGGGCAGAGCTGGATAAATATGAATATCTCCTATGAAGTAACTTGGTGATTCCCAATTAATACCCTAATTGCTCCTTTTTTTAATTATTGACTCCAAAATTACCGAGCTGAGTTGCAAATGCTGTGAGATACAAAAAGGAAGGAAGGACTTTTTATTGACATTTTGGAATTACAAATTATGTTTGTTGTGAAAAAACGAGAGGCCATCTGTTTAATTGGTCATAGGCTGCAATTTGTGAGCACTTAGGTAAGAAAAATACAGCTATCTAGGGGATCATTAAAGATCCCTTTCCTCTGAGTCAGCAAAGCTCAGAGCTGGGGAGAAAGCTGATCTATATTCCATAAAATTCAGAGTAACAAGGAGCTCTGTCCAAGGGATTGCTCTTGGCAGGGAGAGAGGTGCTGGATTGGGTGGGAGGGACAGAGAGCAACAGAAGGTTTGGGGCTCAAAAAGAAAAAGCAGAGGGTGTGCTGGCCAAGGTGGCTTGATCCTGTTCCACAGTTCCCTCTGGAATGTGGGGCAAGCCCCCTGGGTCAGAGGAACTTCCTGGCTGCAAACTGAAAATATGATTTGGGATTCTTCTAATGGTTTTTAGCTTACTGAGGGTAGATTTAGATGGGATATATATGGGATGTGAGGGTGGGCAGGCCCTGGCACGGGTGCCCAGAGCAGCTGTGGCTGCCCCTGGATCCCTGGCAGTGCCCAAGGCCAGGCTGGATGGGGCTTGGGGAGAATGTGATGCCAGAATGTGGCAGAGCAGGACAAGGGGTGGTGGCACTGAGGTGAGATGTGTGGGGGCAGGCAGGGAGAGGGGGCCATGCATGGATGGAGACCTGCTGTGCCCTCCTGCTCTCCCCACTGAGAGCCCCTCTGTGATGGGACATTGTGGGGGTTGGTTGTTGGATGGTTGCTGGACAGACTCAGGAGATTACTATTTTCTGTTCTTCAGGGTTGTATTTTATTATAAGGCGTGGGTATAATAGAGAGTGTAGAGCATGGAGAGTGATAAGAGCGAGGGGGTAAGAGAGAGCTTAGAGAGAGAGGTTAGAGATCAGAGGTAAGAGAACAATTTTCCATTTACAACACAATAAGTATTCTTCTATGATGGATATTCTAATTTCCAATAACCAATCTAATACAATATACTAATTTCCTAATATTTGCATGCAACCTATAGGAACTACTAAATTACCATGTTTTATGGCTTTCTTATCTGTAACCCTTATCTTCAGACCTTTCCTGCCAGGCTTGGGACAGGATGTCTGTTGGTTCTTTGGTATCATCTAAACAAAGGAAGAGGCCTCAAACCTTCACATGACTGTTTTCAGCCTCTATGTCAAAGTATGCCAACATCTCTATTTCAGAACTACTTGCTAGGCACTCATAAGATTTTTCTGTTCCCTCCCCAGCAGGACATCAGGTGTCTGCCACCCCTGTCCCCTCTGTCCCCATCTCCTGTGCTGGTGCTGGCCTGGCCACCCTCATGCTCCCCTGGTGGAGGTCGTGCAGCAGCAGCAGGACAGACCCCACCCCACCCACCCCAAGCTCTGCAGCCCCCTGGGCTCTGAGCCTGCTGTGCTTTGAAGGGCTTGGAACTGCACAAGGAATGGTGGTGTTGGAGCAGGGAAAAAAATTACAGAATCTGGAATGGGTTGGGTTGGAAAGGACTTTAATGATGACCCAGTGCCACCCCTGCCCTGGCAGGGACACCTCCCCTGTCCCAGGTGCTCCAAGCCCCATCCAGCCTGGCCTTGAGCACTTCAGGGATGCAGGGACAGCCACAGCTGCTCTGGGCACCCTGTAGGAAAGGCCCAAATTGCAGCCCTGCCTTTGTGCTGCAGCATGGCCAGGGTGGGAGAGGCCAGCAGGAGGAGAGCAGAGCTGCTCCTGCTTGCACCAGCTCTTGCTTCTCCTCCCTGCTAAAGCTTTTGCAGCTTGTGGAGCCATTTCCCTCTTTGGAATCCCCGTTTTCCTGCTCCCTGAGGGACAGACCAGCTCAGGAGCTTTGCCCCTGAGCCAGGGCTGTGCCACCCACCCCAGCCTGGTTCCCACCTGCAGCTGGGCACTGTTAACCCTTCACCCCCTGCAGCCCTTGCAAACAGCACAGTGAGCAGCAGCCCCTCCCCTGGGCTGAGACTCAGCTGAGAAGCAACTGTAAGTCCCTCCTGTGATTTTTTTTCCCCCCTTTTCTGTTTGTTTTACCTAGATCTAATCAATGCTACAAAGGGCAAAGCAGCAGTTTTATTTATTTATCACAGGGAGCAGCACAGCAAATAGTCCAGCACTTGGCTCTCAATAATCAGAATTTTTTAGGTTCTTTGCAGGGAAGTCCTGTGGAGTGGGGATACATCAATAATGCCATGATCACAGAATTTGATGGGAAGGCCACCTTTTACAGATTTCATAGCTCCCCACAGCAGTAATATTGGGGATTTCATTCTACAGAAGAAAAATTAAAAGGGTGAGTTTTAATTCAAGTTTTTTAGGTTAAAAATTATATCCTCTTAGAATAACAGAGTGGTATGGGTTGAGGGAGACCTCAAAAATCATGGAACCATGGAATATTTGGGTTGGAAGGGACCTTCAAGCTCATCCTGTCCCTGCTGGGGACAGGGACACCTTCCACTATCTCAGGTTGCTCCAAGCCCAGCCAGGCTGGCTTTGGACACTTCCAGGGATGGGACAATTGTCATAGGAAGTTTTTTATTTTGGAGTTGTCATGCTTCTAATAGGAAGAATGAGAAACAGTAAATTATAACTTTGAGTTTTAATCTGAGAAAAGGGGGCCAGAGTTGATACATTTTTCTGTGAGCTTTGTGATTTCGTGGCAAACCCTTTCCCCTCCCTTTGCAGCACTGTCAGGGGGTGTTTTCTGATGGAAGAGAGGATTCTTCAGCAAAGCCCCACTCCCTGCTGCAGGGACTCTGTCCCTCTCCCACAGACCTGAGAATTCCCTTCCAGCCTCTTTTTTCAGGTCTCTTTTCCCAGCTGTGCTGCTTCCTCAAGGGCAATATTTGTTTCCAACCCTGCCAGACCAGTGTGGGCTGCTGGAGATAAGGGTGACAAATAGATGCACAAAGAATGAAATAAACTGGGGTTCCTGAATAAAGCTGGCTCCTTGGATGCCATATCCAGCCTTTCCTGGGGTGAGACACAACCAGGGCTCAGCACAGGGCAGGTCACAGCTTACCAAATGTCCTCAAGATGCTGAAAACGTGTCCTTGGTTCCCTGGCAGGGGTGGTTCATCCTGTCCCCTCCATCCTCAGTGCCAAAAAGCCTTTCTGCTCAGCCCCTCCCAGGTTTCACCTCCTAGTTAGCAGTGATTGCTTGATCTCTGGGCTGGCTGAGCTGGAGTTTCCCTGGAGTCCAGATGTGAGTTTTGCTGTTTGTGGGGCAGCCTGTGATGCCCAAATCCAGCATCTCAGGCAGGGATCAGCAGGAGCATTCCCAGGACAAAGGGATGGATCCCACTGCTGCCAGCAGTGCCCTCTGGAAGGGCTGGATCTCCCCAAAACCTGCTGTCCCCTGGTCCAAGGAGCCAAACAGAGCCTTGCCCAGGAGGTTTCATGGATCATGTCCAGAGGAAGACTCCTCGAGCCTCTCACAGTGAGCTGGGCTTTTCCAGCAGGGAGTTTCTGGGTGTTGGCTGTGTCCTCTCTGCTCAGGGCTGGGTTTGGGGTTATCCCAGCAGGATTCAGGAGCAGCCTCAGTTTCCCCTGAGGTGTCCTGGCACATCCCCTTGTCACACCTGTGGCTTGGCTGGGGCTCTGGCCGTGGAGGAGCAGCTCCCCATGGATCCATTCCCCAGGATGCTGTTCCCAGGCAGCAGCACTCTCAGGGTGGAGCACACAAATATTTGCTCAGCCCTGAAGCACTTGGCAGCCTGCAGGTAAATGCTGTTGGAGCAGTGGCTCCATGAATGCGTTCCCAGGGATGTGGGCACATCTGCCACCAGCACAGAAGAGTGCTGGGCTGGGAGAGCAGCCTGTGCCCCACCAGCTCAGGGCTGGGCTCCCAGTTCCACCTCAGTGGGTGCTGGGTGTCCTTGGGGATCAGGGAAAATCCATCCTCCTCCTCCTTCAGCTTCTGAGAAACAACCTGGATATCACCCCTGGAATGGGCTGCAGAGGGGAGAACCCCAAGATACCGAAATGATTTCAGCTGGGAGCGCAGAGCCACTCACCTGTGGCAGTCCTGGTGCTGCCAGGACATCCCTGGTGCAGGGTGGCACCCATGGGCAGTGCCTCAGCCAGGGCTGCTGGTGGGGTTGGGTATCAAGGAGAATTCCTTCATGGAAAGGCTTGTCAGGCCCAGCACAGGCTGCCAGAGTGTGGGAGCCCAGAGCAGCCCTCTGGCCTCCCTGGGGGTCTCAAAACCCCCTGGTGAGGGTCCCAAAGACCCCTGAGTGAGACCCTGGTGTCTCAGGCACTGAATTCCAACCCCTGGGGGAAATTACCAACACACAGGGAATGGAAACAAGCCACCAAAATTAGTAAAGTGTAAATTAGGTTGTTAGAACGTAGATAAATAGACTTTTGGGAATGTTTGTGATAAGGGACACGTGGCCAAGATGGAGAATTTGGGGTGTGGATACCTCTTCCTCCTTCTTCTCTGTGCCATCCATGCTGGGTGACATGCTGGCACTGTCAGATTGGATGGGGTCAGAGCTGGACAGTTTAACAAAGTTGTATTGTATTGGAAAATAATTGTAAATCCCTAGTGTGTAATTTAGACTATAAAAGATCAGTCCTGCCTCTGCCAGGCAGATTCTGCCCTGGGTGTCTGGTGAGCTGTGAGCTGGACAGAGCAATCCTGAGATAAGGAAGAATAAACAGCCATGAAAACCTCTAAGAACAGCCTCCTGCAGTCTCTGATGGAAAGAGCTGGGTTCAGACCACCTGCATGTCCCCCAGAGGTGACCTCAGGCCTGAGGAGACACCTGGGGCTGTGACACCCAGATGGATGCAGGGCTCTGTGCAGCAGCTGCTGGCAGCAAAGTCTGGATGAGCCCCATTAACACTGCCTCAGCAGTGCAGTTGGGTGTAATTGTTCACTGTGCTTAAAAACCAGAACCAGGGGGAATTGCCAGGATATATTCTCTGGGTGTGAAATGCAGGAAATAATGGAGCTGGTGTTTGGAGCAGTGTAAAAAAAGCAGAGCTGTGATTTGAGGGAGCAAGGCAAACATTTCACCTGGTGCTGCACTTTTAGACAGGCAGGGTCTCCTGCAGCTGCTTCTGCACAGTGTGGGGCAGAGCCCGGGGGCAGAGGGCTGGGCTGTGCATGGATTCCCAAATCTGCTGCCCAGGAGCATCCCGGGGCAGGCAGCTGTGCCACCAGGGCAGGGTTAACCTGCTGCCCCTGCCCAGGGCCATCCCTGGGGATGGCTTTCCTTAAGGAGAAGCCTGGAGGGTGTGGGAGGTGTTGGGATCAGCCCATCACTGTGTTCCACCATGGTTTGTGCCTCCTGGTGTCACTCCCAGCCCAGCCCAGCCTGGGAACCTGAGCATGATTAAAGTGTCTCTCTCAGACAGAAATGCAGTTAAGATGTCAACAGTCAGACTCCCCTGCCCCCCTTGTCACTCCTGCCACTGGTTAATCATTTCCCTGCTATAATTTGTGTCCTTTATCTCATTTGAATTGGTTTGGCTTCAGTTTGCAGCCATTTATTCCTGTTCTGTCTTTACCCTTTTGATTAAAGAGCCCTTTGGTATCTGGTATTGTCTGCAGATGAAGGTTCTTACACACAGTAATCACATCACCTTCCCATATCCCTTTTGATAAGCTAAACAGAACAAAGTCTTTAATTTTCTCTTTGTCAAGCATTTTGTTCCAGCCCTGAATCACCTTTGGGGCAGCTTGCTGTACTTCATATTTTTAATCTGTAGAATTTCAGTCTTGAATGGAGCAGCTCAGTTTTCAAATCAGAAGTGCAAGAGTCCTGCCAAGCCCTGGGTTTAGAGTCTGACCTCACCCTCCACAGAGCCCCTGTGGATGCTCTGGGATTTATTTCTGCTCTGGGACAGGCTGGGAGAGCTGGGGATGCTCACCTGGAGAGGAAAAGGATCCAGGGAGATCTCAGAGCCCCTTGCAGGTCTTAAAGGGGTTCCAGGAGAGCTGCAGAGGGACTGGGGACAGGGATGGAGGGACAGGACACAGGGAATGGCTCCCACTGCCAGAGGGCAGGAATGGATGGGGTACTGGGCAGGAATTGTTCCCTGGGGGGTGGCAGGCCCTGGCACAGGTGCCCAGAGCAGCTGTGGCTGCCCCTGGATCCCTGGCAGTGCCCAAGGGCAGGGCTTGGAGCAGCCTGGGACTGGGTGAGCTTCAAGGTTCCTCCAACCCAAACCTCTCTGGGATTCTCTCTCTGGTTAACCAGACAGTCACAGCCCTGAGAGCAGGAGTGTGACATGTCTGATCTGGTGCCTCCCAGGCTCTCCAGACCTGTCCCATCAACCCCATTAACCCCTTCTGGCCAGGCCAGCTCAGGGTAGGCCAAAGCACACACAGCCTTCCCTGAACCTGAAGTTGCCTTCCTGACATGACTCCCTTGGGCATTTTGGTTTCTGATCCCCCTGTCAGCACATGCAGAGGAGAAAAATAGACACCTGAGGGGCTCAGTTTTGTCAAACTTGGCTGGAATTCCCTCCACAGCTGCTGCCACCTCTGGGCTCTGCAGGTGAAGAACAGGGGAGTGAAGTGCAGGAGGCAGCTCTCCCCATAGCAGATGGAAATCTGGGGTGTCCAGCTGAACTCAGAGAAGCTGAAACCATTGAGGGTCAAATCTCTTCATCAAGATTCCTGTCACTGTCTCAGAGCCATTCCAGCACTGGTGCATCCTCATTTCTTTGCAGCAAGCCTTGCAGTCGACCCAAAGAGGGGTTATATTTGCATAGTCTTCACTTTCTTTTATCACTCTCATGTTTTTTGAGAGCTTGGATATCTGAGCACTTAGCTCTGCGTTGAGTGTCTCATTAAATTGCAGAACCCTGCTTTTCTGGGCTCCCTTAATTAAGCACTTGATTGAAAGTCTAAATCTGAAGCTTGGGTATTGACTCCAGCTTTGCTAACCTGAGCTGATCTGCTCAGTGCTATTACAGCTTGCCCAGCCAATTTCTGCATGTCCTTCCCCCTGCTCTGCCCAGGCATCCCAGATTGCTGCAAACCCTGGTGTTTCCACTGCCTTGGCTGGGAAGTCTGAGATTTATCTTGGCTCTTGAGCTCTGCTGTCACTGGGGTTTGCAGCTGCAGTTTTGGTTAATAAAACCTGCCTGGCCATTTAGCAGGCAGCAGCTCATGACCAGCACAGATTTTGTCTTGGATGCTCGAGTAGCCTGTTGGTTTTGTTATTTCATTTTTTAATTTTACAGACTATTTCATGTATTTGCTTAACAGGGAGCCTCCCTTCAGATGCCAACATGTTTTTCATGTCAGCAACTTAAACTTCAGTGTTTTCATCTGTCTGGCATGGAGGTGTTCAGGGCCAGGGCCAGCCAGGTTTCCCCCTCTGTTTTGAAAGGAATTCATTTCTGGGGTTTGTTTTTCTAGATTCTCCTTGTCTAGCTCATAATTCCTTACTTTAAATTGCCTCCCACAACTGGTTTGTTCCAGCTGCTCCAGGATCTGCCCTGGGTCCTACATCCCCTGTCTCCCATCCCTGGACACTTTTCCTCTCTGCTCTTGTTCCCTCCCCAGACTCACAGCAGAGGGACTCTCCTTGGTGCCCATTCCATCCCTGCAAAGGGGCACTCAGGCTAGCCTGTCATTTAATTGAATTTTCTTCTGAAGCCGTAAGTGCAATAATCCTGAAGTTTAGCTTTGCTCTGAGTCACAGCCTTTGTGATCTGTGAAAGGTTTTCTTTATTAGTTGCTTGGTCTAATCAGCATCTCTGGTCACTGTCTTTTGCTCCTGAGGGATATTTCTGACTTGTTTGGGGTTGGAGGATTGCTGAGACCACACAGCTGCTCTCAGAGCTCCCTGTCTGTGTGTGTGCATAGGCAGGGAGGCTCAGGAGTGGATTTGGAGGGGAGCAAAGTTCCTGCTCCCTGCAAAAGTGGCCTTTTTATTTTGTGAAGGAAACAGACACTTTCTGTCCTTCACCCCAGTCCCAGAATTTAGAACTCATTGGAAGGGCAAGTTACAAGGTACAAATCTGCACAGAAGTGAGCCAAAATAAAACAGGCAGCTCCTGCTGTGGGTTTGCTGTTCCCTTGCTGACCTGTGTAAAACCCTTTCCTGGGCAGGGTGGCTCAGGAGTGAGCAGGGACTGCCTGGGCTCCATTTCTAGATGGTCTAGAGGTTAAATACCTGCCTGGGGCTGTGGCTGAGCCCAGAGCTGGGTGCAGATCCTGCAGCACCAGGGGCTGGTTTGGGGTGGCACTGGGGGAATTTTCCTCCCAGGATTTGTGCTGGGAGCAGGGCAGGTGTTGCAGGGATGCTGTGGGCACACCTGAGCTCTGTTCTGCTCCTCACCCCACTGGGGGGGCACAGGGAGTTGGAAGGGGACAGCTGAGCCCAGGGGTGTTCCAGGCTGTGAGGGATTGTGGAACAGCATGGAAAGCTGGGGGGAGAAGGAAGGAGGTGATGTTTGGGGTGAAGGAGCCCCAGGATGCTCTGGAAGTGTCCAAGGGCAGGATTTGGAGAATCCTTGTCTGGGGGAGGGGTCCCTGCCCATGGCAGGGGGTGGGACAAGATGAGCTTTAATGTCCTTTTCAACCTAAACCATTCCATGAATCTGTAATGATTCTGAAACCTGCCTGCCCATGGGAAGTGTGGGATGGATTCCTTGTTTTGCTTTGCTTGCATGCACAGTTTTTGCTTTCCCCATTGAACTGTCTTTATCCCAACCTGCTTTCCTCATTTTTACCCTCCCAGAGGAAGCAAGTGAGCAGCTCTGTGGGGCTGAGTTGCCAGCTGGGGTTAATCCACAAGTGAAATTAAGAAGGAAAGTGGCTTGGGCTGAACAGAGAAGTGGGACACAGATGAATTCAGGCAGCCAGATCTGGGGATTATTAAACACACTGTTACTGATGTGCAGAGCTGGTTTCCAGTTGAGTGCTGACCACCCACAGCCACAGTGTGTTCAAACTGGCAGCAGCCAAACCCCCTCCAGACCAGCTGCTGGTAAAAAACCCTCTGGAAATCCTGCTGGAAACATGCAGAAGTTGCCATCTTGTGGAAGCTGGGAGTTTCCAGTGCTGCTGGTTTGGGGTTTTTTGATTTTCCATGGTTTGATTTTCAAGACCAAGGCTTGGAGCATTCTGGTCTGGTGAAGGTGTCTCTGCCCCTGACAGAAAGGTTAAAACAAGATGGTCTTCTTGTATGATTTTTGAGGAAATATGGGGATTTTTTGACACAGGGTTAGCAGAAGCTCTCAGCAGAAGTGGTTTTGGGGCACCCTGCAGTGCTGATGGTTGGTCATTAGCAGGTCCCCACCATAGCTGGAACCTCTGAAGCTCTGCAGGCTGAGGGAGAAATGAATTGTCATTTTGGTCATTACAGCCATGGAGCTGTGCAGCCAGGTGTGGCTGTGGAGGATTTCAGGGGGCTGATTCATGAGAGGAGGGCTGGGGGCTGCTGGTAGATTGGGATAATCCCCCTTTGCCCTCCTGACTGCTGGGCAGACTCAGCACCTCCAAACTGGGCAGGATCCCCATTTTTCCACAGGCAGTGTCTTTCCTTTTGCTTTGCATGGCTCCAGGTGAGCTTTGCTTGGATCTGGAGGAGGTTCTGCCCAGCTGGACCTGCTCAAGGACCAGCTCTCTGCAGGTGGGTGTCCTCTGGGGGCATCCAAAATCACTGGGAAAGCCCGAGTCACACAGTCCTGTCCCTCCTTCAAGGAAGGACAGCCATTCCATTTTTCTCTTTTTGACTGAAAAGATAAGTTAAGGTTGATTCCTTTCTAAGTTCCATGTCAGCACAGTGTGGTGGGCAGGGGAGGATGCTCACTGTGGGTGATGCCATAAGACCACAGCTCTCAGCCTTTTGGAATGTAAACTGGAAACTGAGGAAAGCATTCAATAAAGGCTACATTCCTCCTTCCTGCCTTCCCTGTTAGAAAAATTGGATTCAAATCCCTCTGTATTCTGCACAGAGCCCCTGGCCTTTTATTTTAACCGGGAGCTGGTCTAGCAAAACACTTAAGCTGGAGAGGTGTCCTGTTGCATCTAATTAGGCTGCTCTTGGGCTCAGGTTTAAAGCAAATAATTAACTGAGTGCCTGCACCAGCACCAGGGTACTGAGCACTTCCACAACTGCCCCTTCTGGTTATTGTGGAGCAGAGGATTTCACATGGCTGGACCCTGGTGACCAGGGAGTGGCTGGAGCTGTGTCAGGGGATGTTATGTTGGAGATCAGGAAAGGTTCTTGCCCAGAGGTGCTGGCAGTGCCCAGGCTCCCCAGGGAACAGTTCTTGGGGTGTCTGTGCAGGGCCAGGAGCTGCCCTGGGGGATCCTGGGGGTCCCTCCCAGCCCAGGATTTTCCATGTTTTTCCCTGTGATTCCTTTCTGCAGCTGTGCTGGCTCACAGAGAATTCCTTGAGAATCCCTCCACTTCATGGGCTCCAGCCTTCCCTCCAAGGGCAAACCTGCCCTTGGGGGCCACAGATAAAGCTGCCTTGAATGGAAAATCCAGAAAATCAGAAATTCACTCTGCCAAGGAGAGGTTTGTATTTTATCATAAGGCGTGGGTGTAAGAGAGAGTGTAGAGCATGGAGAGTGATAAGAGCAAGGGGGTAAGAGAGAGCTTAGAGAGGTTAGAGATCAGAGGTAAGAGATAAGAGGTAAGAGAGAGATTCTCCATTTACAACACAATAAGTATTCTTCTATGATGAATATTCTAATTTCCAATAACCAATCTAATAAAATATACTATTTCCTAATATTTGCATGCAACCTATAGGAATCACTAAATTACCATGTTTTATGGCTTTCTTATCTGTAACCCTTATCTTCAGACCTTTCCTGCCAGGCCTGGGACAGGATGGCTGTTGGTTCTTTGGTATTTGTGGCACCTAAACAAAGGAAGAGGCCTCAAACCTTAACATAACTATTTTCAGCATCTATATCAAATACTGCCAACATCTCTATTTCATCTATTATTCCAGAACTACTTGCTAGGCACTCATAAGATTTTGCTATTGCCTCCCCAACAGACCAGCTCTGCCTGCAAAAACCCCTGGATAGTTTGACAAGTCGTGGGGAAGTGCTCACTGTGCAGGACATTTATCTCTTTTCTTTTGTAAGGAGCAGCACCAAGATCTGTGTTATCAGGCAGAAAGGGAAAGCTGCTCCCCAGAGCTCTCAGCTGGGGCATTCAGCCTCTTATCTGAGTAAGCAAAATCCCAGATATTCAAACACAGGCAGCCTATGGAGTGTCTGGGAAATGCAGAACAAAAGCCTCTTTGCACTCCCAATAAATTGGTCCCATAGGAATTTTGCTTTGAAATTCTAATTGACCCGGGGAAGAAAATTATTTCATGGACTTTGAACTCATTAAAAAACTCCATCATTCATCCACAGTTTATTCCTGACACTTAATCAAAAGCAATGTAATGATCTTTCTAACAAGCATAATGTGGTGTTGTTGGGAATGTGTCTGCTCCCCAGTACACAGCACTTTGTAGGAGTGGAACGTGTTTATTAGCTTTTTTATTACAGTTACCAAGTGCCTCTCAGGAGTTTCAGAGGTTTCCAGAACTAGGAGCAATTGTTTTGGCATCTTTTAATCACAGATTTTCGAGGATTTGGGGAATTCTGTCTCTTGTGGAATTTCATATCTTTAAAACCTTCTTTTGTACAAACAAAAGATAAAGAGTCAAGCCCCTGATTAAGAAAATCTAGAAGATATTTTTAAAACTCAAACTTGAGTGACCATTTTAAATCAAATTTGAGTGCACAGATGTTAAATTACAGGGCATTGACAGCACACCAACAACCCCCCCAGAGGTGTCAGAAAGCACCTGGCAGTTCAAGGAAAGATTTTCTGTTGTAGCACCTTGAATCCTCAGCATCTTCAGAGAGAGAGATATTTTCACTCAGGAAGGTTCTCAGTGAGATAGAATTTTGGGGAAAAAAATCACATTTCCTACTCAAACTTGGCAGATTTACAAGACCTTGTTTTTAAGTGCTTTCTAAGTGAAGGGTTCTCTTCTGGAACAAATGATGTCAGACTTAGCCAAGGTCGTGGTTGTGGAGTATTCTGGGTTTTGGAGAAGTGTAATTCCTCCAGTCAAACTCCCAGGACATGTTTCACCCCAAATCACAATAATCTGCTACCCCTGAGATCACAAGGTGTTCTGGGGAAAGGTGCTTAAAATACAGACCTGTGGTTTTCATTCACTCTGAAAATCAAAGGGTTTATAAATGGTTTGGAAGTTTGTAAATCCTGCTATTTCCATGGAAATTTCTTACTGAGCATTGTCACCTGGCAATGTTTCCTACAGGATGAGTGAAACCCAGTAAAGTCATCCTGCTGTTTCCTTAGGGACCAATCCTGCTGCACTGAAGTTAATTATTAATTATAGTTAATTGTCTCCTGTAAAAGCAGGGCAGAGCCTGGAGCTCCAGGAGCAGCTTTTGGTCTCAGTTCCTGCACTTCCTCACAGAGCTGTGCCAGTTTTACAAGCTGAGCTCTGCCTGGGTCTGGGGGGTGTCCATGAGTGTGAAATGTGAGTGGCTGCTGCTGGGGAGGGGCTGGGACCTGAATTTTCTCCTGTGCTGGGCTGGAATGTTTCCTGCAGCTGCACTGTTCAGAAGCTGCCACTCCTTGTGCCTTCTCTGGTGTCTAAAAAGAGTTGTGCTCCTCTCAGTCCTACCCAGGAAGCTCTTCAGGGCCTTCCTAGAGCTGTTCTCATTTTTATGGAACTTGCTGTAATTTCCACCTGAGGTGCAGTGGCCTGAGCAGCTCCTGGGTTTGCCAGCAGCAGCTTTGGAATACACACACGGTATGTGTGAGATCCCAGTCTCATCCTTCTGTCCCAGGATGATGGCCAAGGATGTCAAGGACAACAAGAAGGGCTTTTCCAAGTTAGTAACAGAAGGAATAGTAGAGATGAGAAAAGAAGAGGTGGTTCCTGGAAACCCCCCCCAGAGAGACTCCCAGCACCTGTGACCCAGTGCAGGTGTGGGCTCATGGACACACCTGGGTGTGGGTTCCAGCAGCACCTCCCCACCAGTGAGAGACAGCCCCAAATGCCCCCAGGATCCCCAGCCTGTGCCCCTGGGGAGCAGCCAGTGCACCCCAGAGAGTCCTGGTGTCCAGAGGAGGGACAGGAGCATGGGGAAGGCTGGAGGGGAAACCCAGCTGGAGGAGACTGAGGTCACAGTCTGCAGCTCCCAGATCAGCAGGAGAAGAGGAAGACTGTGATTTCTGCTCTGTGACAGTGACAGGAGGCAGGGCATGGCTGGAGCTGTCAGAGGGGTTTAGGGTGGGTGGGTGTCAGAGAAGCCTGAGGCTGCCAGAGCTCCAGGAGCATTTGGACAGCATGGCCAGGGATGGTCAGGGTGGGATTTTGGGGTGTCTGTGCCCCATTCCAGGACATTCTGGGGTTCTGGGATTCCATGTGTTTCTTGGAGCCATCTGTTGGATTCTCTCCGTGGGCCAGCTCTGAATCTCCACTGGCAGTGCCCTGGAGGTGCTCCCAGTGATGTGCCTGTCCCTGGAGGCTGTGGGGTCCCTGGGGAGCTCAGGAGAGACATCTGGGTTGATTCCTGACACCTCTAAAATCAAATAAAAGCATTAAAGGCACTGCTTGCCTCTAATCCTCAAGCCGGGTTCCTGCGAGTGCACGTGCAGATGTGAGCCTGGAAACCAGGTCAGGAAACAGAAAATGACACTTTTAAAGAAAAGAAAGTGTGTAAATCTCATAAAGTTCCCTTCTCCTTCCCCTGCCTGTAAATCCTGCCAGTGCTGGGAAGCAGCAGGGAGTCCTTTCCCGTGTCTAAGCTGCTCAAAATGGTGAAAATCTCTCAGTGGCAAATCCTAAAATTATTTGGGGCAGGGGGGGTGTGCAGATCCACAATGTCATGTGTGGGGTCAGGAGGCAGCAGGGTTTATTCTGCCTGGCAGGGGGTGGATGATGGATGGATGGATGATGGATGGATGGATGGATGGATGGATGGATGGATGATGGATGGATGGATGGATGATGGATGGATGATGGATGGATGGATGGATGATGGATGGATGATGGATGGATGGATGGATGGATGGATGGATGATGGATGGATGATGGATGGATGGATGGATGGATGGATGGATGATGGATGGATGGATGGATGGATGGATGGATGGATGGATGGATGGATGGATGGATGGATGGATGGATGGATGATGGAAGGATGGATGGATGATGGATGATGGATGGATGGATGGATGGATGGATGATGGATGGATGATGGATGGATGGATGGACGATGGATGGATGGATGGATGATGGATGGATGGATGGATGGAGGATGGATGGAGGATGGATGATGGATGGATGATGGATGGATGGATGATGGATGGATGATGGATGGAGGATGGATGGAGGATGGATGGATGATGGATGGATGATGGATGGATGGATGGATGATGGATGGATGGATGGATGGAGGGATGGATGGATGGATGGATGGACGGATGGATGATGGATGGATGATGGATGGATGGATGATGGATGGATGGATGGATGGATGGATGATGGATGGATGATGGATGGATGATGGATGGATGATGGATGGATGATGGATGGATGGATGGATGATGGATGGATGGATGGATGGATGGATGGATGGATGGATGGATGGATGGATGGATGATGGATGGATGATGGATGGATGGATGATGGATGGATGATGGATGGATGATGGATGGATGGATGGATGATGGATGGATGGATGGATGGATGGATGGATGGATGGATGGATGATGGATGGATGATGGATGGATGGATGGATGGATGATGGATGGATGGATGATGGATGGATGGATGATGGATGGATGATGGATGGATGGATGGATGGATGGATGGATGGATGGATGGATGGATGGATGGATGATGGATGGATGATGGATGGATGATGGATGGATGATGGATGGATGGATGATGGATGGATGATGGATGGATGGATGGATGATGGATGGATGATGGATGGATGGATGGATGGATGATGGATGGATGGATGATGGATGATGGATGGATGGATGGATGGATGGATGGATGGATGGATGGATGGATGATGGAGGGATGGATGGATGGATGGATGGATGATGGATGGATGGATGATGGATGATGGATGGATGATGGATGGATGGATGGATGATGGATGGATGATGGATGGATGGATGATGGATGGATGATGGATGGATGGATGGATGATGGATGGATGATGGATGATGGATGGATGGATGATGGATGGATGGATGATGGATGATGGATGGATGATGGATGGATGGATGGATGGATGGATGGATGATGGATGGATGGATGATGGATGATGGATGGATGATGGATGGATGGATGGATGATGGATGGATGATGGATGATGGATGATGGATGGATGGATGGATGATGGATGGATGATGGATGTGTGGATGGATGGATGATGGATGGATGGATGTGCCCCCCTGAGAGGAGGACAAGGCCACCATCAGTCACCTGAGCTACAGATGCAGAGCTGCCCCTTGCCATCCCAGCCTTGGGAAGGTGTTTTCTCCTGGACACAACGAGGGCTGACCTGAGGATGGGGATGTGCTTGCTGTCCCTTAGACACTGATGCCTGGCTTTGTGTTGTATTTCTTGTCTGGGTGTCTTTACCCAGACAAATTAATTCATTTTGGGGCTTTGTGGGAGTGTGACTGGTCGAGCTGTGGAAGAGAACAGGGCACAGATGAGCCCTGGACCAGCTTCAGGCTGGTGTTGGCTGTTCCCAGCAGCAGATCCCCATCTGAGCCCTGCCAGCTTTCACCCAGGGGAAGATTGTCCCCACAAAACCAGCTGGGTCCCTTTCAAAACTCCCTTTGTCTGATCCCATTCATCCTGGATGAAACCCCAGTCCAGTCATATTTCCTCTAAATTGAGGCATTTCTCATACACACTCATCCCACTGCAGAGCAGCATCATTATCCATGTGTGGTTGGGCACAAAACCTCAGATATATTTTGAACATCTGACATTTTTCCAAGAATAAACAGTAGGAGAGTTGGAAAATGTTTGCAAACTTCTCTTTCCCACTTCCTAATCCCCTGGGAGCAAGCAGAAGATAATCAGTCCTTTCAGATGCTAATGAAATTTTGTGTTTTGATAAAAAAAAGTAACAAACAGAAACATTTCTCTCCCCAGCTGATGCTGTGACTTTGTCCCTTCATTCTGCCATCAGGTCATGTTGTCCCTTTCATCTTGTTTGTCCTTCTGTCACAGTGGGTGGGTGGAGTGGCTGAACTGCTTTCAGGAGAAGTTATAAAGTTTATTCTGATCTGTCCAGAGCCAGGTGAGTCCATAGTGGAGGTGCCCAGGAGAGGGGTGGTGTGGAGGGAGCAGCACAGCTCTGGGCTGGGGCACTGAGACAGGAGCTGTCATTTGCCATCTTGGCCTCATGTCCCTTATTCTGGCTCCCAAAATCACCTTAATCAATGACCAACAATAAACTGGAGTGTGAAAATTTTGAATTCAAACTGTTAAGAGGAAGCATTGCATGTTCATCTGTCTCCTCTGTGGTGAGCAGAAAGGAAATCTGATTTATTGTAATTTTGTCATCATTTCCATGTGGGTGTGGCTCTTGGGGACACTGGGCTTGGCAGTGCTGGGCAGCATTTGGGCTCAGTGATCTCAGAGGGCTTTTCCAAGCCAAATGATTCCATCATTAGGTTGGATGCAGGCAGGGTGCTGGTGCAGGTGCTGGTGGCTCTGCCTTCCAAAGTGGAGCATCTGGGCTGTGCCCATGGTTCCAGGTTGCAGGAGTCAAATAAGCCCTTGGAGAAATGAATCTGGGCTGCTCTGGGAAGGGATCATTAAGCATTGTTTTGTTATTGCTGCTGCTGCTTGTCTGGTTCCTGTAGCTGCTGCAGGCTGGGATTGAGCAGCAGGGTGGTACCAGCAGAGCTTGGGTGTGCTGCCCCTGGGAACAGCCCCAGGCTCTGTGCCAAAATCCCAGGCACCCTCCCAGTCCTTTTGCAGCCTCTAAGAATACTTATTGTATTGTAAATGGAAAATTGCTCCTCTTCTCTTCTCTTCTCTTCTCTTCTCTTCTCTTCTCTTCTCTTCTCTTCTCTTCTCTTCTCTTCTCTTCTCTTCTCTTCTCTTCTCTTCTCTTCTCTTCTCTTCTCTTCTCTTCTCTTCTCTTCTCTTCTCTCTTCTCTTCTCTTCTCTTCTCTTCTCTTCTCTTCTCTTCTCTTCTCTTCTCTTCTCTTCTCCTCTCTTCTCTTCTCTCCTCTCCTCTCCTCTCCTCTCCTCTCCTCTCCTCCTCCTCTCCTCTCCTCTCCTCTCCTCTCCTCTCCTCTCCTCCTCCTCTCCTCTCCTCCTCCTCTCCTCCTCTCCCTCCTCCTCTCCTCCTCCTCTCCTCTCCTCTCCTCTCCTCTCCTCTCCTCTCCTCCCTCCTCTCCTCTCCTCTCCTCTCCTCTCCTCTCCTCTCCTCCTCCTCTCCTCTCCTCTCCTCTCCTCTCCTCTCCTCTCCTCTCCTCTCCTCCTCCTCTCCTCTCCTCCTCCTCTCCTCTCCTCTCCTCTCCTCTCTCCTCTCCTCCAGCAGCTCCATGTCCTTGTCCCCTGGGCCTGGCCAAGGTGGGGTCTCACAAGGCAGAGACACTCAGCTGCAGCCCTTGGGTGTAGCTCAGTGCTGGAGGCTGTTTTGGCATGGCAAGAGTTCTGTCCAGGAATCTGGCTGGGACGCTTGGGGAGGTCTGAGCCAGTTTTTGGAAGCAGGATCCTTTAATCCAGCAGTAGGCAGTGCATGCCACTGCAGGTGGTGTCTGACCCGTTAGACAGAGATCCCCTCACTGCTTATTTACCTCTGTCAGAGCTTATGAAAGAAAAATAAATGCTGTGGGATTAGTTCCCTAATGAATAGACCCGTGTGTGCATGCATGTAGTGCAGCATCTTACAAGTCCATCTCAGTAGTTTTTAGGCCTGAGAATGAAAGTTATAATGAGGAAAGTATTGATTTCCCATAAAAGGCCTTTAATCAAATGCCCTGACACCCCGAGGGGGACAGAGCTCTGCTACAACACCAAATTGCACTTCATACACCATCCATTTCTCAAGCACTGTATAAATGAGGCTGCCCAGTGGATGTATGAGAGCTCCCAGCTGCCATACATCACAGGAGCAGGGAGAGCTGAGCAGAGCCTGGCAGCCTGGCCCAGGATGAGCCAGACCTGCTGGGGGGCTGTGGGCACAGCTTGTCCTGCCCTGGGCAGGACCTGCAGCCAGGTGAGGTCTGATACAGGGGTGCTTGCTCAGGGCTTCACAATCCTGATGGCCCTGTGTGTCCCTAAGTGAGGGAATTTGTTTATTCCCTGGGGCTCTGAGCTCTCCCTGCAGCCTTCTCTTCTCCAGGTGAGCCCTTGCAGCTCTCCCAGCCTGGCTCCAGCCCTCAGAGCACCTCTGTGGTCTCCTCTGGACCCTCTCCAGCAACTCCACATCCCTCTGGTGGTAAGCACCCCAAAACTTTGAACTAAAAAACCCCTCAGGGTCTGGGGTTTGCTCTGTGCCTACACAGGGGCAGGAGGAAGTTTTCTGCTGCTCAGATCAGCAAATTTGAAAGGAGCTTCAAGGTGTTGACCCTGAGGTTCACACTCCTCTTGAGGAAAATAACAGAGCAGTGGAGACCCAGATGAAAGCTCTGCCTTCAGAAGCCAGTTCAGGCATTGCTGGGAGCCAGTCAGTCTCAGCAACTTGCATGATTAGCCTCAGCTTTCATTGCTTCCATATTTCCTCCCCACCATCCTCTTCTGCCTCACCTCACCCTGCAGTTGGGAAGTTCTTTATTTATGTTTTGGCTTAAATCAAATCCCCTTGGCTGTGGAGCAGGGATCCAGGAAATATTAGCAGCAGGGAATCAGTATTCTGGAGGTGCCTGGCATTGCTTCCTGAGTGTTATTTATGCAGCCTGGCCAGGGCAGGCTGTGCAGTGTCTGTCCTGCCAGCAGCATCCTCCCAGCCCAGTGTCCCCCTCCAAATGCAGCTGGGTGCCAGCCTTCTTCCAGGAGTTATCTGAACCACTGGTGATTTGATTAGAGCAGTTTGTCCTTCCCTGCCACACATAATTCCTGTGATGATGGCTCATTTTTCTTGGCTGTAAGTGGGACTGCAGCTCACAGATCAGTTGTCTGGCTCTCCCCTGCTGATGGATCGTGCTCCCTGCTCCACCAGAAACACTCCCTGCACCCAGTGCTCTGTAAATCTCACCCACAGCCTGGTGCTCTAAGGCACAGTGTCCTGCTTACTGCTCTCTGAATCTCCAGCTTTTCTGTGCTCAGGCTGGGGAGGGCTGAGCCCTGCTCCAGGCAGGATCAGTGGGCACACCCTGGGCACACAGAGGGGCACAAAAGTCACCCCAGGGCCACCAGCAGCTCCTCTGAGGCAGCCAGGGGCTGCTTGGGAGGAGGGAGAATCACAGAACTGTTGAGAGCTTTGGAAAAGCCCTGTGAGAGCAGGGAGTGCAGCCACATCCCCAGGGCTTTGAGCAGCCCCAGGGATGGGAGACTCCACCGTGGCCCTGGGCAGCCTGTCCACCCTTTCAGTGGTGAAATTTTCCCTAATCTCAAGCCACAATTCTCCCTGGCCCAGCCTGAGGCTGTTCCCTCTGCTCCTGTCCCTATCCCTGTTCCCAGAGCCCACCTCCCTCAGGCTGTCCCCTCCTGTCAGGGAGCTGTGCAGAGCCAGAAAGTCCCTCCTGAGCCTCCTTCTCCCCAGGCTGAGCCCCTTCCAGCTCCCTCAGCCCCTCCAGACCCTTCCCCAGCTCTGTTCCCTTCCCTGGACACTCTCCAGCCCCTCAGTGTGTTTGTGATGAGGGGCCCAGAACTGATCTGAGGATTGGAGTAAAGAGAGGTGAGCATCCCCTGGTCCTGCTGTGCCTGATAAATCGGTGACAACCCCAGAAATAAATCAGGAGCAAATTACAGAAAGCAGCAAGGTCCACCTCCAAAATTAGGGCATGAAGGAGAACCATCCCAGGAGCACTGCAGGGTGTGATTACAGCGATTATTGATTTTTCACTGCTGGAATGAGCCTCAGAGCAGATGAGGAAATACAGCCCCTCTCTGCAAGGCACAGGGCAAGTGACCTGAGGGACAAACTGGCTCCAGACACCTCATGGTCATGGTCAGGCTGCTGGGGGCTGGAAGCCCCAGTGGAGCATCCTTGCTTCCACCTTCTTGACTTTATGGGTGGGATTTTGGAATTTAACTGAGGCACCAGTAACTACTGAATTCCATTTAGAGTCCTGATCTGCCTTAATTTAGCTTTGCACAGGGGTTTTGAAGTATAAGCAGGTTAACAGGTTTAATAGTGCAGTTGATGCCCTCTGGAGTGGCCCTGGTTTTGTTATGGTTTATGGCATTGCAGGGGAGGCTGAACCACATAAAAATGCGTGTCAGAATTTACACTCACACTGTCAACCACCCACAAGTGCCACAGGGTTAATTACAGAGTCCCAAACCCCTCTGACTTCCCCCTTCCCTTCAGATGTTGTGTTTACTCCCTGCTCTGCACTGAAGTGGGCTTGGGGTGGATTTTATGAGCAGAAATAATGTGTGACTCCAGCTCTGCTCTGTTCTGTGAGAGAAAATACACAGAATGGCTTTTTGCCTGGCCATTGCACCACCCCTCCTCCTCCTGGGACCCTTGGGGACAGGAGGGGACACCCTGGCACAGCTGTGGCTGCTCCATCCCTGGCAGTGCCCAAGGAGAGGCTGGACAGGGCTGGGAGCAGCCTGGGATGGTGGAAAGGTGTCCCTGCCATGGCAGGGGTGGCACTGGGTGAGCTTTAGGGTCCATCCAACCCAAAGCAGTCTGTGATAAGGGAGGCAGGGCCCCTCCAGAGTGTCCCAGCAGGACACAGGATCTCACTGAGTCCTTTCCCCTGCTGGGGTCTCAGAGGGTTCTGGGTGAGGTGCAGCTGTGCACAGTCGTGGTGGGCATTTGGAGCTGGGTCTGCAAACCCACGAAGAGGGTGGAGGGCCATGGAGGAGTGGCTGAGGGCACTGGGTGTGTGCAGCAGAGGAGTCTGAGGGGCTGCAGCTCCTCCTGAGGGGCAGCTCTGATCTGGGACAGGGACAGGAGCCAGGGCATGGCTGGAGCTGTGCCAGGGATGCTCAGGGTGGATTTTGGGGTGTCTGTGCAGGGACAGGAGCTGCCCTGGCTCATCCTGGGGGTCCAGCTCAGGGTATTCTGTGGTTTTCTCTGCAGGCACACAGTGCCTGGTGTTGCAGAATTACCTGGGATGCACGAGTCAGCAGGGACTGAGGGTGGAGAAAACCACACTTGGAAGGGCCAGCACAGGAAGGAACCTACCCTGGGAGTTATTCCTGCAGGATTGCATTCATGGCCAGGGGAGCTTTTACCCAAGTGTGTGGGAGCTGTTAGCCAGAGCCAGCATCCTGCAGCTCTGCAGCACACCCACCCTGCCCTGCCCTTCTCTCTGCCTGGGACGTGGAGAGGGAAGAACATTCTAGACCTGTAAACCCCTCTTTGGGAAGCCTCTTCCCACCCCTTCCTTCCTACAGGCTCAGTGAAATTTTGGTTTAACCAGGGCTAGGTGCTGAGCTGTCAGTGGGAATAGCAGAGCCTTCCCAGGGCAGGGATGGGGGAGAAAACAAGGGGGGAGCCCAGCAGGGTGCTGGCCCAAAACACTGCCACGTGTCTGGGAAAATAAAATGTCTGCATTGACTCCTCCTGCAAGTGCAGGAGGACTTTTTGGGAATAGTGCTCAGCCCACCCCAAAATAGAGTTTTTAGTCATGGAAATGTGCTTCCCAGCTCTGCTCCAGCAGTGCTTTGTTCACTGTGTTCATAAACCCTCTGCCCCCCTTCACTCCCCTCACTTGTCAAGGAGATGCTTTTTGTCTGCACTGTGTAAAATATACCTTGGATGCTTCCACATGGGATGGGCCATCCATTTTACTGGTCAAATCACCTTCCCTCACAATAAAAAATTCCCACCTCCCTGCGGGAGAAAATCCTCACTCCATTCATTTTTAAACATTCCTTGTAAATTAAGACCTGGGTATTTTCTAAAGCCCCTCACTTCCCTGCCTCATCGTTTTTAAGCCTCTAATCCCTTTAATCTCTCTAGTCAGGAGGTGCCAGGCAGCAGGGAGCTTTGTAAAGGTGTGGAAATCTCCCCAAATTCCTGCCAGAGGGGGAGCAGGAAGGGCACTGCCCAGAGGGTGGGGTGATAATTTCATAAGTTCACAGCTGGTTAAAAAGAAAGGAGATTTCTTTCTAAACCCTCTCCCACATTCTGGGAGTTTTCTCCACCAGGTTCTGGATGGACCATGCCCCTCTGGCACCAGCACAGGTGCTCTGCAGAGCTTCAAGGTGGCCAAACTTGAGCTTGGCTGAAGATTTTCCACCTGTGCCTGTTTAATGCTTGAGTTTGCCCATGTTCCTCCATTGCATTTCCCAGAGGCTGTAACTGGTGGTTTAAATAGAGTGAATATTCAGAAATTTAGAGTGAATATTCAAAAATTCAGAGTGAATATTCAGATATTCAGTGCAATGTCCAGAGAAGTACTAATTCTGAAGAGCAGAAATGAAATGTGATGGTGGCATGAATTGTGTCATCCATGGAGCTTCTGCAGAAGTCCACTCAGTCCTCTGGTTTGACAGCACTAGGTTCATAAAATCATGGAATTATTTGTGTTGGAAGGACCTCAGAGCCCATCTCATTCCAAAGCCATGGCAGGGACACTTTCCACTGTCCCAGGTTACTCCAACCTGGCCTTGGGCTCTTCAGGTGCTGCTCTGGGCACATTGAATGGAAAATAGGCCCTGAACATCCTTTAGATGGGGGAACTTGCAGTTTAACAGCCAGAGGCACATTCTCAGATATTTTTTAGATGAAGGGTTAGAACTGCACAAGCTTTAGCAAGGCAGCTGGACACCTTCCCCTGGCAGGAGGTCCTGGTGCTCACAGAGGGAGAGCTCTGCATGTGAAACTGGAGGGAGACAGCACCATGTGCATGAACTGCCATGTGTGTGATAAACTGCTGAATAAATTTATTAGGTTAAATTATCCCTTGATCTGACCACCTGTATAAATCAGTCTAAATATCACCTGTATAAATCAGGCCCTGGGTCTGCCCTGAATTCCACATTAAAGGAACATGTAAGAGGTAGCAGGTCAGGTTTTTTTAGCAAGATTATCTGCCTTGCTTTAAAGCAGCAGAGGATCTGTCAGAGCAAGAAGCCTCTCAGGCTGATTACCCCCAGTGTTAAGTGTTTGTACCTGGTTTATAATCTGGTTTTGGCCCCATGCTCCAGCTGCTGGGTGTTGTCATGGCTCAGAGTAAATGTTCAGATCCAGAGTGAAAGCACATGCCCCAAGTCAAACATCTTAAAGAAGTCTGAGTTTATCTTTATAAAGCCAGCTTGGGATCTTGCTGTAAACTGTCCCTGTTGAGGGACAAGGTGTGTATGGGATGTGTGGGGGGTGGTTGGCACTAATGACAGGTATCACTGCCATCACTGCATTTACAGGCTGCTTTCAGGTGATCCACAGCCTCCAGCAAACCTCCCTGCCTTCACCTTGAGCCCAGAAAGCAGCTCACTGGAGCTGTGGCATGGGGAGGTTAAACATCAGAGTGAAAGAAAGAATTGTTCTCGTTTTTCCCCATGTCAGGTGTTCCCATGGCTGCTCCAGAGGGGGAGGTTCTCATCCTTCATGCAGAGCCCTCCCAGCTGGAAATATCAGAGCCTGTGAGCCACAGAGAGGGAGTTCAGTCACTCAGGAGGAGGTGACTGCAGGGAGAATTCCCTCTCTGCTCTGGAGTGAGGGCTCCTCTGGGCAGGGGGACAAGCACAGCTGTTAGTTCTTCCCTCACCCTCTTCACTAGTTTGGTTTTTAACCAAAAAAAAAGGAGCATTTTTCAAATAAGCACTCTTTTCTCTTTATTTATTCCTGACACATCTGAGGGGTTAGGGGTGAGTTTGGCAGTGCTGGGATAACAGCTGGACTCTGTCATCTTAGAGGATATTCCAACCCAAATAATCCTGGGATTCTGCAGGGTTTGGGGGACATTTGCTGTTCTCCACTGCAGAGGCACCGTGGGAGTTGTGGCTGACAAAATCAAAGTGAGTTTCACAAAAGTCCCCTGGTGCCAGGGGAAAGTTCTGCTCACCAGTGGGTTCCCAGTGCAGCCATTCAGGGGGTGCCAAGTGCTGCCACTACAGACCCCACCTGCAAAGAGCCAAGCTGCTGTCACTAGTTCAACTAAACAAAAGCCAAGTGGGTGGAGTGGCCTTAGGAAAACCCTTCAAAATTGAATTTTCTTCATTTTTCTCTGTAGTGTTGGCAGTGTGCAGCAGTGGGGTCCTAAGCAATAACCAAGAGGTGCTGGCTTGGCTCAGACTCTTGCATAAAATAGAAAAATGCATAAAATAGAATAAAATAAAATAGAATAAAAATAAAAATAGAATAAAATAAAATAGACCTTATAAAACCTCCAGAACCAGTATGACCAGGAGTGCCAAAGGCTGTGGGTGCATCAGGGGGTGATTCCCTGGCAAAGTGGGAGATGAGGGAAAGGCTGAAATCCCACTGCAGTCAACCCCTGAGTTCCATAAACCAGTTTAAATTCCCCACTCAACTTCCTGGTCCCCAGGCCAGGGCTGGGCCCTGTGTTTGTGTGCAGGAGCAGGGGCACAGTTCACAGCAGCTCATTTAGCACTTGCAGATGAGCTCTCAGCACAGGAAATGAGTTTGGGTTGGCTGCTCAGGGTTTATCACAGATTCCCTGGGGGTTCATCATCCATCACACTGGAACAAGCTCCTGGGCATCTGGGAGCTGGGGCTGAGCCTGCAGCACGTGGAAAACACTCTGGAGCAGGAGGGCTGCATTCCTGGGGGATGGAAACAGCAGAGGCAAGCTCATCCAAGCAGGGCAGGGGAACTCAAGGTTATGAAAATGAAATCATTCTTCTGCTGCTGCTTTCCCAATGACTGCTACTGTTAAAATGAGTAATTGTGGAGCAGCCAGACAGATCTGTTTCTGCTCCCAGCTCTTTGTGGCAGCCAGAGATGCTCTGCCCAGCCAGGAAAGCAGAGCTGGAGGTGGCTTGGGTGAACCCCAAGGGGTCTGTGCATCAGTGCTGGCAGGCACAGTGCCAGGTTTGCTGGTAACAGGTCAGGTTTGACTGGGCTACTCAGGAAAAAATAGGGTTAACTGCACAAAATTCTGCCTTCTTCATGTGAGGGTGAGTGGAGGAGGAGCAGCTCTTGGGCATGAGGATGTCAGGCACACACAGGGCTGTTCCTGGTCACCTCTGCTGCTGTCACAGGCAGGGTTGGCTGATGTCCTGACACTGCTCTGGTCCATCCTGCAGGCCCCACAGCTGCAGGGCCACATCCCTGCTCTGCCCTGGCTCCCCCAGGATACCTCAGGGCTCTGGGGGAAGCTTGTCCCACAGGTTTTGTTGCCTGGAAAAGCAAAGTTTGCCATTGTGGGTGCTGCCTCCACCAGGCCCAAAAATGAAAACAGGAAATGTCCATGGGCCTCAGAGGAGGCTGAGAGATGGGGGCCAAGTTGCCATTGAATGTGATCTAATTGATTTCATAAGCTGTTTGTTAACAAGAATCTCTCCAGAGTCCCCTGGCATCACCCAGGCAGTTTGACAGTGGCACTGGGAGGGGCTGGGATGTCACCCCCACACTGGGGCTGGCTCAGAGAAGGGATCTGCAGAGCCCTGGAGAGCTTCTGCCTTCCTGCCAGCACTCAGGGGGCAGCAGTGATGGGGCTGGTGAGTGGGAGCAGGAGCAGAGCCTGCCTGGTGGGGAAGCTGCTCAGCATGCCACGGGAAGGGCAGGGCTGAGCATCCCCTGTGGGTGAGGAGTTGCAGGGTCCCTTCCCTGCCCTGCTGTGCAGTTCTGGCTTGACCAGGATGATCTGTGGGGAGCCACCATCCCAGGCAGAGCCAGTACTGTGTGCAGCACCAGCTGCTCTCCAGCAAGCTCTCCACACTCCTCATCATCATCACCAGGAGCAGCTGATGGGGAACACTCCCAGTGCTCCATCCCTCAGCTCCTGCTGCTTGGGACATGCCCCTTCTGCTGCCTGGAACAGAGACTGGGCAGAGCACAAGGAATAAAACAGGAATTCATTAAAAGGAAATAGGTGTTTATTGAAAGGCAGTGCAAGAGCCCAGCCAGGGCTGCACCCAAATCAAATCCAGGATGGATCCTGGCCACGAGTTTTTACACTTTTATAAGTTTGGGTTCATCCTTATATTAGAGTCACTTATCCAAGCACAGCCCCAGGCTGTGAGGTCTCAGCCCCTGGCTTGCCCCCTTCCCTCAGCCACTGTTTATGATTTTTGGGTACTGTCCTTGATTCTCCAGCTAGAAAGGAATTGTTTTGTCACTACCCTGTGAAGAGAACTCACCAACACCTAACAGGAAGTTTCAGAGTCACACACCAAGCAGCAGAGATTCTGAAAAACACAAAAGCTCAAACCCAAAGCATCACATGCACCTCCCCAAAGCTGAGCCCAGGCCTTGGCTGACACTGGCAAAGCCCCGTGTCCCTGCTCCCTGAGCCTGGGGCTGTGGCAGGGACCCAGGAATGTCCCAGCAGCTGGGAGGACACTTCTGCAGCTCTTTTTCAGGAATTCAGAGGGTCCCTGGTGACTGGAACGTGGCAGCTCCTCACACATCACAGCTGAGGTGCTGCTGGAGGGGATCTGTCATTGCTTCACTCCCCTACAGCAAGAAGGGCTCATAAGTCACAGCTGACAAATCTGCTGATGACTTTTAAACTTCATTTACAGGAAAGAATGACCATAATCAGCAAACAGTGATGGGCTGCTAATCTTGCTGCTTTATTTAGAGGGGGGTCTGTGTCTTCAGCTCCTTCTGTGGGAGCTGAATGCTGTCCCCAGGGAGGGCTGGCAGGGGGTGAAGGGCTGAAAGCAGCAGAGTCCCAGGAGCCCTCCAGCCCTGCCCCAGCACCCTCTGCAAAGCCAGGCTTTAGTCCTGGCATCCATGGAGAGCAGACTGGCAGCAGGATTTGTTATTTTGCAGGAAGAAGAGGAGTGGCTGCCACCACGGGCCTTGCAGTAGTTGGTCCCTCGAGCAGCCCAGCCCCTCTCCAGGTGTCCCTGTCCCTCCTGAGATGCTTTCCCTGCAGAAAAGGTCCCTCCCAATCTCTGGAGGTTCTCAGAGCTGGCATTTAGACAACCAAACTCAGCAAATCCAACCAGAAATGAAGTGAGAGCCACATCCCAGAGACTGGTGTCTTAATAGTTCATGTCATTCTGCATATTGGAAGTGCCTGAAATAATTGTGAAGGACAATTAGCTGGTAATTAGCTCAGAGAGAAGGAAGGAAAACCCTCAGCTGGTCAGGGTTCTCAGTGAGGCTCCCTGAGCTCCCTCATCCCATGTTCTGACCCCCCTGCCACGAGCCTGTTGGATCCCAGAGCTCTGGGATTTTTGAGCTTTCTGTGCTTTCTGGCACTGACCCCCTGGAGAACACTGCTTTGGACCTGAGCCTTGGAGAAGGCTCCCAAATTTGAGTGATGGAGTTAAAATCATGGGTGTGTAGTTGAATAGGAGTGTGTGATTTCACATGGTGAGGGGTGTGGAATTTGGGGATTCTGAATATAGTAATAGGGACAGGATGGAGGATTTTGGGAGTTGTCTCTCCTTTTTGTTCCTTCTTCTTCCTTCTCCATGATTTCAGGCTGTAGTTTTTGCACAGTTAGTGCTGCACTGCAGGTCACAGGAGTTTGGTTATTGGGTCAAAGTATAAATAATACAGGTGTTAGTTCTTTATGGGACTGTTTAGCTTTAAAACACCTTGTAACCAGCTGGATTCAGCTCCATTTTGCTCACTTTTAGCTGGTAGCTAGAAGTGTTACAGAACTCTCTGTGCTTTAGATAAGATTTAATAAACAACCAAGCCTGAACACTAGAAATTCATCTCCTTGTGTCTTAATCCTGACTCTGAAGGCAGAAGAAAATGAAGACAAGTCACTGATCTGGTGGTGCCTGTGTCAGCCCTTCAGGTGGGAGCACAGCCAGGTTTCCCATGCAGGAGAGCCTGGCCTGGCACTTTAGGATCAGCCTGCTCTGGGACCCCTTTGGTCTGGGCAGTGACTGTCCTGTGTCCTCCTGGCAGCACTTTGCCAAGTCTCCTGGCAGGATTTTGCCAAATCTCCTGGCAGCATTTTCCCAAATCTCCTGGCAGCATTTTGCCAAATCTCCTGGCAGCATTTTGCCAAGTCTCCTGGAAGGATTTTGCCAAATCTCCTGGCAGGATTTTGCCAAATCCCCTGGCAGGATTTTGCCAAGTCTCCTGGCAGGATTTTGCCAAATCTCCTGGCAGTATTTTGCCAAATCTCCTGGCAGCATTTTCCCAAGTCTCCTGGCAGCATTTTTCCAAATCTCCTGGCAGCATTTTCCCAAGTCTCCTGGTAGGATTTTCGCCAAGTCTCCTGACAGCATTTTGCCAAATCTCCTGGCAGGATTTTTCTAAATCTCCTGGCAGCATTTTGCCAAGTCTCCTGGTAGTTGGGGCTGTGCTGCAGTCCCCAGGGCCAGGAAATCCCTGATTTCTGGTTAATGGCTGGACTTGGATGATCCTGGAGGCCTTTTTCAGCCATAATGATGTAAGACACCAGTGGAGCTCAAAAAGGGGATTCCATCAGGGCAGCTCCACCTGCAGCAGCTCATTTTTAGGAGCTGGCTGGCCCTGGAGGGGTTACATTAAATTAATTTGCAGCATGGGGTCTTTCCTGGAGCCCAGATTTCCCTGTGGTGGGAGATCCATCCCCATGTCCTTCCCACAGGAACCTGCATCCTGGAGAGGGGGATGTGGCCTGGGAGAGCTCCTGGGCGTGGCAGAGGGGTTTGTGTGAGGGGCAGGAGAGCCCTGGGCTCAGGGGATGCTGCCAGCAGCAGCAATGACACCTCATCACCAGCTGAGAAACTTCCCAAAAACTTCCCTTGGCCTTCTCCATAAATAAATGAACAATTTGCTGTTAAAACAACAATTGGGCTGGTGGGGGGTGTTCATTTAGGAACATCAGAACTGTGTGAGTGGGAGAGGGGGGATGGAAATATTGTGGTTTGCTGTTAGGCTGGGAATGATAAAGAATTAAAGAATAATTCTCAAGAAATTAGTCATGGCCAGCCATTAATGAGCATCTCAGTAACACACTAATGAGCTGGCTTCAGCTGCCTGTGAAAAAGGCCTTTAATTAGATTAGTGCATGTAGCATTGTCCAGTGCCTGGTAGGTAATCATCAGGTTTTGCACTGCTGGGATTACAGATGACATTCTATTTAATTGCTGTTTCCTTTTCATTTTCTTCCTCTTTTTTTTTTTTTTTTTTTCTTTTGAAGATTTCTTTCCTCCATAGAAATTTGTTTCTGTACTCAAACAGAACCTAAATGTTGTCCATGGAATTCTGCATCTGAAAGGGCTGCCAGACTGGGCTTATCTGATTCAATTGACCTTTAAAATTTATTTTGCTACTGTCAAAAAGGATGTTGGTCTGTTCATGAGAGATTTCTGAGATGATTGGAAGCAGAGACTCCTGAAAACTCCACTTGTTGCATATTCTGCAATCAAAGGATGCTCCTATTTGTGAAGGGAGGGCTTCTAGGAGAAAAGTGCCTTAATTTAAAATACATTTTCATGGAGAAAATGCTTTCAAAGAAAAACTTCAGGCTTGTCAGGCAGATGGAGATGGTGGCTGCCCCATCCCTGGGAATATCCAAGGCCAGGTTGGATGGGGCTTGGAGCAGCCTGGGGTGGTGGAAGGTGTCCCTGCCCGTGGCAGGGGGGGAATAAATCAATCTTTAAAGGGGCTGCTTGGACAGCTCTCAGTGGCCAGCTCTAGGTCATCCTTTGTCACACTTATTAGCAAGGATTTAATGCTCTAATGAATAGATTTTTAAGCTTCTACAGGCATAAATAATATATAGGACAGATGGTAACAAGCCACAGCTATAAACTGAGTGCTGACCTGATAGACTTTGTGACTATTGTACCTTTAACAGCTGATTAAATACTTATTTAAACAGCTATTGATTATTTATGGCTCTGTTAGGAGGATTTCAGAAATTTAAACCAGAGCCAGCTTTTGAAAGGATTGGCAGGATTTCTGCAGTTTGAAATGACTTGTTTTAATTAAAAATTAACAAAGAAGGCTCTTTGCAGAGGAGGGTAGAGAGATGAAGGAAGGCTGGGGGGGAGCCAGGAGTGAGCCCAGGTTTGTGGGGACATCACTGCAGAGAAGAGGGTTCAAGGAGCTGCTTTGGCAGAGGCAGCAGCCCAGGTGACAGCAGCCCAGGTGACAGCAGCCCAGGACTGTGCTGGAGCAGCTCCAGGGCAGGACAGTCCCAGAGCAGATCCCCGTGCGTCAGCAGGGCAGGATCAGGGCTGGAGCCTCCCCTCCTGCAGAGCCACATCTGCCAGGCAGGGACAGCCTGGATTAGTGCTGACCTCCTGCTGTCCTGCTTTGGAGGACAGGTGTCTGCCAGGAAAGGCAGGAGCTTCTCTTTGAAATGGAGAATGTAAACCCCCTCCCTCCAAATTATTATAATTTCGGAATTAAGGGGCTCTCAGGCAAAGCTATGGGAATAGGAATAACAGTTCTTTACTAGGAAAATTAAAATAGAAATACAGTATTGCAAAGAACAATCCCAGAACCCTGCCAGAGTCAGAATCCAAGCTGACACCCGTCAGTCAGGCAGGGTGTTGGCAGCAGTCCCATTCAATGGTGGCTGCATCCTCCTGCAGGGGCAGATGTGGTTCAGCTGGAGCACTGCTCCTGTAGAAAGTGCAGTTTTCCTCTGAAGCTCCAGGGATGATGTGGAAAGCTCCAGCTTTCCTCTGGAATCCAGTGGAAAGAAGGTTGTCTTGGTGTCCAAAATCTCAGTTTTTCTCTAGGTAGGAAAGGCTTGGCTCCTCCCCTGGCTGGAGCATCTCCCAGTGGGATGATGTAATTTTATCAGTCACACACTGGGACTCAATGGCCCAGCAGCAGATGATATCTCCTGGAGGGAGGATGGGCTGTGGGAAAGATAAAGATGATTGCCCCAGCTGTTTTCCTCTGAAGCTCCAAGGATGATGTGGAATCCAGTGGAAAGAAGGTGTCTTGGTGTTCCACATCTCCCAGGGTGGCACTCAGGGACCCCAGGACCTGCCTGGAATGTCCCTCCCTTCCTGGGATGTGCTTGGTTGCATTTCCAGGGGGAGCAGCTTCCCTCTCTGGCTCCTGCTGAGCTCATCTCAGCTTTCCATCCCTCCCTGCTCTCAGCATAGCAAACATTCCCCCAAAGACAGCCCTGGGCTGCAGAACCAGTCTAATAATTGTGGTGTCTTTGTTTATCCCCTTTTTAATAACATCCCAGTCCTTCAACACTCGTGTTTGAGAGGATTGAAGCTGTTTTCCCCAGGAAACCCAGGCACTGGTTTCTTCCCAGTTTATTCTCTTTATTGGAGCTCACAGCAGTGAGCAGGATCTTCCTGCTCTCCGTGGGGGGGGCTGAGCCCTCCAGGTTTGTGTGCAGGACTTGCTGGGGACTCAGGAGTTATTGCAAGGAGTGCAGGGTTTGTGCTGGTTATTAAACCAACACTTCTGAGCTCGGCTCTCGTGCTTGGGGCTGGCTGGGAAATGACTCAGAGCTCTCCAGGGAGGAATGACTGGCTCAGGAGGTGGCAGAGGTGGCAGAGGCTTCCCAGGGCTCCCATGGAGCTGGGCAGGGCAATCCCTGTGTCACAGCTGGCTGTGCTTCTTTTCAAAACTTAATTTCTTCAGCTTAAAGGAAGAAAAAAAAAGCAACAGCAACAAACAGGAGCAGGCTGCCCAGAGCAGCTGTGGCTGCCCCTGGATCCCTGGCAGTGCCCAAGGCCAGGCTGGACAGGGCTTGGAGCAGCATGGGATAGGGGAAAGTGTCCCAGGGGGTGGCATGAGATGATTTTTAAGGTCCCTTCCAACCCAGCCATTCTGTGATCCTGTGATTCTCCTGAACCTGTCAGAGCCAAGGAGAAGTTTGATGGCTGCCCAAAGTGAGAAACTCCCTGTGCCAGTTGGTTTGTGCTAGGGGTTGTTAACTGCCCAGGCCTTCCCTAAAACTCAATAAAACTCATTTTTCTGGCTGCTTGCAAGGAAGAGCAGATCACTCCCGTGGTGGATTTTTGTCTTCCAGTGTAATGCTGCTAATTTACCTTTAAGTTCATAGAAACAGAATGGTTTGGGCTGGAAGGGACCTTAAAGCCCATCCAGTGCCACCCCTGCCATGGCAGGGACACCTTCCACTGTCCCAGGCTGCTCCAAGCCCTGTCTAGCCTGGCCTGGGGCACTGCCAGGGATCCAGGGGCAGCCACAGCTGCTCTGGCACCTGTGCCAGGGCCTGCCACCCTCCCTCATTCCTAATATCTAACCGAAATTGACCCTCTTTCAGTTTAAAACCATTCCCCTGTGTCCTGTCACAACAGACCCTACTCAGAATTTTGTCCCCATCAAGTTTCAAAACTTTTCTGTGCTGCTCCCTTGCAAGTGGCAAGAAAGGTGTTTGAATGTGAAAGGTTTGGGATGAAAGCAGCGAGCACTGGCCATGTGCAGGATGGAGATTCCCTGAGCACTGAGAAGTTCAGGATGGAGATTCCCTGGGCACTGAGAAGTTCAGGATGGAGATTCCCTGATCAGTGACCATGTGCAGGATGGAGATTCCCTGAGCACTGACAAGTTCAGGATGGAGATTCCCTGGGCACTGAGAAGTTCAGGATGGAGATTCCCTGAGCACTGGCCATGTTCAGGATGGAGATTCCCTGATCAGTGACCATGTGCAGGATGGAGATTCCCTGGGCACTGACCATGTTCAGGATGGAGATTCCCTGATCAGTGACCATGTGCAGGATGGAGATTCCCTGAGCACTGACAAGTTCAGGATGGAGATTCCTGAGCACTGGCCATGTGCAGGATGGAGATTCTCTGATCAGTGACCATGTGCAGGATGGAGATTCCCTGGGCACTGATGGAGATTCCCTGGGCACTGTCCACCCTGGAGCAGCCTCCAGCTGGGCTTGGTGCAGATCCTCAAGATTTCTGTGAAATGAATCCTTGAGGCTTAAGCTTGGACCCAGAGTGACCAAAGAGAAAAAGCCTCAATTTCTCCCCATCTGCACCAGTTTCCTTTGAGAGACTCTTCCAGGTGGCTCTGCAAAAATCAGTTCAAATAGAGAGCATTACACAAGGGCTGATGTAGGGGTGGAGGTTGGAGCACCACTTGGCAAAGGTTGAGAATTCACTTAGATTCCTTTTAAAGTCCTGTCCTTTGGCTGTTTTTCCCAGTGTTTTTAGGAAAATTCTGCCTGCCAGGAATTGGTTTTAAAGTAATAAAACAAAAGTCTCTGGCTCTTTTAATCTGTAAGTGTGAAAGGGATAATACAGTGAGCCAGACTCAGGCAAAGTCTAACTTTTTATGGTTGGATTTAACAGGAAGATTATTTCCAGCCTCGGTGGCAGGTTAATGGAGTTGCAGGGGTTGGAGCCAGAGATTTATTGTGGAGCCACATCCTGACAGAGTCTCAGACCTGCCAGGGGTCTCCAGTGCTGTTTAAATGAAAGGGAGGGGGTGTCCAGCTCTGTGCTCCCAGGTGGGAAGGTGCAGGTGTGCCCCTGGCAGCTGGGCACTGAGCCATTGCTGGGGGATTGCTCCAGCATCCTGGGGCTCCTGGCTCAGGCTGCAGACCCCTCAGTGTGGGGAGGGGGCAGTCTGCTCCTGTGCCCCTGTCCTGGACTGGAATTGCAGCTCCTGGGGTTTGGAGCAGTGCTGGTGAGCCCTGACTCACTGGTGCTTGTCTGTGTGGGCACCCTTGGGCAGGAGCAGATGAAGAGAAAACATCCATCCCCTGAGGAGCCAAAATTGGCTCTCCTGGCCAAGGGTGAAGTGGCTGTGATGCTGTTCTCCCCTCTAACAGAGGAGAGAGGAGCAGCCAGAGATTTTGTGTCCTGTGGTCTTGGATGCACCCCCAGAATATTGTGGCTGTTGTGGCTTTTACTGTGGCAGGCTCAGCCTGCCAGGGCAGGAGGGTAGGAAAGGGAAACTCTGTGTTTTAGGGCTCAGCAAAGCTGGAATTCCCCCAGTGCCCTGCCAGTGCCTGGGGCAGGCTGGGCTGGGGCAGCAGAGCCTGCCAGGGCCTGGGCACCCCAGGGAACAGGCTCCAGGGGCTGCTCAGTGGCAGCTGCCACTGTCCCACCTTGGCCAGGCTGTTCACACTTGGGCTTGGAGCCCAGAGAGCCCCAAAGCCAGGCAGCAGCAGGGGAGGAGCTGGGGAGCAGCAGACAGGACACAGGCAGCCCCTGTGCCAGATTTGGGGACCTGCAGAAGCTGTGCACACCCTGGTGGGAGTGGGAGCTGTGGCTGCTGCTGGAAGGGGCTGGGGACGAGCAGCAGCTCAGTGGGCAGCACAAAACACCCTGCACAGCCCCCAGGGAAATCCCACACCCTGCTGGGACCCCAAAGATTCCCTCTGTGGCTGGAGGGTGGAAATGAAGCTGGTCTCTCTGGACAGCTGTGGCTTTTGCTGGAGTTTGAGCAGACAGGCCACAGTGCCGTGGATTTCCACCATTTGCAGCCCTGTCCCTGGTGCTCAGAGGGCAGATGTGTTCCCAGTGGCACAGGAGGATCCTGCCTTGCAGGAAGGAGGGGAAGGGGGCTGGAGTGTCTCCCAGCTGCTGTGATGTGATTTCTGAGCTAACAGTGACACCTCCTGTTCACACACAATCCAGCTCTAAACCCAGCAGTGCAGGAGCACATGGGCTGATCATTGCTTAAACCTTTTCATTTATATCCAGAACTCCCAAATCCCCTTCCAAGTGCAAGTGTGGCCTCCCAGGGACAAACCCAGCCCTGTGCATGGTGAGGGCTGGGCTGGGAGGTGTTGGCAGGGCAAAAAGAGTTCTGTGAATTGTGATTTAGCACAGAGAGGTAAAAGCTCTGGTATGACTGCATTAAAGCTTTTACTTAGTGTTGCATTTTTAGCTATAGGAGAGCATGGAAAGGATAATGCAGCAAAGTTCTTTGTGTAATGGAAGAGCAAAAAACAGAACTTTTAAAGAAACACTACACTTATATAGGGTAGTTTGTGGTAGCAAGCATAGACATGATCTAATTGGTGCAGGGGAGGTGACACCTCTGGTCTCATATCTCACACACCCTGCAGGTGCAGAATCATTGTTATGGTTCCTTGTCCTTGAGCAGCCTGAGAAAAAGGCTGCTTTCTTGGCTCCCAGCAGTATCCTAACGACAGCTTAGATGCAAAATGGATTTAAATCTCAGAATCACAGAATACCCTGAGTTGGAAGCATCATTAAAGTTGAACTGCTGGCCCTGCACAGAACCAGCCAGGTGTCAGCCTGATCAGTTAATTTCTAGCAAGAATTTAGGGATTGATTGTACCAGTGGTCTCCTAACACCCAGGGGCTCTTAGAGATGAGATCTGTTGAAATTGAAATCTGTGATGAGTTGAAATGGAAATCTGTGATGAGTTGAAATTGAAATTGTGAGCAGTTAATGGAAATCTGTGACCAGTTTGAAATGGAAATCTGTGACCAGTTGAAATTTAAATCTGTGATGGGTTGAAATGGAAATCTGTGACCAGTTAATGGAAATCTGTGACCAGTTGAAATTGAAATCTGTGGCCAGTTAAAATTGATATCTGTGACCAGTTGAAATTGAAATCTGTGACCAGTTGAAATTAAAATCTGTGATGGGTTGAAATGGAAATCTGTGACCAGTTAATGGAAATCTGTGACCAGTTGAAATGGAAATCTGTGATCAGTTGAAATTAAGATCTGTGATGGGTTGAAATTGAAATCTGTGGCCAGTTAAAATTGATATCTGTGACCAGTTGAAATAGAAATCTGTGATCAGTTGAAGTTAAGATCTGTGATGGGTTGAAATTGAAATCTGTGGCCAGTTGAAATTTAAATCTGTGATGAGTTGAAATCTGTGGCCAGTCGAAATGGAAATCTGTGATTAGTTGAAATGGAAATCTGACCAGTTGAAATTTAAATCTGTGATGAGTTGAAATGGAAATCTGTGACCAATTGAAATGGAAATCTGACCAGTTGAAATTGAGGAGCTGCTTCCTCCCCTGAGGGATCTCTCCCCCACCCATTCCTCTGTGAACTTCCCACCCCCCTGACTCCCCCTGTCCTTGCAGGCATCCAAGATGTCCTTGAAGGTGCAGACGAGCAACATCACCAACAAGAATGACCCCAAGTCCATCAACTCGCGGGTGTTCATCGGCAACCTGAACACGGCGCTGGTGAAGAAGTCGGACGTGGAGACCATCTTCTCCAAGTACGGCCGCGTGCTGGGCTGCTCGGTGCACAAGGGCTACGCCTTCGTGCAGTACTCCAACGAGCGGCACGCGCGCGCCGCCGTGCTGGGCGAGAACGGCCGCGTGCTGGCCGGCCAGACCCTGGGTGAGTGCTGCCCCCTCCCACGCCTCCGCTCCTCAGCTCCAGTTCAGCACTGGCAGGGAAATTAAACTGCTTGGAAGGACGGGTGTCTGCCAGTAAAGGTGTGAAAAACACGCTGTGTTGGGAGAATTAAAAGGTTTGATAGAAAGGCAATAGGAGACATGCATAAAGCAAAGGGTTGAACGGCCTGGTGCTTGGCATGCTGCCCAGAGCACACCCCTTTAAATCGCTTTTACATTCCATCATTTGTTACATACTCATGGACCTTCATGCATAGTCAGCTGTTGCTGGGAACTGTTCAGCAGGGGCACTCGAGCGGCACACGCGCTGCCGTGCTGGGCGAGAACGGCCGCGTGCTGGCCGGCCAGACCCTGGGTGAGTGCTGCCCCCTCCCACGCCTCAGCTCCAGTTCAGCACTGGCAGGGAAATTAAACCACTGTGCTGATTGGAAGGATAGGTGTCAGCCAGTAAAGGTGTGAAAAACACGCTGTTTTGGGAGAATGAAAAGGTTTGATAGAAAGGCAATAGCAGACATGCATAAAGCAAAGGGTTAAACGGCTGGGTGCTTGGCATGCTGCCCAGAGCACACCCCTTTAAATCCCTTTTACATTCCATCATTTGTTACATACTCATAGACCTTCATGCATAGTCAGCTGTTCAGCACGGCCACTCCTTGGCTCCGCCTTTTAGAGCATCCGTGTTTCTTGGCTTGTGGTTTTATTCTTCTCCTTATCCCTTTTAATTTGGGTGCTGGTCCAGCCAGTGAGTGTTCATAATTGTCCTGTCAGCTGCAGGGGTCCCCATCACATGTTCATGGGCTGTTATCTTTGGCTAAGCAGGTAGTTTAAGCATACTATCTCTAAAAAAAAACTTATGTCTAACTTTTACTATTACCCAAAACTATATCTATATAGAAATGCTATTTAACATTATCCATACAGCATTTATCCAATACTTGTGAAGAGACAACAACATTTCATGCATTCATAACAAAGGCAGGAGCTTCTCTTTGAAATGGAGAATGTAAACCCCTCCCTCCAAATTATTATAATTTTGGAATTAAGGGTGCTCTCAGGCAAAGATATGGGAATAGGAATAACAGCTCTTTACTAGGAAAATTAAAATAGAAATGCAGTATTACAAAGGACAATCCCAGAACACTGCCAGAGTCAGAATCCAAGCTGACACCCGTCAGTCAGTCAGGCTGTTGGCAGCAGTCCCATTCAATAGTGGCTGCATCCTCCTGCAGTGGCAGATGTGGTTCAGCTGGAGCAGTGCTCCTGTAGAAGGTGCAGTTTTCCTCTGAAGCTCCAGGGATGATGTGGAAAGGTCCAGCTTTCCTCTGGAATCCAGTGGAAAGAAGGTTGTCTTGGTGTTCCAAATCTCAGTTTTTCTCTAGGTAGGAAAGGCTTGGCTCCTCCCCTGGCTGGAGCATCTCCCAGTGGGATGATGTAATTTTATCAGTCATGCACTGGGACTCAATGGCCCAGCAGCAGATGATATCTCCTGGAGGGAGGATGGGCTGTGGGAAAGATAAAGATGATTGCCCCAGCTGGTTTAAAGATGGCCCATTAGCAGATAGTATGTGCCAGGAGATAAGGGTCACTGCCCCACCCGGCTGCAGCAGATGGGGACAGAATTCACATTTCTGGTGACATCCTGTATTGCAACCCAAGACAGCCACAAACACCAGAGGTTTATGTCCAAAAAGGAGACAGAGGAGTCCTTTTACTTTATTCTAATAAAGGGAGAGCCCATGGGGCGTTCCCCTGAGATGTCTCAGATTTTTGGAGGATGCAGCCTCCCTTTTTCCTGTTTTCCCAACTGCATTTCCCTCTCTCTTTCCCCACTGGCTGAGGTACTTGAGAGGCACAGACTTCCAGAATGCCTGATAGCTACGATTATCTTCTAATATATAACCCTCCCTTTTAATTTTTAATTCTTATAGAATTCATGGGTTTTCCCCATTACTTCTTTCATCTTTCAATATCCAGTTTCATTTATCAGCAAACCTACAGTTTGTTTGTAAAGGCAAATATCTTTTTCCATTCATCAATCAGTGGAATCCATCCCATTGTTTATTTTATCTCTCAATGCTAGTCTTACCTGCTAGCAGACCCACAGCTTGTTTGTAAAGACAAATCTGTCATTCCTCTCATCATTATTTCCACAAGAGATGAAGATTTTCATTTAAGCTCCAGACTCTGGAGTCAGGGGAATGTGGGAGAAACTCATTAAGTTCTTGCTTCTGGGTGCAGAAGGGGAAATTTGAAAAGGTGTGTCAGGAGTGCCCTGCAGGTTCAGGAGCCCAAAACCAAGTAAAAAAGTCCCCAAATGTGTTCTATTTATAAATTGTCATAATTTTGCTGCCAGTCTCATGGTGAGGAGACTGAGGGGCTGAGTCAGGAGTTGGAAGGTGTGAGGTTGGGAGGAAAATACTAAAATCAGTATTGGGATTGTAGATGGGTGTAGCAAAAGGGGAAATTATGAGGTTTTAGTAAGGAGGTAATATAAAAGTGGATTTTTATTTGGAGGCCTTCATGGGTAGTTACAGAAATATGTCCACAGGGGTTAGTATATTTGTATTGGTTTTAGGAAATTAGTATAATTGATAAAAGGCACCAGTTAGGAGCACAAGTGGTGAGACAATTCCCATCCCAGGTCAAGCCCCTTCTCTGGAGTCCCCCTCTGGGTACTAGTTGTACTTTGTCTCCAAAAATGCATCTTGAAAAGTTGTTCTTTAGTTTGGTACCCAGGAAGAACCAAGATAGCACAGGGCTCCCTTTTTCCTGTTTTCCCAACTGCATTTCCCTCTCTGTCAGCAGGATCAGAGAGTCAATGTCACATGTGCCTTTGATCCCAGCCCAAGGGGAGCTGGAGCCTTCAGCCCCTGCCTGGGGGTGCTGCTGGGGTGCTGATCTCCAGCTCTGTGCTCTGCTGCTGACATAAGTTGTGCTGATGCCTCTGAGGTTTATCCAGACACCAGAAACTTCTGCTCACTTCCCTCGAGCTCCAGACAGTGGAGCTGCAGACCTGGCAGAGCTCAGCATGCCAGGAATGCTTCCAGCCCAGATGTTGCCCACATGTGCAGCCTGAGATAGGATGGAGAGGGCCTTGGGGAGCCCAGGAGACGTGGCCAAGAAACAGGGAGCACCTGCTCACTTAGCTGAAGAGAGAGGTGAAAGGTTTGCTGTGAGTAAACCCTCCTCTCAGGAAACTTCTGAAACCTCTGGTCCCAAGGGCCTGGGGTTGCAAAGGGAGGCAGCAGGACTGTGTGATAGCTGGGTGTGCTGTTCGTGTCCTGGATCAGCTGATGTTCCTGCTGAGCTCTTGTCTCTCCTTTTTCACTCTGAAGGGAATCTTGTGGGATCTGACTGCCCATCACCACCAGAGCTGAGAGTGTGAAGTCCCTGCTGTTGTCAGGTGCCAGTGAGGGCTCCACAGGGATCTCTGGAGCACTGGGACCAGCAAGTGCAGCTAATTGTTGTCCTTCTCCCCTCCTGGAGGCTGTTCCCCAGCCTGGTGCTGTCAGGGGCTCTGCAGCCTGCAGGAGCAGTGGCTGGCAGCAGAAAGGGCTCACAGGAGCTGCAGCTGGCCAGGGATGTGTCCTGGGCTGCAGCAAGGCAGGATTACCCCTCTGTTCCCCTGCAGTGCCAGCAGGCTCAGAAAGGTGTCTGTGTGTGAAATGTTCCCTCTACAGCCCTGTCACCATTGAGGCTCAGCACTGTCCTGCAGCTGGGGATGGCAGGGTGGAGGGGGAAGGCAGCAGGGAAAGGGGATCTGATGGCTCTGATGCCTCCAGAGCAGCATCTGGTGCAATGGCTGAGCCAAGCACACACCACTTGTGTTGTTCAAGCTCAGAAAGAGGCCAAGCTCCAGCTCCAGCAGGAATAAGGTTCTCCTGACAGACCCTAAAAGGCAGCCAAGGAGTTGCACATCAAGGCCCTGGGCAGTGGGACTGTGTCCTGTGTGTGCAGCCTGTGCTCAGCTCACCCCAGCACTGCCTTCCTGTGCTCCTGAGGATGATTTTCCTAATTAATGCCTCAGTCAGCAGAATGTTCCTTTGAATCACTTTGTGGGCTCTTTATTTTAATGGTGTGTGGACTCACCTGTCCACATTTCCTCAAAAAGTCTCTTCATAAAGGATGAAAAAACCAAAAGTTTTAAGTGGTCCTAAGAGCTGGTTAGATGCCCCCTAAGGTGCAGGTGGCAGGATTGAAGAAATTCCTCCCTGTGACAGTGCTGAGGGCTGGCACAGAGCAGCTGTGGCTGCTCCTGGATCCCTGAAGTGTTCCAGGCCAGGCTGGATGGGGCTGGAGCAGCCTGGGATGGTGGAAGGAGTCCTGCCCATGGCAGGGGATAGAATGAGATGGGCTTTTCTTCCAACCCAAACCATTTGGACACCTTTATTCCCACCACCTCTCTGGTCCATCCCAGTGCTCCAGTGGGTGGGACACTCTCAGCCCCTGGTTCTCTGTGGGGCACCAGGTCCCTCAGGGCAGGTCAGGACAGACCCCTGAGGACCAGCAGGTTCAGGGTCTCCTGAACCCAGCCAGTCTTTTCCAGAAACACAGATGTGGCTCCTCCAAGCTCCTGGAGATCACTGGCCTCACACCAGCTGATGGAGAGGGTTCTTACCATCCCCACAGAATCAGCAGCTGGTCCTTCACTCCCTCACCTTCCACTACTTGGATTTTTGAAATATGAGGGTTGGTTTTTTTTTTACATAAATACTCCTTTCTCTTTATTCCTGCCATGTCTGAGGGCCATGTTTTTGTGGTGGGCTTGGCAGTGCTGGTCCACATGAGGAAATCCTGTCTTGCTTAGCTCAGATCTGACATGCCCAGAGGTCTGACACCTCTTCACATACACAGGACCTGAAGAACCAACAGGGTTTAGGGCTGACTGGAGAAGGCAGCAGGGCATTTGCCAGCACTCACCTCTCTGAGTTCTGGCTCCACACCCAGTGTTGGATTGCCAGGCTCTTGGCAGCTCCATGAAGTTGGCTGGGTCACTTTATTCTCACATCAAAAGCACGTTTTGGCACCATGGCCAAGGAGTGACATTTCCTCAGGGGATTAGAGGAGCTCCTTCTCCCCTCCCCTGGCAGAAGATGCAGGCTGCAGGCACGGGCACCCTGTGCAGAGCTAACACAGCCAGTGCCAGCTGCCTCCTGCCCAGCATCCCTTGTTATTCCCAAAGATCAAGGGGTGGATGGTCAGCAGTCAGCACCATGCAGCAGGCTTGGGTTTTGCCTTTCACACTGAATTCTCCCAGGAAAGCTGTCCTGGATTTGTGTGTGTGTGTGGAGAGGGCCATGTGCAGGGAGCTGGCTGCTCAGGGAATGGTGAGTGGCCCTGGAAAGGACAAGGAAGAGGTTTGCCAAGTGCAAGGGTTTATTCACTGTGCTGTGCAGCCCCAGAGGTGCAGAAGCAGCTGGGGATGGGTGGGGGAGCTCATTTCCCTGGGGCAGGGCTGTGTGCACCCCCCAGCTCCCTGCCAGCTGCAGGTGAGGGTGGCTGGGGACGTGCCAGGTCACAGCTGCTTGTCCCTCCCTTGCAGACATCAACATGGCCGGGGAGCCCAAACCCAACAGACCCAAAGGGCTGAAGAGAGCAGCCTCTGCCTTGTACAGGTAGGTGTTCTCCACGACAGGTGAGGTCTCTGGCCTGGTGTTTGCCCTCCAGCACCCCCAAGCACTGCCCTGAGCTCCCTGCTGCCTGCCCCCAGCAGCCTGGGCACTGCTGCACATCCAGAGCTTCTCCTTCCCTTGGCAGTGCCAGCCCCAAGGGTGTCTGGGGAGGTTTCCTGACATGGTGCCACCTGTGCAGGTGTTGCAGAAGGGTGGGCAGTACCTGCTTTAACCACACCAGAGGAGGGGTGGCAGGAGGAGCACCCCTCCAGCCAGGGAGCAGGAGTGGGCACAGAGGTGCTGCCTGCGGGGGAAAAACAGGGAACAGGGATCATTCAGGGAAAGAGAAGAATGATTGTTGAAGGGAGAGAAGAAGGGAAGAAAGTGGGGTGACAAATGGAGGTGAAGCAAGGAGGTGGCTGGGGGAAATCCCAAGGGAGCCTGTTCTGAGCTCAGCCCAGGGATCAAGGGAACAGGAGGGACATGGAGAGGTCTGGGGCACATGGAGAGTGTCACAGATGCCACTGAGCCCTCAGCTCGAGAGAATTTATCATTATTTCCACAAGAGAGGAAGATTTTAATTTAAGACAAAGACTCTAGAGTCAGGGGAATGTGGGGGAACTCATTAAGTTCTTTCTTCTGGGTGCAGAAGGGGAAACTTGAAAAGGTGTGTCAGGAGTGCCCTGCAGCTTCAGGAGCCCAAAACCAAGTAACAAGGTCCCTAAATGTGTTCTATTTATAAATTGTCATCATTTTGCTGCCAGTCTCATGGTGAGGAGATTGAGGGGCTGAGTTGGAAGGTGTGAGGTTGGGAGGAAAAGACTAAAATCAGTATTGGGGTTATAGGTGGGTGTAGCAAAAGGGGAAATCATGAGAGAACAGGAGATTTCTCCAGAAAAAGAAGAAAAAAGTGTGAGGGGTGAAGAGAGCCCTGTGATGCAGAGTCAGCCATGTGGTTCTGCACTGGTGTGGTGTGGAATGGCAAATCCTGGCACAGCCAGAGCCCCCAGAGCCCCAGCAGCCTCCCCCGCACCCTCAGGGCATCCTGGGTTCCTTCCAGAGCCTCTCAGCCCAGCTCCCCCACATTTCTCCTCCCTCCCTGGGCCCCTTTGGCTCTCACAGGACGTGGCTCTCTGGATTCCCAGGGGATGCCACTGGAGGGGAAGGGAGTGGGAGCAGAGGTGACACAAATCCTGCAGTTCAGCTGCACATGGACTGCTCATGGGGCTGGGCCATAGCACACATCAGCTCCTTCCATACATCTTGCACTAATGAGCTTTTCACTTACTGCTCAGCTAATCCCTTCCTCTGCAATGACCAATATTTCAGACTTCCAGACTGCTGAGAGAGATGTTTGCTCCCTCCCACAAATATGGATATGCTAAAATATGGGCCAGAGAACTGCACTGCTCTGAGCTCCAGCAGTATTTCATCCCAGACTGGCTGTCAGATTAAAACTTTGCCATCTGGACTGGCAGAACTTATGCTGTCTCCTGGAAAACAGGGATCCCTGGTTTGCAGTGAGCTGTGGTTACAGCTTCCCAAACCACCATCAATTTCTCTCAATGTTAGACTTGGAAAGTCACAGCACTGTAATTTATAGAAGTGCTGTGTTAAACACAGCAGAGGATTTTTCCAAAGGGCTGGGTTTTGCTTTGCATGGGAGGGTCTAGGGAAAGGCAAGGCAAGGGAAATTCCATTTCCAACATACAGGAAGCAACAGGAGTGACATTTTTGCCTATCCACCAGCCCAGGTGGGTGTTTATCAGAAATCCTTGGGGATGTAGCCCCCCATCCACCTCCACCCAGGCTATGCCACCAGCAGTTCTCTCAGGTGTCTCCACACGAGGCATTTTCACTTGCTGCCATCACTGCTCTCCTCCAGCCTTGGATCTCTGGCCTCCCTTCCTCTGGCACTTCCCAGAGCATCCCTTTGCACAGGGAATGTCCCTGGCTGCCCCTGCCTGGCACCACAGGCATGGCTGGGCAGTGAGCTGCTGTGACCTGTGCCCACTGCATCTCCAAATTTGCCTTCTGGCATTTTTTTTTTTTTTTCCTGCACAGCAAATGTCTGGACAGGATTTCCTGGGGTATCTGGGGCCATGTTCAGGTTGATGTTCACCTTGCTGTCAGCTAGCTGGGAAGGGAAGATGGCTCTGGCAGTGCCACTCTGGGGTTTGGAGGCACAAACCTCTGCCCTGCCCTGCAGAGCTGGGGCTAGAGCTGCTCCCTGGCCAAAGGGACAGAGAGGACAACCCGAGCAAGAGCTGCTGGGTGGTCCCAGGAGGGGTCTCTGAAGTGGTGAGAGGGACAAACCACTGCTGGCTGACTGTCACAGCCAATGAATACTGGCATCCATCCCCTGCTACACCCAAAGCTGGTGTCAGCCCATCCCCAAAGCACTCCCTCCCAGGCCCTGGTGCTGGAGCAGTGACATCCAGTGCCAAACCCACATGGACAGGGCTGAGAGCAGCACTGGGGCAGAGGGGGAGGTGAGCAGTGATTTCCCAGCACTTTGTGAATGCCAGGCTTCATCCCACATTCCTTTATTTCCCACTGCCTTGGAGTGGGAAGAGGAGGAAGGAGTCTCACACAGCTCCAGAAGATCACTGTTTGATCAGTGCCACATTTTCCAAGCAGCTTTCCAGCAGGGGTTCCTGTGCCTGTGCAGTAATGCCTTGACAGAAGGGTGGGAGCTGAGCTCACCCTGGCACTTGAGATCAGCAGTATCAGGCAGTAATTAAAGCACAGATGCTCAAATGCACCTTTGCTGTTCAGGTCCAGGCTCAGAAGTGGCCCCACAGATGCAGTGGCAGGCAGCACATGGAAACAATCTCCCCTCAGTTATGAGCAGTTGCATTTTGAACCTGAGGCAGTAGAAATGTTGTTTGAGTGCTAAAGGCCAGCAAAGCAGAGGCAATGCATCAGGAGGTGGAAGCAGGGTGTTCCTTGAAGCCTTCCTGCTTTCCAGCCTTTCACTCTGGTTGTCCCTGCTTTATTCTGCAAGGCTGCAGTGTCACCAGCTGACTGGCAAACAGCAAAAACTATTCCTGTGCAAAGACAAGAGCTGCCAGGTCACTGAGGAATGATCCCTCAGTCTCAGGATGGTTTATCCTATGAGCAGTGGAGTTTTCAGGATAAATCACCCATGCTAAGGCACTCCCTTTTGCCAGCTTTTGTCCTGGAGTCATTCTGGAAGACCTGCCCTGTGCTCAAAGCCTGATTCCAGGGATGCTGCTACAACCATCCAGCCCTGCCTCCCTGGCATCATCTGTTAAACCCTGAGTGGCTGGTGTGTCACAGCAGGGTCCTGCAGCCACAGGCTGCCCCAAATCCCTCACTGCAGCCCCCTGCCTTCCTTGAGGCTGCCCTATGGCCAGCAGGAATCAAAGTAGCACTGCAGAGCCTGGGTTTGTGTTCTGGGAGGTCAGGACCAGCTCCCTGGAATAATTATGCCCCTAATTCCTTTTGAAAGGGTGGAAGTGTCTCCAGTCCCATAAAGGTTCAGGGCCAGAGCAGGAGAACTCCTCACCCTGGGCTTTGCACCCACAGATGCTCAGGAGCCCCTGCCCTGCAGTCCAGGCATGCTGTGACCTCCTCACTGCCTCGGGGAATGCCCTGCAGAACTGCCAGGAGTGATTCCCACCAGGAAAACACAGGGCTGCCCAGCTTTGCTCCCACATTCCCTGGGAAAATAGGGGATAACACAGGGCTATAACATTGACAGAGTTCATTGGCCACTTCATGCAGCAGATTGACTTGTCTGGGAAGAGCCTGAGGGCTTTTGGGCATCTCCATCCTTCTCCAGCCTTCTCCAACATTCTCCAGGTGGGATCTACAGGTATTTGAGGCTGAGCTTCATCCTGTTGGTGCTGGAGCCAAGCCCAGGAGCAGGGCAGAGGTGCCCAAATGCCTCAGGGCAGGGTCAGTGCTGGAGAAAGAGGTGCCCACCCCATTCAGGGCCCCATTCCTGTTCCCAGGTGCCAGGCTGGGCCCAGGACAGGGCTGTGTGCTGGGGCTGGAGCTGCAGCTCCTCTCCATCCCCACAGCCCCATGGAGCACTGATCCCATGCACAGATCCCACAGCTCTGCCATGCACTGCTGTGCCCATGCACTGATCCCACAGCTGTGCCAGGGAGCAAGGGCTTGGAGGAGAGGCTGCCTCAGACCAGGAGTGTGAACTGGGATCAGGAGAAAGGAATTTGAGCATGTCAGAATTTTGCCAAACAGCCTCAAGCTTGGTGATGTTTATGAGCAAATGCTCCAAAGCTGCCTCGTGGGCTCTAAGCCCAGGGAACTTCCCAGCAAGAGCAGCTCCTCGTGGAGGGAGTTTGTGCCCTGCTTTATCCCACCCAGAGCCCTGGGGCACGGGGAGATACCAGTGTCCTCTCTCTGGGACTGGGGACAGCACTGGCTCTGCTGGAGAGAGTCAGAAACACTTCACCACAGCCTGTCAGGATTGAAAATATTACAAAATTGCATCAATTTCATTTGAGTTGCATCTAAGGGGGGGGGGAGGAAATTGAAGAGGAGAGTCTGACAGCACAGAAGCATCCTACTTCAATTTTCCTTTCAAATGGCTTCCTGTTTTGATGGTATTTTGTATTTATTGGATTCAAACAGACCTGGAGTCAAACATCCTCAGTGATCAAAGTGAATTGGCAAGCTGAGGGGGGAGCTATTTTCTTGGACAGTTTTTGTATCTCCAGGTTAGAATAAAAATCCAGTTACCCATCATGAAAAGCTCCATGGAAGTGCCTCATTCCAGGCTCTCCATCCCCTCAGCCCCACAACAGCTGCCCTGGGAGGAGCTGCCTTTCCTTTTCAATCCAGAAGAGGGAATAAATAAACACAGACCATCACTGGACTGGGAGAGAGACTGTGGGATATTCCTGTCTCCTCTGAGCCCAGCACAAATGCTGGCTACAACTGGGGTCAGAAGGGGAGGGCAGCTGAGAAGAATCTGGAATTCATCTGTCAAGAATGGCTCTTTTCCACCCTGCAGTGGGATCTGGGAGGGTTGTGGTGATGACACCTCCCCAGCAGTCTCCTTGCTCAGCAGTGAGACCCTGCAGTGCCCATCCCATCCTCAGCCAGCTGGGAATGCCACAGGCAGCAGCTGCTCAGGGATAAAGCCCAGCTTCATGGAACATCCTCACTGAAGTCCCCATGACAGGGCAGCACTCGGGCAGGAGGTGCTGGAGCCACCTCCTTGTCCTCAACCCTGGCACCAGCTCCTTTGTCCCAGTGTCTCTGGTGTCTCCAGCCATCCACAGGTGTCCAGGCCCCCTCTATGCACAGGCTGGGTCATCTGGGGAACCCAAGGAGTGTGGAAAACTCATCTTTTGGAAGCTAGCCAGTTACTCAAACTAACCACTGGCTGTGAAGCTCAGTGCCAGAACAGGCAGGACAGACCTTTTGGGTCCAGCCTGGAATTCCAGGCTTCCCACCAGCCATCCCAGTCAGCCACACATCGTTCTTGCCACTTCTGTCAAAGATGCAGGACCCAAATTAACTCCCAGCAACACATGTAGGTGCTCACCCTTTCCTGTCCCATGCGGGAAGTCTTTGTGTTGTAAGGAACAAAACTCGTGTGCTCTGTTGATGCTAAAGGTTACAGTTGCAGTTCATTATAAAAGAGATAAACAGGGGGATAAGAAGGAGCAATGGGAGAAAAGGGCTATGGGGTAAGAGAAGAGGGAGAGAAGTAAGAAGAGGAGGAGGAGGAGAGGGAGAAAAGAGCAAGAAGAGAGCGATTTCCCGTTTGCAATACAATAAATCTTCCATGATGAATATTCTAATTTCCACTAACCAATGTAATACAAGATACAAATTCTATAGCATTTACATACAGCCTATAGAAATCCTTATATTACCATGCCATGTTACATTTTAAACTCTAGGAACTAATCTTTGGACCCTGGCAAGTCTTTCTGTGCCCTTTGGAGTTGCTCTCTGGCAGAGGGCATTGTTCTATCAAGAGGGGATTGCCTTCAGGGGCCATCCCTATTGTTTCATGGTAATTCAGTAACTAAGGCTTGGCATCTCAAAAGTGGCTTTCCTTTCAATCTCACTTATGGTTTCAGAATCTGGGCATTCATATTTGCAAGATTTCTCTGTTTCAGTCCCAGCTCCTCCTGGCTTAGCCCTTCCCTGTGCCCCATCCATCTCATTCTTTTCAGCCACTCCAGCAGGCAGGACAGCCTTTGCTGTCGGGGGCTGCAGGGATTCTGTCTGTTCAGAGCAGGCGAGCAGCAGCACCGTGTCTGAGTAGAGGCAGTGTTATCAGCCCAGCACACCAGGGAACGGGGCTGTGTTCAGCTGGGGATCCCAGCGTGTGGGCTCAAAGCAGCTGCTTTGTGCTGCCCTGTGCAAAACCAGCTGCAGCAAGGGGAAAGTGTTCCTGGCTGTTCACAACACTCCTACTTTGGGCTAAAATGCAGCTCAAGCTTCAAATGGGACATGGTCATTGTCTGGCTGGGGGGGGAGATGTTTAAATCAATAAATATCCCCTAAATATCCCCTTTGTCCCAACTCTTCTCCTCCTTGAGATAAGCAGGTGTCACAACCTGAGGTGTCTCCTTAGCCCTGAGATCACCTCAGGAGGACATAAAGGTGGTTTAAATCCTGTTCTTTCCCAAAACCGCCGATGAGAGATTGCAGGAGGCTGTTGTCAAAGGCTTTAAAAATTGTTTATTGTTTCTTGTCTCAGGAACTCTCTGCCCGGCTCACAGCGTCTGTCCAGCCGGGCACCCAGGATGGAATCTGCCTGCTGAGGGCAGGGCTGATCTTATATAGTCTACATTACATGCTAAATGTTTATAACAATTTTCCAATACAATACAGTCTTGTTAAACAGTTCAGCTCTGACCCCATCCAATCTGACAGTGCCAGCACGTCACCCTGTTGCATCTAAACTGTTGCTTGGGGTGAAAGAGCAGGAAGGCCTTTGCAGGGTTATCAAAGATGTTTATTTAGCCACGCATGGTTTAGGTTTCAGGGAACAAAGGCAAGGATTTCTGTGAGGGTCCAGGTTTAGTACATGGGCTTAGCAGGGCGGGGAAAGCATCAGGGACCAATTACCAAGGGACATGGGGATGCTACAAGGGAAGGGCCAAGGCAAAAGACCAACAGGAAATTAGGGTGGGAGTGACCTAAGGGTTAACGGACAGTGAGAGGGCTCAGGCTTGACTCAGGGAACAGAACAGGGGTTGCATTCCTTAGTTGGGAAAACTTCTCTGGGTTTCCACGTCACCCAGCATGGATGGCACAGAGAAGAAGGAGGAAGAGGTATCCACACCCCAAATTCTCCATCTTGGCCACATGTCCCTTATCACAAACATCCCCAAAAGTCTATTTATCTACGTTCTAACAATCTAATTTACACTTTACTAATTTTGGTGGCTTGTTTCCATTCCCTCTGTGTTGGTAATTTCTTCCAAGGGGTTTGAACTCAGTGCCTGAGACACCAGGGTCTCACTCAGGGGTCTTTGGGACCCTCACCAGGGGGTTTTGAGACCCCCAGGGAGGCCAGAGGGCTGCTCTGGGCTCCCACAAGCAGCTTGTCACCCCTCAGCCACCATCACCCTGCAGAGCCTTCATCCCCTGCACTCATGTCCCGGGCCCAGCCCATCTCCCTGCAGAGTCCCTCAGGAAGGATCACGTTATTTATCCTTGATGTCCTGGGGGCGCTCAGTGAGGGAACAATGACCATGAATTACCAGCACTAATTAACCCCTGACTATCTCTGCAGTGGCTACGACTTCGACTATGACTATTACAGAGACGATTTCTACGACAGGTGAGGCGCCGCGCCGAGGGGCTCTGGGCGGGTGTGGGTGCCTGAGGGGAGGCCCCGATGGCGGCGCCGGGAGCGCTGCGGGGCTCGGGCTGGGAGCTCCAGCCCCAGCTGCTTTGCCTTCCCTTCCCTTCCCCTGCCCTGCCTTGCCCTCAGGATCTTCGAGTACCGGGGCCGGGTGTCGCCGGTGCCGCGGGTGGTGCCGGTGAAGCGGCCGCGCGTCACCATCCCGCTGGTGCGGCGCGTCAAGGCCTCGCTGCCCGTCAAGCTGTTCGCCCGCTCGGCCGCCATCAACAGCTCGGCCAAGATCAAGTGTGAGTATGTGCCACGCCTCTGTGAAAAAACGAGCTTCGCTTTCCTGCTTGTTATAAATGAGAAACAAAAACTCTGTATTTAGCAAAATTTCGATTGGTTTGGTTTATATAGGCAGAGCAAGCAGCTGGGGAAAGCGTGAAGGAGAATGCCTGAGGTGGTTGTTTTCAAAGACAGAGATGGGAGTTCCATCACTTGTCTCCTGTGTGATGGATAGCAGGAGAGAGCTCTGCTTTGCTTTTAGTTAGTTTTTGACTACCCACCACTTCTTCCACCCCTTCACTCACAAATCCAACCTTAAAGGTACAAAACTTATTTCTGTGCTGAACAGATGAATGGGGATACAATTCAACATCACCAAGTCACCCCAGGAACTGTTTTACATGGCCACTCCTTGAGTCTGCCTTTTTAGAGCATGCATGTTTCTTGGCTGGGGTTTTAATTTATTTTTCTTATCAGTCTTAATTTGGGCTTCAGTTTCTACAGACAGTCCATCCTGGTAGCTGATATATCAGTAGCAGGTGTCTTCACTGGGTGTTATCCAACCAAGCAGGCAGTTCACTTACTACAAAGACACTTCATCAGCTTATGTTACTCCTAAAGAGAATTACACCTTAAAAACCATTTCAACCCCACACATACAGTATCCACCTTAATATCTGTGAAAAGCCAATACCATAATATGCATTTATAACATCCAAAAAAAACTCAGAAAGCCCCAAAGAGGGGCTGCAGGGGTGTGCCTGGGGGAGGTGCAGGTACAGCCTTAGTGTGCCAAGGCCTGGGCTCAGCCTGCACACAGCACCCCCAGGTTCTTGGGGAGCAGCCCCCAGCTCCCCTGCCAGCTTCCCAGCAAGGTTCCAGCCTGGCATTCCTCTGTGTTTTTCCTGCCTGCACACAGCACCCCCAGGTTCTTGGGGAGCAGCCCCCAGCTCCCCTGCCAGCTTCCCTGCAAGGTTCCAGCCTGGCATTCCTCTGTGTTTTTCCTGCCTGCTCTGGGAGGTGCTCTGAGCCAGGCACAGGGTGGGGCTGCTTGCAGGGCACTGAGTGATTTCCTTTCCTTCCTTCCTCCCCCCAAGTGAAGAGCAGCGAGCTGCAGACAATCAAAACTGAGCTGACACAGATCAAATCCAACATTGACGCTCTCCTGGGCCGGCTGGAGCAGATTGCAGAGGAGCAGAAGCTGTCTGCAGGTCAGTGGGCTGCAGGGATGCCTCAGGGCTGGCCTTGGGCATCACAACTTCCTCCAGGCTCTGACAGGGAAGTGTCAACCCCCAGGTTCCAGGGGAGAATCACCCAGGCCAAAATTACACACCAGAGTTCCTGAAATTGTGGAGTTGGGGTTGAAAACGATGAGATTTTCTATTGTCATATTGTTTGTATTTTTTTAATTTGCTTTTTTTGTTCTACTGTTCTGTTTTACTCTGTCATATCCCATCATATTGTCTATTCTATTCTATTCTATTCTATTCTATTCTATTCTATTCTATTCTATTCTATTCTATTCTATTCTATTCTATTCTATTCTATTCTATTCTATTCTATTCTATTTCTATTCTACTTCTATTCTATTCTATTCTATTCTATTCTATTCTATTTCTATTCTATTCTATTCTATTTCTATTTCTATTCTATTCTATTTCTATTTCTATTCTACTCTATTTCTCTTCTATTCTACTCCTATTCTATTCTATTCTATTCTATTCTATTCTATTCTATTCTATTCTATTCTATTCTATTCTATTCTATTCTATTCTATTCTATTCTATTCTATTCTATTCTATTCTATTCTATTCTATTCTATTCTATTCTATTCTATTCTATTCTATTCTATTCTATTCTATCCTATTCCTATTCCTATTCCTATTCTATCCTATCTCTGTCTTATCCTATCCCTATCAAACCCCATCCCTATCCCTCTCCCTGTCCCTATCCCTATCCCTGTCCCTGTCCCTGTCTCTCTATCCCTGTCCCTGTCCCTATCTCTGTCTCTGTCCCTGTCCCTATCCCTGTCCCTGTCCCTGTCCCATCTCTATCCCCTGTCCCTGTCCCTGTCCTTATCCTCCTGGCTCCCACCATCCTGGGGATGTAGACCCTCCTCTGCCCTCCCCACGATCTCCCAGGCTGCCTGCTGGAAACCAGCAGAGCTCCCCACTGCAGGCAGCGTTTCCATCAGGACTCTTCCCCCCTCCCTGGTGTGGGGGCTCTTAGCCCAGGGCTCAGGCAGTGGCCCCATTGCCAGCCCTGAGGCTGCTGTTCCCTGCAGAGGCCAGGAAGAAGGAGAGCAGCAAGAGCGAGGTGTCCCAGGAGGACACGGCCTCCGAGGCCGAGGCCGCCGCCGAGGAGCCGCTCAACGGGGACGAGGGCGAGGAGGAGGGGCTGGCACGGGAGGAGTGTGAGGATGAACTGGTAAGAGAGCCTGGCTGCTGCATGCCTGCAGCAAAGGAGCCCAGTGCTGGGCCACAGTGCCACTGGAACTTGCCCAAATCCCCAGGAAAAGTCGTTTTCCCTTCCTCTAAAGAACCTGCTGTGTTTAAATCTGTTTGCTGCTCACAGCTTGTTCTTCTGAGCTGCTCTGCTGCCTGCAGAAGCACTGCCCGTGCAAACTCCTGTGGAGATGCTGAAGAAACATGGTTGGCTCTTTATCCTTGATTTCATAGCTAGGAGTGGTTTGCTCCCAAGGGATTCTTAGATGGATTAAGCACACAGCAAGGACAGGCTGTGGTAGGTGAGCTGCATTTGCAATGTCCTTGTAGCTGACCAGACATCCACAGAGTCACACAGGGATTTGATTGGAAGGAACCTGTGAGAACTTTTCATTCCACCTTCCACTGTCCCAGGCTGCTCCTCAACCCTGTCCAACCTGACACTTGGGCACTGCCAGGGATCCAGGGGCAGCCACAGATGCTCTGGGCACCTGTGCCAGGGCTTGCCCACCCTCACAGGGAGGAATTCCTTCCCAATATTCCTTCTATCCCTGCCCTCTGGCAGTGGGAAGCCATTCCTCTTTTCCTATCCCTCCATCCCTTGTCCAAACTCCCTCTCCAGAGCCTCTTGTCCCATGGCTCAAGCCAAGGTCTGACCCCAGCCATGTGTGGGGCACACATCAGCCCCACTGCTCCTAGTCCTGCCTCAAACAAGGGTGTTCCTGGTGAGCCCAGTGACAAATTGTGCATTTGGGTGGGAGCCCAGTGTTTGGGTACAGAGCAGGCCATTCCAGGCACTGTGGTAGCACTGGCAGTACTGTCATTTATCCCAAACCAAAGCTTTGCTGAGGACAGGATCAGCTCCACATCCAGGCTGAGGGCAGCAGGGCTGCAGGGTAGAAGGACATGGGTGACCATCCCTGGGGTGACCACACTGCACATCCACAGCACTTCCCAAGGCCTTAAGCTGCTCCAGCTCTGAACACTGCCAGCTGCTTTGTGCTCCCCTGCTCTGCCCTGCTTGAGCCATGCTGGGTGAGGGCTCTGAACAGGCTCCTTCAGCTCTGGGGCTCATGGCTGGAGCCTGTCAGCCCTGCTGGAGGGGAGGCATCACACCAGGCAATGGGAGAAGGAAGGCACAAGCTCTGTGTCAGGAAAAGGAAGGCCAGGTTTGAATTACATCAGAGCAAACAGATGGTAGAAATTAGGGGGAAACTTGCTGATGTTAATGATGATAAAGGAGCACAGCCTGTCAACAAAAAAATGTGCACTTCTCTGTGTTTGCTGGGGTAAGAAAACAGTGGAGAGACATCTGCTGGCAGTGGTTTGGGAAGAGCTGGTCCTCATTAAGAGGAGAAGAAAAAGATGACTGTTTCAGCTCACTTACATCTCCATTTTCTGTAACTGCCTGGTCCTGAGGTGGCATCAAGACCAGAAATAATGCACTGCCAGCCTCAGACAGGCTCCCAGGTGCTCTGCATGGTCAGGGCAGTGTGTGCAGGTCCTGTGCAGGGGGCTCACCAGAGCTCACAGCACTGAGCACTTCTGAATTCCCCCAGCTCCTGGGAGTGACTCCTTCATCCCACACCCCAGTGTGGCTGTCACCACCTGCTGTCCATGGACATGGCACCCACATGGGGTCCCTAAAATCCCTTTGGCTCTGAGGGGCAGGGGAGTGGCAGGAGAAGAGCCAGAGGTCAGTCAGACAGAGCTGAGGGAGTTTATTGAGTTCTGAGCCATGGAAATATTGAGTAAGTGCAGCTGGATTGGTGGTCAGTACTGTTTACTACACTTAGTATGGGATACAAAGATTATTGTGTACATGTCTTAAATGTCACATGTGTGCAAAAAATGTCACCTGCCAGCCCATCCATGCCTGGTGTCAGCTGAGGGGTGTCTTGAGGGATGGCCCTGCACAAGGGAAGATCCCTGCACACAGACAGCTGCTCTGGAGGGAAAGCTAAAGAGATCCTGATGTGTTCAGGTATTTACAGCACACAGTGGTTGGTTTGCAGTTGGATTTTCTTCTGTTTTCATGCAGTTTTGGTCATTTACCTGCCCAGTCTGCATGCAGACAGTTTTTGGGGCTGGTGCTGGGTGCCCACTGAAAGTCTCACACCATAGGGGTCCAGAGACATCTCAGGTGGGATTTTACCAAGCAGATCCCTGAACAACCCAAAATCTGCTCTCTTAATTTCAGGGATTTGATCCTGCTGGTGGTGTTGGTCACTTCCCTGGGGGTACTCAGGTTCACAGTCCCCTGGGCTCTGCAGCCAGAGCTTCTCTCCACCTTCACATCCCTGACCAGCTGTTCTTGGCCATCAGAGGCCAGAACAATGCCTCCCCTGCTCAGCTGGGTCAGAACTTACTCCTGATGCTCTCCAAAAGTCTCCTGTTTCTTGCTGCAGCCCTGCTCCTTCCCCCCAGATGCCAGGGGTTGGAGGTCCCCCCAGGGGATGCCTGCCATGGTGTCACCCACGCTGGGCAGGCCCTGATCCTCCCCCACAGGCTCTCAGCTGGCTCACAGCCTGTTCCAGGGCACATCCCACTGCAGCTGGGCTCTGCCTTGCCCAGAGCAAAGCCACCTCCCCTGGCTCTCAGGCAGAGCCTCTTGCCTTTCCTTTTGGAGCCCCTCATGTCCCCTGCAGACAACTCCTGGATCCACTTCCAGCCCTGAGATACTCACCCTGTGCAGGAGGTTAAACACCACTGCTGAGCACCCCATTCCCCAGCGATGCTGCTCTGCACAGCAGCTCCAGGAGGAAATCCCACTGAGAGCCATAAAGGCTGGAAAAGACTTCCAAGAATCAAGTCAGTCCAAACACATGCCATGCTTCCCATTCCCCTGCATGGGGAGCAGTTCACACCATTGTTGTGGCCTTTGAGTGATGGATGGGTGTTGCCATTCTGGAGAATGAGTTCTGCTGCAAACTGGGACCAGTTCTGTGCTCAGCAGCAGAGTCAGGACACTGTTTGCCTTTGTGGACTGCTGCACCTTGGGAGCACTGGGCAGTTCCAGGGAACAGGAAACAGGGTGAGAGGAAATGGCCTCAGACTGTGCCAGGGGAGGTTTGGATTGCACATCAGGGAAATGTTCTTCACTGAGAAGGGTGGTCAGGCATTGGAACAGCTGCCCAGGAAAGTGAACATGGAGGTGCTGGGTTAATGGTTGGACTGGATGATCTTTGGAAGTCTCTTTCAATTGAGGTGATTCTGTGATTCTATTACTTCCAAGCTCTGGAGGGAATTACACACCCCAAGTCTGTTTGGTAGAGCCATTTCAGAATAAGGAGTCAGAGGAAATTTGTGGTTTTGCCTGGGCCTCTGTTGTGCCAGAAAGCACAGCCCTGGCCCCTGGTGTCCATTCCAGGTGTGTTTTGTAGTTCCTCCATCCCACTGAGCACCCTGGCACTGCTCTCCCACAGCAGCTGGTGACCACATGGGAGGTGTCCCAGTGTCCCAGCAGGGCAGGAGGGACACAGGGTGATTGACTGTTTGTGGTTCCCTTTTCCCTGCAGGAGAACAGCCATTACACAGCCGTGGAGGATGCCAGGCTACAGTAACCAGGTACAGCTGTGCTGCTGATGGAGCCAGAGCTCTCCTTCTGTGCCTCTTGGGCCTGGGGGGCTGCTGCTTCAGGAGAGGCTCTTTTCCACTCATCCTCTGTGTTTTACTAGCATGGAGCTTGGCTGCTCAGCTGGGTCATGGCCAGCCCTTCACCCCCTTTCCTGAGTGACAAATCTCTGGGGTTCAAGGACATGCTGTAGCTCCCCCTTCTCTCCTTGCAGCTATGAGCAGCAGTGTGAGGAAAGCACGAGGCTAAACCCTGTCCTGGCACCTTGAGCAAGACAAGCTGAATGGAAGTGCTGCTGTCATCTCTACCTGGCATTCAAAGGAGAAACATGGCCCAACATCCTCCATCCATCTGTAAAGCAAAGGCAAAGAAAACTCATCCTCCCAGCAGATCCCCACCACCCCTGCCATGGATTTGGAGCTCTGCAGGCAGCAGAGGAGGCAGGAGCCAGACCTGCACAACCCAGAGCACCACAGAGACCAGGAGAGCAGGTGTGTCCCCAGGGGAGCCAGAGGTGTTCTGGAGCTGCTTGCAGGAGAGCAGAGAGAACTCAGCCCAGCCCAGTAAAGACATTTTTCCTGTGCAAGATGAGAGCCAGAGCATTTCCTAACCGAGGGGAGAGTGTATCTCAGTCTGGACAGTTTGTGTTCTTGTGCTGAAGATCCTGTTGAGTCAGAGGCTGTGGGGTGAGCTGGTCCAGCACGGCCACCTCCTGTCACCTCTCTTGTGCCCCATGAGCTGCTGTGTGTCCATGGTCACTCCCAGTGGAAAGGAGTTGGTGCTGGAGCTGCTGCTGTGCTCTGGGAAGCTGCTTGGTGAGGGAAGGGGAGAGGAAGCTGCAGGAGAGCAAGTGATCCCAAGCAGGAGAGAGCAAGCAAACGTCACCCGTGGTGGTTTGGTGTCCTCATTCTGTGAGCAAGCCTCTGCAGAGTGAGGGGTGCAAGGTGTGGATGAGACCCTTTCCTTGGACCAGCTGCTCCCTGGAAGGGATGTGGAGCACCCACCTCCTGCAGCCTGGAGCCAGAGCCATCAGCCCTTCCCTGGCTGCCCACATCTGGACACGGCAGGAGAGCAGCTCCTGCTGCTGCCTGAGCTCCACCGCCCGGGGCTGGGACAGGAGCAGCCCAGCACCTCCCCTGCCCCTGGGCCCTGCTGTGAGCACCGGGCTCCTCGAGGGGCCCTTCTCCTCCTCCTCCTTCCCTTCTCCTCCTCCTTCCCTTCTCCTCCTCCTCCCTGGCTCGTCCCCTTCTCCCGGGGTGGGCGGGACTGAAACTCACGCAGCACTTTATTCAGACCTGGTGTGTCCTGCCCGTCCCTTCCCCTCCAGAACACACACACACACACATCAGTGCTTGGAACCCAGAGCAGCGTCCACACCTTCCCCTGCCTGGCCAGTCCCTCCCACACAACACCTGCGTGGTCCTGAGTGCTCCAGCCTCATCCACAGCATCTCTTGGAAAGGTGAAGGGAAAACAGCTCCAGGGGTGACACTTCCCTGTCCCTGGTGCCACCCTGGAGCACGCATGGCTCTTGAAGCACAAAGTTTTCTTTGCATTTCTCAGTTTGGGCTGCTTGAGGAGGGGTTGGAGGAGAGCCGTGCTTGCCCCGCCCTCGCCCGGTCCCTGTGCAAGGTCTGCCCTGAGCTGTCCCCAGCTGTTCTCCAGGCCTGGAGAGATGAGCTGCAGCTTTGGCTGTGAACTGACTGTGCTGCTGCTGGTTGGGAGAGAGGTGACCTTGTACATACAATCCTGTATAATAAAAGAAAGAAAGAAATCTAATTTGCTTCTCTCTTTTCTCTCTGCCCTACACACATTTGTTCTGTTCCAGACATGGTTTCCAAGCCTCAGCTCTGCCCCACAGGATTTACTGTTCCTTGCACAAGGTATATCCCACTGGGCTGAGCAGAACATCTGTGTTCACATGTTCTGGGATTCTCCCCTGGAGACTTGGGAACTTCTTTGATGCAGGAGAGCAGGGGCCAAATCCAGGCCTTTAATCTCTGGACTTTGCACTGGTCCAGCTCATAACAGACTGGAAAAATCTGGCTGCTTTGCCGGTTTGCACAAGCCAGCAGTGCTAAAATCTGCTCCTTAAGCACAGTGTTGCTCTGGTTGGCACCAGAGCGGTGTCAGGAGGGACCAGTGACCAGTGGGGAGAATTCCAGAATTCCACAATGGCTGGGGTTGGAAAGATGATCTCCTTAAAGATCCTGGGGACACTTTCCACTGGACCAGGTTTCTCCAAGCCCCATCCAACCTGGATGGTTCTTTGTGGCTGAGCCACCACCCAGCCCTGGAGGGCAGAACTGCTGAGTTCTGGGTGAGTCTGAGGTGTTTGAACATCCACCTGTGCATCCCTCCTGGCACCAGCCACCAGCTGACTGCTGATGAGGGAGAAAGCAGCATCAGGCTGATGGCTGGGTGTCTTTGTGGCTGGAAGGAGGAACAACAGAAGAGGGGGGAAAACCCAAAACCAAACCAAGTCAAACTGGCTGTCAAGAAGATGGAAATCAGCCCAACCTTCAGCCTGCTGAGCCACATTCCCAGCTCTGAGCTGCAGTGCCTCAGGAGCTGGGGCTGGTCACTGCAGCTCAGCTTTAGAGCACAGAGACCTCCCAGCAAACAGCTGCTGGGATTTTGCTCCTAATTTGGAGGAGAGTGAGGGACTTTGGGAGCTCTCAGGAGCAGGGCTTCACTCTGCTCTTGGCTTGGTGTGCGGGGCCCCAAGGAGGTGAGTCCTGGGGTTTGGGTGTTCAGCCAGGTCTGTCCATGACCATGGGGCAGCAGGGGTGGGAAAGGGACACCCCCGAGCCCCTCATTCACCCTGGGGCCACAAAGCAGCTGCAAATCTCCCTGTGGCTGCACTGCTCCATCAGGAGGGGAGGGGGCCAGGAGGGGTCACCCCTGCTCTGAGCACGGTTCAGGCTGGAAAAGCTCTCTAAGGACATCCAGCTCTGCCAAGGCCATCACTGACCCATGTCCCCACGTGCACATCACCTCTTTTAAACCCCTCCACCACTGCCCTGGGCAGCTGTTCCAGTGCCTGACCACCCTTTCAATTACAAATTTTTCCATAATACCCAACCTAAACCTCCCCTGGCACAACCTGAGGGACATTTCCTCTTGTCCTATCCCTTGATATCTGGGAAAAGAGAACAGCCCCCAGCCACATCCCATAAAGGAGATTCTTCTTAGCCCTACTGTTGTTGCTGATGTATTTACACCCCCATTTTTTACTGTCTTATTTGGCAGTAGCCAGATTTAGTTCAAGTTGAGCTTTGACCCTTCTTATTTTCTCCCTGCATAACTTCATGGCACCTTTGTAATTGTCCTAAATTGCCTCCCTGCTCTTCCAAAAGTCAAAAGTTACTCTTTTCTCCTCAGTTCCAGGCAGAAGTTCAGCCAAGCCAGTGTTGTTCCCCATCTCATCTTCTGGCACACAGGCACAGCCAGCTCCTGGCCCTTTAGGGTTGTCCTGCCTAACAGAGGTGTGGTCCTCCCCAGGGCCCTTTAAACACCATGACATAATAAGATGTCAGATCCCATTAGCTCTTGAATGAATGTGAAGGGTCCCACCCTATTTGCACCCAACCTCCTTTCCATGGTCCAGTGTCCCCACTCCCTGTAAATTGTCCATCCCCTTGCAGGGATGTGGGAAGACAAGGGTTGGGCCAGTCCATTCTCTCCAGAACAAACCCACAGGCAACAATTAGTTCAACATCTGCATATTGTGAAGAAAAGTGATCAGATAAACTGAGCAGCTCAGCTGAACATACACAGTTGTCATGATGTGAGATGGGAGGGGGAGAGGGAAGGTCTCATTCTCAAGTGTCTTGGACCTCACCTGGCTTCTCACTTGTTCTGCTGTTTGCTGCCATCCCATCAGTGGCAAAAGCAGCGTGGGCTTGGTTAGCAGCAGCCTCAAAGTCTCAGTCCCTGCTGCCCTTGCCTGCTCCTCTGCAAAGGAAACTGGAATGTCTGAGGCTGCTGCCACACTTTGGGGTTAAATTGGGATGGGATAATGGGATGGGATAATGGGATGGGAGATGTGCAGGAAGTTTTGGTGCTCTGGTTTTCCCGTGCTGGCCTGGACAGGCAGCAGGGAAAGTTTCCTCCAGTCCCAGCTGCTCCTTCCATTGCTTCTGGACAGAAAATCACTGGGGCCAAAATGCCTGCAGTCGTTCCTTCAGTCTGAGTCAGGAGATGCAACAAAACTCCCACGGGCTTTTATAACGCCCATTAACTTTGATGAGCATCACATTTCCAGGCTGTGCAGCACTTTGGGAACATTTCAGTTACTGCAGCTGTAAACAGGACTGTCCTTTGAGGAATTTGTGAGAGCCAGTTCTGGATCTGTCCCAGTGCTTGTATCCCTCCTGCATTGTCTTCTTGCTCCCTGCAGGAGGTTCAATTCCCTCTTCTCAATAAAGTTTTGCATGTGGAGATGTGGTCAGGAACCCCACAGACTCCTGGTGGAGCCTCTCCATCCTCTGGCAGGAAAACACCCCCAAGCCTTGGATGGGGACAGTGGTGCCAAAAGGACTCAGCCACACTGGGAGTGCCTGTCCTGGTGTCCTGGCTTGAAGGACAGGTGTCTGCCAATAAAGGCAGAAGCTGCTCTTTGAAATGGAGAATATAAATCACCTTCCTCCAAATTATCATAATTTTGAAATTAAGGGGCTCTCAGGCAAAGATATGGGAATTAGGAATAACAGTTCTTCACTAGGGCAATTAAAATAGAAATACAGTATTACAAAGAACAATCCCAAAACACTGCCAGAGTCAGAATCCAAGCTGACACCCGTCAGTCAGTCAGGGTGTTGGCAGCTGTCCCATTCAATGGTGGCTGCATCCTCCTGCAGTGGCAGATGTGGTTCAGCTGGAGCAGTGCTCCTGTAGAAGGTGCAGTTTTCCTCTGAAGGTGCAGGGATGATGTGGAAAGGTCCAGCTTTCCTCTGGAGTCCAGTGGAAAGAAGGTTGTCTTGGTGTTCCAAATCTCAGTTTTTCTCTAGGTAGGAAAGGCTTGGCTCCTCCCCTGGCTGGAGCATCTCCCAGTGGATGATGTAATTTTATCAGTCACACACTGGGACTCAATGGCCCAGCAGCAGATGATATCTCCTGGAGAGAGCATGGGCTGTGGAAAGATAAAGATGATTGCCCCAGCTGGTTTAAAGATGGCCCATTAGCAGATAATATGTGCCAGGAGATAAGGGTCACTGCCCCACCTGGCTGCAGCAGATGGGGACAGAATTCACATTTCTGGTCACATCCTGTACTGCAGCCCAAGACACCTGGACAGAGGGCACGGGTCAGGCTGGACCCCCTGCACTGGCCCAGCAAGAGAACACCGAGTTCAGCACCTTTCACTGGCCAGGTTTCCTCCCAGGCAGGGGTTGCTGCTGGCCAAGGCACAGGGCTGCAGGGCCCCAGCTCTCCATGGGTTTGCTCAGAGCTTCCTCCTGCTGGGTGAGCCTGAGCCAGGTGGGGCTGAGCAGCTCAGTTGGGACATCCCCTCCAGGGGCTCCATCTCAGCCCCTCCTTTTGTCCTCACAGGCCAGAGCATCCCTGGTGCTGCTTTGGGCCAGCTCAGAGTCACCTCTGTGCCCACAGCATCTCCAGAGGGACAGAGGGGCTCCAGCCCCAGCACACTGCACTCCTTCAATCCAGGGATGCTCTTGGCCAGGAGAAGGATTTAAATAAAGGCCACCTCCCTCATCCAGAACAAAGAGTAGAGGGAAACAGTGTGCTTCAGCACATGGTTTAAATGAATTTTGGGGAAGTGGAGAAGGTCTGGAATTAAAATTAAACTGCCATATGTGGAATATTCGAGACTCCACAGGCAGCCTGTTGGAGAAGTAATATCAAAATCTTATGAGTGCCTAGCAAGTAGTTCTGGAACAACAGATGAAATAGAGATGTTAGCAGTGTTTGACATAGATGCTGAAAATAGTTATGTGAAGGTTTGAGGCCTCTTCCTTTGTTTAGATGATACCAAATGCCACAAATACCAAAGAACCAGCAGACATCCTGTCCCAAGCCTGGCAGGAAAGGTCTGAAGATAAGGGTTACAGATAAGAAAGCCAGAAAACATGGTAATTTAGTGATTCCTATAGGTTGCATGCAAATATTAAAAAAATTAGTATATTGTATTAGATTGGTTATTGGAAATTGTAATATTCATCAGCAAAAAATACTTATTGTGTTGTAAATGGAAAATCTCTCTCTTGCCTCTTGTCTCTCTTCTTGTCTCTGCTCTCTCTTGCTCTCTTGCTCTAACCTCTCTCTATAAGCTCTCTCTTATACCCATGCCCTATAATGAAATACTAAACTAAAAAACAGAATATATTAGGCTTCTAAGTCTGTCCTGCAACCGTCCAACAACCAAACTCCCACAGCAGCCCAAGCAAGCACTTCCCTACCAACAGGGAACCCTCACCTGGAGGCACAGTGAGAGCCTCCAGCCACACCTGGAGCCCAAAGCACTGCAGGAGAAGCCAGGGCTCTCTGCACAGCTCCTTCAGAAGAACAGAGAAAGCAACCACTCTTCCCTCTCTTGTCCCAGGGTGTCAGGGAGGGTGAGGACAAGGCAGCAAAGAAAAATGTTTTAAGCTTCATTTCAGATGAGCTCACATTTCTCAGAACTTATTTTTTCCCAGTCTTGGTGGAAAAAAGGCAATTTTGGTGCTGAACAAAAACAGCACAAGGCTTGCAGCAGGTTCTGAGGGCCATGAGCAGAACAGAGACATTTCAGTCCACAAAACAAAAAATGTAACTGAAAATTTATTATTTATTTGCTTTCTATGCCTTATTTTCAAAAGGAATCACATCTAGATTTCCTCCCTGGATATTACAGGGCACTGGTGACAATCAGGGTACAAACTTCTTTGCCATCAGTCCCACAGTCCTGCTCCCCTCCAGTGCAGTGTCTCACACTGAAGAAAAAAATGCACCAAACTCATGGGATAATTACCCAAAGCAGGGCTGGGGGAAGAAACAATGGATTTTTAAATATATTTGCTTTACTACAGAATGTAGAATGAAGAATGTTAGAAAAAGCAGAACTTCTGTGAGTCCAGAGACCACAGTGGGAGATGCAATGGGCTCAGGAGGGAGGGAGGGATGCAGGTACCACCTGTATCTGTGCAGAAAAATTCTTCCCAGCACACAGGTAAAACAGTGACTGCTTTATCCCAGAATTCTGCAGGTGTCTGCAATGTGCAAAAAGGAAAAAGGATGAACAGCAAGCTCAGGAAGCAAGGAATGAGCCTGTCCTTAAAAACTAAAGACTGGCTGAATGACCTTTGATGGCACTGCCCTGTCTTCATCACTGAAATAGGTAAAATAATGAAAGAGCTAAAATAATGACTAGAAAAAAGTTAAAATAATGGAAGAGCTGCAAACACCAAACTTCTTAGCCCAGGGACTGAAGGCAGGTGAGGTCCCTTCAAAGCAAAGGCTTGTCCAGGTGAGATAATGTGTGTTAGGGATCAGCACCAGGCCCTGAGTTTTAGGAGGAAGATATTGCCATGAAACATCTTCCCAAAAGTCTTTTTCCTCCTCCTGTCACAAGATCATTTAAGCAACTGATCAGAGCAAACTGCTCCCTCAGCTCCCAGCATTTGAGGGAAAGGACACATGGAATTGTGTTCCTTTCTCTGCCACAGGATTTGATTGTTCACACAAAATCCTTTCAGCTATTAACCCAAACTGGAGCCACTTGAGTATTCCCAAGGTGGGCAAACCCCTGGAAGCAGAGCAGGCTGTGAAATGCCAAATTCCATCCCAGAATGAGGGGCAGAGCCAGGCAGGTCCAGCCCAACCCTGGCTGCTCCCATGGGATCTGGGAGATCCAACCCTCTGCAGCCTCCAGCTGGCACTGCTGCACAAACAAGGAAAAGTTTTCACCAGGACAGGCTTGTCCTGATCCCCCTGTGACCTGGGTCCTCTGCTACTCTGGCATCAAGGCACTGACCTTCACCACAGCAGGAACAACCCAGAAAATCCAGTTATTCTTTTAGGAGCTGGAGAGGCTTTGCAGTTTGCTCTCAGACTGAACCTGAACTGCTAAAGTCTTGTGCAGCTCCTGCTTTCTGTTCAACTTCTGCCTTCAAATCCTTCTCAAAGCCTGGCCTCTCACCTTCTTGGACACTGTTCCTGTAATCTGGAATAAACCTCTAGGGGAAAACTGAGCACAGGGCAGAACAGAGAGCTGGAGAAGTGTTATGGAAATGAACAGATACATTCTAATGATTTTCAGCTGTCAGCATCACACTCAACTTCCCATTTTCTTGATTTTTAGGAACTTGCTGCTGTTTCTATTCCTGTATTTCCCTCCCTCCCCCAGCCACCACCACAGGTCCTTTCACCTGATTAAAGCTCAACACCCCTGCAGTTTGTGACAAACCCTGTCCTGGTGACAGCAGCTTGAAAAATCTGCTTTTTTCCTCTCCTTGCTGACAAGCCCAGACTCCCTGAGAAGCTGCCCCAAACCAGGGATCTCAGGGTGTGTGGGCCACACCTGGAGGATGCTGCTCAATGTCACAGTCCTGGGATCAAGCAGAAACTCCCAGCTCTCCATGGAGCCATTTCAGAAATGCTCCTCCTTTACACCAGCTGTGGTTACAAAAAAATGAATAAATCCTTGCTTTGGCCAGCTCCCAGCCATGGAGTTTATTCTCACTGATTTTCATAGTAGCCACCAGTGATTTCTTCAGAACAGAAGCACACAAGCCCCAGTGCAGCTGATCCCACTGGATTTGTGCTCAATTAGGGAATGAGATGTTCGTATTTCCCTGGTTACTTCAGGGGTATGAGCAAGGTCCCCAATTCTTGGAGCTGCAACCACCTGAGTGGAGATAAAAGCATATTGTGGCAGAAGGGGGGATAAAGAGATTATTCTTCCAAGGCATCAGTAAATCTCAAGCTGACTGACCAGAACAATTGTTTGTTCTCCCAGCACTTCCAGGGATGTCTTAAATGATTTTCTCTTCACTGTTCTGGGCTGGAAGATGTTTCACCTTCACTGCTGGGAAGGAACAGCCCTGCACTGCTCAGATTACCTGGATCAGGTGGAGAACTGGGCATGACAAAATCCATGGAGAGGAGCAGCCCAGATGTTGGTCACACAGGGACATTCAGTACCTAAAATCTGCTTCCCACATCTACACACAGCCAATTTTCAGCTCAGAAAAAAACCAGGGACAAAGCCTGGAGCCTCCAAGAAGGTATCTGCACACAGGCCAGGGCAACCACAGCCACCCCTCCTCTGTTAAGAACTCTGTTCCTCAGATTTCTCACAGGCAGCTCAAGTAAAACTTTTGCCTCTGAATACAACTGCACTTCAAACTCACATCAGCCTCACAGGCAGCATGGGGCACTGTGTTCATACAACGTTATTTGAATGTACTCTAGAAGTTTCTCCTAAAAAGAATAAACCCCAAGTGCTATCTGCTCTCAGACTGACTTTCTGCATTAGTGAGGTCATTGCACAGCAGGATCTGAGCCTACAGCTCAACATGCTGCACTCGAGTATCAGTCATTAAAAACTTCAGGGTTTCGTGCACAGACTCAAAGCACATCTACAAAATAAATCTATGAAACTCTCCTGCAAGCCAGAGCTCACAGCTGAGAGGTTGGAACAATGAGCTATTCCTTTATTAACTCGGATCTTTGTGATCCAATTTCACTAAATCAAACTTTTCTTCATAGCATGAAATAGAGCACCAGCTCAAGGCCCCAGTGTATTTTTTAAAGTATGTTAAAGGTATTTGATCCAGGGAAAAACAAGCATTTAAAAACAAAGTATCTTTGCTCTTCAGCTATTTCAGGGTGTCCCACCAGCAAGTCACCAAAACAAAAAAGCAACTCGCACTTCTCCAAGGTTTTACTCCCAACAGGAGACTCTTAGCTAGAGGAAGAAACAAGAATACAACAATAATGTTACAAGAGGCACTGATCCTGGCTTTATTCACTTTAAGATACATCCAACATTGTTATAGCTCACTTGAAATTCAAAATGCTTTCAAGAAACCAACCATAAAACCTTGATTTTTCACCTTACAGTGCTGTCAAAGTTTTCAAATACCAAGTGAGTGACTTCCCAGCAATACTGTGCTCTGTGTTAACATACAAAGGTTAAAACTTAGTAGAAACCCTTCAAGTTGTGGTGTTTGCTGTATTGCCTTCAGAAGGACCAGCTCCCCTGGGGAGGAGGCTGCTGCCCTGACCTGCAGGGGTGGCTGTCCAGGGCCCTGAGCTGCTGCACCTTTCCCTCCCCCCAGGACATTTTGGCAATCAAGTGACAACTGTGCCCATTCCTGCAACCCCGGGGGGACCTTCACTTCCCCCCTCTGCATCTTTGTATCCCCAGCTGGAAGAACTTCTACACAAAACCCAGCGAGGACAGCACTGGTGGCCCTCGAGGTCACTGACAATGCCAGCCGAGGAAAGGCATGGGAAGATCCTGAAGCAGAAAGTGTTAGTTTGGAACTCCAAATTACTTGGCAGTATCTCCTGCAAATTCAAGATTTATAGAAGACTGTGTTGCAGCCACCATACAATGACACTTAGACCTACTATTTTTTTGTTTGTTTTTTTTGCTGCATTTAGATTCTTTTTAAAGTGATGAAGAGTGCAGGACTTCAGAAATATAAACGTTTCTCTATTAGAAATTGCAAAATTTAGTACTATGACACTATGAAAACTTACAGTACAGTTTATTGATTCTGTGTTAAGATTCAGCACCAATCTGGTGTCTGAACTCTCTCAGAGCTATTTTTGCCTAATTAAGCAGTACCAGCATGTGCTGACTGACCCCCCTGTCTGTGCACAAGCTGGAGCAGGGCTCATGTTGGCCTGTCAGCCCTGGGACTCTGTTTCATGACAGCATACCTAAAATAAGCCTGTTATGTAAAAGCAAAATAACCTTTATCTAAAAACTTCATTCTGGGTCTTGGACATAGCTCAGTGACATGATCTGCAGAACAACACACCAACCATTCCCACCAGCGTTTGAAGAAGAAACTGAAGGAAAAATCCAAATCCAAGACACTCACTGTTATAGTATCTTTAATTTATCTGGTGTTTTACAGAAGTCTGAACGGATTAAAAAGCACCTCCTTTCCCACCACGCTCCTTACAGTCGCTAAAATGTATTCAATGAGCAAATGTTACGTGAACAGCTCGAGGATCTGCATCTTGCAAGGATTTCACAGACCAATCAAAGAGCCAAACCTCTTGTGGTTTTTACAACCTGGCTTTAATACAACGGTGCTGCAATGGCAAACCTGTCCAGTGGATGTCGCCAGGGCCGTGCCTAGTTGGCCTTGGCGCGGAGCTGGGCTCTCTTGCCGGTGACGGCCTGGAAGCCGGTTTTGATGCTGGCCACGGAGCAGCGCGAGTGGCACGTCTCGCACTGCAGGAAGTACAGCCGCGTGTCCTTCTGCAGGATGGTGTCGGGCGAGCGGCACGTGTGGCACGTCACGTACTCCTCTGCAACAGGGGCGTGGGGCAGGTAAAACAACAGCACACACACACCAGCTCACCTTTCAGAGGGAAAGCTAAACATCACCCCTGCCTAAGGAAGAGGGGGTTTTGTGTGGTTGTGGCCATCACAGGCCCAGGGAGAATCTTAAAGGATTTTTCCCAAGCTAGAGCCTCTTTCTCTACTGTAAACATGAGAGAAAGAATCACAGCAAAAGATAAGTGTGGACATTGCTGAAGGCCTGGGCAAAAGCTGTCAGGCCTTTTTCTCAAGTTCTAAGTATTTTTCTCAGGCCATGGAACTTTCTCAGCTCCAGCCAGGATTTTTCCCAGGCTAGAGCCTTTTCCTTTACTGTAAACACAAGAGAAAGAATCATAACAGAGATAAACACCTGCTGGGTCCCTGAGAAAAATACTTAGAACTTGAGAAAAAGGCCTGACAGCTTTTGCCCAGGCCTTCAGCAGTGTCCAGAGATAAGCACCTGCTGGATCCATGAGAAGCCTGGGACAAGAGGTGTCTCCTTCTCTGACCAATGAATTGTCTGTATTTTGTTTTTCACAAAGTGTCTTATTTAAGGCAATGGCTTCCTTCAATAAATTGCTCTTTCTTGTTCTTTCTTACACCATGCAAGAGAGTGCCAAGTTACTGTGTCCTTTCACTGCTCCCTAACCCCATATACAGTAACTGTGGTACTCTGTGCACTGACACTGGTTTGAAGTTAGTAACCAGTACAGACTTCCACTGGTGTGCTCTGGCAGCATTGCCAGGTGTCAGCAGCTCTGCTACTGACACAGCACTAAAGCAGGATTTGTGACACATCATCTGACTCCTCTGACCAGCTGTGGCACACAAACACTGCATCTGTCAATTCATGGGTACAACAGACTGCAAAATTAGCAATTCCTGCTGTTTTCCACAGTCCTCATCAAAGCCAAGATATGAGGATCACATGAAAACAAGCAGTTTTTAAATGCTCTGCTTTCCTTGGCATGTTTTAGTGCAGGACAGAGTACAGCCCATGGTCTAACCACGCAGAACCACCTGCATTTACACCATTCCATGATAAAGGAAAGCTGTGGCTCCTCAGCCTCCTCCATGGTGGGCACACACTTGGGCCATGCATGGGCAGCACACAGGGCCTGAGAGAAATCTGCAGTAGGAGAGGGAGTTCTACTTACTGATATATCTTCTCAAGACATTTTCTATCTGTTTTTGCTGGAATCTTCCTTTGATTACCAGTTGGTTGTTACCATCTATTGAACCACTAATTGAAAGGAAAAAATTAATTATTTGATTTGCACGTGTGAAGCATTAAAACAAATCAGAAACACGAAGCAAGAAAAGGATGTGTTCTTCAAGAAGAGCACAGCCACAATTGCATTGTAGGGGAGTAAAATGCAAAATTCTGAGGTAAAGCTATTTCCTGCAGGGAGTTTTGTCTAGGCACAACCCTCACCTGCCTGTCTCAGGGGAGTGAACAAGAGCATTCCCTTGGAGCTTCCCTCTGTACCTCCTCACTAAAATGTTCTCTCCTCAATCACCCAGCACAGCACTGAAGTGCAGGGAACAAAAACCTCATTTTCCAGCACATCTATACAGATCTAACCCCAAAAATGTTATATTTAACCAATATCAACCCTAACACAGCCCAGCAGCCTTACCTTGTACCCAATTCTGCCAACAAAAACGCCAGGAGATGTTTTGGCTGACGATGTAATCTAAAAATAAAGTAAGGAAATGTTTAATCTTCCCCCTTCAGAGAAATTTGGTATTTATACAGGCAGGGTAAATCCAACTTAGTTTTAAAGGGAGCAGTGCCAGGGGTCTGCACCAAAGAGCACACACACAAATTAATGAGGACACAAGAAACCCTGAACAGTCCACACAAAAAAAACATCCCACTATCCCCAACTCAAAATTACAGCAAATAGTGAAAAGAAGTTTTCCATTAAAGATTTTTCATTCTTTGTGTCCCATCCCCCTAAAAAAACATGAAAAGCTCCCCTTAGTGCACAACCCAGATCCTCAGCAGGGTTTCACCAAGCCTGTTTTCTGGCACACTTTGTGATACCCATCAGATCTGCACTCCCAGGAGTGCTCACAAAGCACAGAGCTGCCTTCACAAGACATAACTGAGGCATAAATATCCCTGAAGGAAACAGTGGGAAAACTCTACTGGAGTCCAAATCATTTAGCAAGAGAACAGTATTTGTAGCCAGCCCAAATTAGAACTTTTCCCACCCTTCTCCTCAAGGCTTGCACATAAATGTCACTGGTGACCCACCTTGATAGAAGCCAATGAACTCTGCAAGTTTCAGCCCATGTACCATTCTTGTAATTTAAATATAAAATTAGAAATTATCTCAGTAAATCATGTTCAGAAATATCTTCTCACAGAGAAATGTAATGAGCTCTCTGAGTGAAATTGCTTCCACTCCTGGTTTGCCACAGTCACTTGCCAGAAAACTCTGCCTTCAACACAGGAGCACAGAGCAGTGCATCCATCTGCTATTCCTGGGAAATCCAAAGAGGAACTTACAATTTGCAGATATCTGTGAAGTTGACAAAAGAGGTTTTCTTGGTCCCTACTCTGACAACCTGCGGGGGCTTCATGACAAATTTCCGCTTCTCTCCAGCCACCATGTCCGGGTTCTTCTCCCTCATGATGTTAAAAACTCGATTGAGCAGCTGCAAAAGAAGGGATTCACATCCACCTGAGCATTTCCCACTTCTCAAAGTACCTCACCTCCAAAAGGCACCTGAAACAGCCTTCACAGTGAGCATCAGACTACCTCTGCCTAAGAGCACTTCCCCACCTGCCTCAGAGCACATTTAAAACGTTCTGACAAATTCAAAATCCCAGCACAGGGTTTGCTCTGCCCATGGCAGAGGTGTCTGAACTACAACCAATGTGAAAATTACTGTGATAGAAGACATGCCTTGTTAGCTTCTGACTACAAGCCCTTGACTTTGAAGTTAGAAACAGGAAATATGAGCATAAGGCTCTACTGATGCAGATGAACATGGAAAATATGTTTTAAAAGTCTCTGGAACATTACCTCATCATATGTGTAGTCCCTTTCTGAGCCTGCCCACGCAGGTCCTGACTGAAGACTAAAAGAAATTCCATCATCTTTTTTGCTATCTTCATCCTCAAATGCTGTAAAGAAAGTTTTTGGGGATTCATTAAGAAACACTCTTTAAACTCATGCTTACATGCCTTCTAAAAGGTACACAGGAGAAAATTCCACTAAGATGTAGACTCAAGTCTTCTCTGTTTGTCAACAAGAGACACCAGCACTCATGGGAAATTAACAGTGCTTTTACAGAACATTTCACTGATAAATTTTAGTAACAAAAAAGGCATTTGAACAGAACTTATTCACATACAAGGGGGACTACATCTCACTTTCAACATCTCTCAGAGTTAGGTTATACTTCTACCTTCATCCTTCTCCATTATCTCATCTTCATCTGGAAACTTCACATTCTTCTTTTTCTTCTTTTTATTGCCCAGCATAATATCAAGGTCATCTTCAGGTTCCACTGTCTCTGGCACATCCCCTTCAATTTTCAATTCCTGCAAAGAAGTAAGACTGTAGTTTACCCAGTGTTAACCACAGCATCAGAACTAACACCAGCTGCACACTACAGAGGTGAATACTGGTGACATCCACCATGAAACCCAACAGGTAAGAATGGAATTCCAGCATGTTCAAGAGAGCCCTGTATCCTGCACTACTGCCATGAGCAGGGCCAGATTTTCACCTTCTGGCTTAACTTCTGGCTAGCCAGGATCAAGGTCAGGCTGCTCTTAAAGGCAGCAGCCATCTGAGGACAGGAGGGAACAAAACACCCCTCATGGTGGCAGTCAGGGAAAGCAAAGCTGTGCTACTCTTAATTTGTTATCACAATTCTGCACACTGAAAGAACACAGAGCAAGTATTTTGTCTTCCGAGCCAGATCAGAGGAACATTTTCTTCCCCAAAAGGCAGAATCTAAAGAGAAGGTTTATGTATAACATAACATTTCTCTGTCCTCTTGCTCTCTGGGCTTGCCAGTTACACTGACATGTGATACAAAAACACTACTTGGAATAAAACTTGAGAAGAGTAAAAATATCTTGTACACCTTCTGGAACACAGCACAGTAGCCAATCCTTTCTAAAGAAAACAGTAGAGTGAAAACAGATTTCTTGGCAGATATGTGCACTTTATTTGAAGTGCTGGCCTTTAGAAGACTGTTCTGTGTGTGTCTTCTGACATTCAGCTCCCTCTCTAACCCCAAAAGACAATTAACCTTGAGGTTAATCAGCCCTCCCTGCAGACTGCTGAATTATTTGCTCTTTGTGCAGAGCAGGCAGGTTTTTCCACTTTTGGACAAAAAGCCCAGGCAGGAGCAACATGTTAAGTTAAAAAAAAAGGAAAAAAAAAGAAAGACACAAAGTTTAGTTATGAACTGCACCAAGACACAATGACAGACTTGGGACAACTCCTGCACTGCCAATCTCAAGAAAATGGAAGCAAGAGAGTTTTCAGGCATAATCATGTAAACAAACCTTTACACCTTCTTCTGCTTCATCTATATCAAATATCTTTTTTGTTTTTTTCTTCTTTTTCTTTTGATTGAAGAAGTTTAAGTCATCCAAGTCATCTGTTGTATCTAAAAAACAAAACCAAAAGATTGCCTAAAGAAGTGTAACTGTAGAAACAGCTCAGACATGAAGGTTTCCAACTTACATCCAAGTCCTTAAAACATTACAGTAAGACATGAGCAACTATCTGTAACCCCTGTGGATATCCTTCACGTTTGAAGAGATCATTTCCCCTCTGCCCCCAAATGCTGTTTCAGTTTCTGCATCTTCTAACTGTGTCTTTTGATTCTTTCTGCTGTACAAGATAAATTAGTCACTTTTGTCATCAGAGATGCTTGGACAAAAAGTGAGGAGTGCAGGAGGAAGTTTCCTTAGTCTGCAGCAGGAGCCAATTTTATCAACAAACTGGATTTAAGTTAATGGCATTCTCTGAATTAGGCAATCTTGAAATGACATTGGCCTCAATTTAAAAAGCAAGGTTTTATCACAATCACACACTTCCTGGAAGATTCCAAAGAACACTCTGGTTACCACATTCAGAATTGTACAAAAAATTGTACAAGAAACTCCTTTAACATGTTTCTCTTATTCACAGTACTGCTTAATTGGTCCAATGAAAAAGAGCCATAATTGTGGAATTACTGCAACAACTGCACGTGGAAGATTTAAAACTTCATACCATTTCAGAGAGTCTCTTTTCAGTGCCTTACACAAAGGACTGCCTGAGTTAAAAAACTGAAATGACTTAAGCCCCTGGGAGCTTGGTGATGTCTGTGAATGTGGTTCCAAGCAGGAGGGCAATCTGCCCTCCAAACAGGCAGCAGAGATTACTCACAGATCTCTGAACAGACCAAGGCTCTGGCACTATATTCTGGGATGCCAAATTCTGGAAACTGGGCTTGTGGTCTCAAAACAGCACCTTTGAGAGTTTATCTGCATGGATTCACTTTACCTTTCTTCCTGCTGTCTTCTTCATCTGCTTCAACATCTTTGTCTTCTGTTGGCTCTGGTTCAACTTCCTTTGTTTCTGATTGCTGAGTCTCTTCTGTTTGTGTGTCTCCTCCTCCTTCCTCATCCAGCATGAAGGGCTTCTTCTTTTTCTTCTTCTTCTTGCTCATAGTAGGATCGAAAATCATCTGTAAAAGTCAAGACCTCCTTAGCAGCTCAATAATCACCCCATTTATTATTTGTAACACTTTTCCCAAACTGCTCCTCACCTTCAAACTCAACTGTGTCAATTAAAAGGGGAAAATGAGAGTTCACAGCATCTGCTGCTTTTCCTGCACCCCAAGTCTCCTGTCACCTACTTATTAGTGCAGCTGAAAATACCTTAAAGCTGTGACTCTGACAGACTGGCTACCATCTCTATTTTATGACCATTATGGACTCCAATTTTGCAGTAATACAGCACCACTCAACACAGAAGAGAATTTAACCCCATCAAAGCATAGTCTGATCACGTATCACTTCCACTTGTGAGACACATTAATTCCCAGATTTATTCAAAGCAGGATTTGCCAATAACTCTCTTGACAAGAACACTCTGGATGAGGAGGAAACCTAGAAGGGGCTAGTGATACAGCAAGACCTGCATCAGCTCTGAACACTGTGAAATGGCAAAGGTCTCATCCTCCTCCTGCCCCAGTGGGAAACTGAACCTCAGCCACCTCAGAGCTGTTAATGAGCTCTCTAGCCAGCAAAGCAGCTTAATTCACCTTGTCTGGCTGTGAAGAAGGCACTAACCCCAGACTCACTTTTAACCTACTCACCATCTGCAGACCTGAGGGATTTTTTCCAACACGTTAAAGCCTTTTGTTTCACTTCAGACACAAGCTGACATCCCAGCTGCTGGTCAGTTTGTTACACACATCTGCCTGGGCTGTCACACCATGGTATATATTAAATACAACCATTTTAGCACTTTCTCCAATGTTCCTTATCCAGTAATGGAAGAATGTTCTCACAGAGCTGTACTTCATCATAAACACCCTCACCCAGGGCGAAGCACTTCACCAAGGAGCAGTTCTCCAACTTCTTGCCCAGCTTCCCCCTGAAGTCTGGTGGTTTCCCTCTCCCCACAACACCACCTTTCCTTGCACTTCTCATTCTCCTACCCAAGCTGTCCTTGTGACATTCTTCCCATTTTTCTGAAACATACCTGTCTCATACAGGCTCTACTGCTCATATGGGTGTCTGAAGCACAACATCCCCAAAGCCTACACATTTATGTGCCACTGAGGCTTTCAAATGCTGAAGTGGGTCTTTAGTTGCACAAACTGTGCTGGAATGATCTTCAAAAGAGTTCTGCCAGAGGGCTTCACACCACTATCTAGGGAAGCAGTAGAGGAATCATGCTGCTGTAATGCACAGAAATCACAGCATGTCCAACTGGTTCCACGTCTGCTTCCTCCTGGAGCTCCCCAGGCTGCTGGGACAGCAGGAGAGCTGCCTGCATGGCACAGTGCACAGCCTCGGGATCAAGCACAAGTGCCTGACTCATCTCCATGAAGATGCTCTGCAAGACTCTGAAGAGGTTTTTATTGTCTCATGTGATACAAACCTAGGATCATGCCTCGATCAGATGTAACAGTTTCTAAGAAGGAACCAGCCCACCCACCCCAAATCACTCTTCTTGTGAAGGAAAAGACATCTGAACCTCCATAAAGGCTCTCTTGTGTCTACAGAGACAGAGTGTCTGCAGCCCTAACCACACTGAGCACACCAAGTCAGCCCCTGGATGCAGGAGATCACTTTTTAGCATTAAACCCAGATGGCCTTGAGCAGGGCAAGCCAGGCTTCTGCACACCCAGCACCCACCCAGAACAAGTCACACTCCACAACCTGAGGAGGAGGAGGCCTAAGCCTGAAATATTTTGTTCACCAAGGGCTTCAACAAGCACTTACCAGGAATCTTAGGTCACAGTTGCTTTAACAAGTCATGACATAAATGAACCAGCCTCATAACTCAGCTGGTCTTGTTCTGGCTTCGAGGTAGGCATTTCCAAACTTTCTTTACTCCTTTTCTCTGCTTAGTCTGAACGTTATGATACCATTTAGTGCTGACAAACTACAAAGTTGCAGGTTTTTTACCGAAGTAACCAAGCACAAACACAACAAACCTGGACACTTTCCCTGTGTGAAAAGCATTATAAATTCCCATCCTGCTCCTGCTCTCAGAGCCAAATTCCCATATAGGGTTTTCTCCTCTGTAGACCACATGGCTCCTTCTCACAGCCATCTCCATATACCTGCTCCTTACTTCAAGTGTCTGCACAGACAAAATCCCAACTAACAAAAAATTAGCAAGTGAACAAACAGAGGGGGGAAACAATCAAAGTTTCATAGGCCAAATGCAACTTAAGATTGAAGCCAGTGATCCCCTGAACTGCTGTGGCAGGGATTCCAAGAGAAGGCACAAATAACTCCCATTTCCTTAGCCTGAATAAACACATGTTTAAGAAGCAGACATCACCCCTGCCCTGATCAAGTCACTTCAGGTGTCCTTACACTACACTGACTCATGTCTAGGGTGAGGGGCAAAGTTACCAACACCAAACAGCACTTGAATTTTCTGGCTGCTCAAAACACAGCACTCTCTAATGTTACGGCCCGAAGCTCCACAAAGCTGCAGGATTCAAAGAACATTTAGATCTTCAGTGGGATTAGGTACTTTGTAGGGTTTTTAATAAACAGAACAGACATTAACAGACCACTTCCCCCCACAGACTGGGCCTGTGCTGCCCCTGCTGTGCCCCAGCTCTGGGCAGCACTGAGGGACTGTTCCCAACGAGTTTCATTCACACACTGCTCTGAAAACTTTAAGCCACAGCTCAACACAATGTAGTTCTTACCATCTGTCCCAGTTTCCATTGTTAATTTATCTTCAACTGTCTTCACCCTCCTCGACTTCACAGGCTTTAAACACTTTCACCAACTTAACACCAATACCAAAGTACTTGGCTCCCAGCAAGCAGAGACACAGAAGTTCTGGAAGGCACCTGCACCCACTGCACAAGAGCCTGAGGAACAGTGCCAGCTCAGCTGTGTTATCTGCCATCATCTTTATTCTCTGTCACATAAAGCAGCCCAGAAGTGGAACTTCACTATGGATCCCAGGAACCACGTCAAATTAATCCACTGTGCAAAAAATCGAATTTTACTGATACAAACTAAATTCAAACCATGATCTACTCCATGACCTGAGTCAGACAGCACCTGATGCAAGCATTCCTGAGTGCAGAAAACAGCCCAGACATGAGACCTGCAGCTCCCAGGACACATTTAGGCACAAAAATGCAACGTATTCATTCTAGATGTTAAAGCAGCTGAGTAAGCCAGTCACAGCTACCACTAAAATAAGTCGTAATTACACCAGTTCTATGACGTAGGACAAGCCTGTCTCCAAGGCTTGAGTGAGCACTTTGCTCTGAAGGAAACAAGCCACACAGGTATTTTAAATAACACCAGAGAGAAGATACAAGGCCAGAAGCAGTCATCTCCTAGATCCTGCCAGAGCAGCTTCCCACGGGAAACTTGCCTTTTCCCCCACGAGAGCAATGGAAATGAGGCCAGTAAAGCCTGCAAACACAGGGCACTTACAATAACTGAAAAACTTCTCAGACACGGATGTATCAATTTCCCTGCTACTGTGCCTAGACAAACACCACCAGATCCGGAAAAGGTGAAGTTATCATTTGTTCAGATGTTGCTATTCGACTCTCAAGGTTAAAAGCTATATTAAAGAGATATTAAAGCTCCAGAAGACGAGCAGTAACTGCCTAAACGCTGCGTTTCGCTGCAGAGCGCGGAACACGATGGAGGAGCGGTGGCGGTGCCATCTGCCTCCCTCTCCGGCTTCTCCGTGCCGGGGCGGCCGCCGGCAGCACACCGGAGCTGCGGGAAAGCTCCAGGCGAGCTCCAGGCCTTCCCCGGACTTGCGGCCCAGCGCACACCCGCGGGCCCGGCCTGCGCCCCCCGCCCGCCACAGCCCCGGCCCCGCGCAGGGCGGAGGCCGCGCTCGCCGCAGGCCTCAGGCCCGGCGCCCACATGGCGGCGGCCCCGGCGCGGCGCGGCCCCCGGGCCCGGCACTCCCGCGGGCGGCGGCGGGCGGCGGGTCTCACCTCGTCGCCGGACATGTCTGCGGCGGGGCCGCGGGCCGGAGCCGGGGTCGCTGGGTGCCGCGGGGTCAGTCCGTGCTCGGCTCTTGCATCAGCGCCGCGCGCCCGCCCCGCCCCGCGCCTGCGCGCGCCCGCCCCGCCGCCCCGCGCGACGTGCGGCGTTCCCGCGCTGCGCACGCGCCGGGCGGCGGCGGGAGCGCTGAGGGGCGGCGCGGAGCCGGTGCCGCTTTCGCACGGCCCCGGGAGCCCAGCGCGGACCCGGCTGGCCGGGACCTCGGGACCACGGTGCAGCGTCTGGTCTAAACTCCCGGCTCCGGCAGGGCCGTCCCAGAGCACATCGCACGGGATTGCGTCCAGACGCTTCTGGAATATCTCCAGTGAGGGAGACTCTGCCCTCCCTGGGCAGCCTGTTCAGTGCTCGGTCTCTGCACAGGAAGGAACTTCTTCCTCCTGCCCAGCTGGAACTCCCTGGCCGTCAGGTCCTGCCCGTGGCTCTGGTGCCGTTGCTGGGCCGGGAGCAGAGCCCGGGCCCTGCCCTGCCCCTCCTGCACACAGGGACACCCGGGCTGAGGGCCCCTCTCAGCTGGGGCTCCTCTCCAGCCTGAACAGCCCCAGTTCCTCGGCCTTTCCTCATCAGGAAGATGCTCCAGGCCCTTCCTTATCTCTGCAGCCTCTGCTGGCCCTGCTCCCGGAGCTCCGTGTGCCCCTTGTCCAGAGGAGCTCAGAGCTGACACAGCATTCCAGATGTGCCTCACAGGGCTGAGGTGAGGGGACTGCATCTCTCCCTGGCCTGCTGGCAATGCTTTTCCCAGTGCTTTCCAGCATCCCAGTGGCCACCTTGGCCACAAGGACACTGCTGGCTTGTGCAGAGTTTCCCCCAGGACCCCCAGGTCCTATTACACAACACTGCTTCCCAGCAGGTTGGCCCCAGCCTGTGCAGGTGCCTGGGACTGTTCCTCCCCAGGTGCAGCTGTGCTGGCCCTTGCTGAATTTCACAAGGTTCCTCTCTGCCCATCTCTCCAGCACCTGAGATGCCTCTGAGGGGATGCACAGTGACCCTGATGGGGAGGCATCAACTGCCTCATCCAAGTCATTGATGAACAGGTTAAACAACAGTGGGCCCGGGGGGCTTGGGGGACACCACTAATGACAGCCCTCCAACTGTGCCAACTCTTCTTTCTGACCAGCTTGGTGTTGGAATGTTTGCATTCCCATGCAAGTCTCCTTTGCTTGCTGAGCTTTTCCTGACCTGGCTCTGAACAGAGGTTTCCACCATATCCTAAAAGTGAGCCCTTGATGTCTCCAATGGGACATGCTGTTGTAAATACCCCATTGTCAGAACATTGTGGGCTTTTTTGCATGTAAGAATGTACATTCTTCTGCTGTTTAGTAATATGAAGACATCTTTGGAGATCATGGCTTCAGGGGCACAGTCAGTAGCTACGGCAAGGAGCTTGTCCTCACTCTTGAATGCAGAATCACAGGAACAATTAGGCTGGAAAAGGCCTCTGAGATCATCGAGTCCAAGCTATGAGCCAAACCCCAATGTTAACTGGATCATGGTACTGACTGCCACATCCAGTCTTTCCTTATGCACTTTTAGGGACAGTGACTCAATGACAGTGACAGGGACAGCCATCTCCCTGGGCAGCCCATTCCTATGCCTAATCACTCATTCTGTGAAGAAATTCCTCCTAAACTTAAAGCTTAAAGCCCCCAGGCATGTGTCATGTACCAGCTGGAAAAGAGAGCTGTCCTTGTGAGCTTGTGTGGGTACAGGTTGGTTGGTCAGCCTGTGTGATCCCACAGAACTGGAGATCTGTGGGTGCAGGAGAGGACTCTGGAGAGTGTCTGATCCAAGCTCTTGCTCATACAGGGGCAGCAGGAATAGGTTCCTCAGGACCTTCTGGGTTTTGAATATCTCTAAGGACCACCACAACTTCTTTGAGCAACCTGTTCCATCTTCACTGTAAGATGTCTTTTTTCTGTGTTTAAGCAGAATTTCCTGTATTTCAGCCTGTGTCTCCTGCCCCTTCTGTCACCCAGAAGAGTCTGTCTCTCTTCTATTCCCCTCTGTACAAACTGATATGATCCCCCTCAGCCTTGTCTTTGTAAGTTGAATGATCAGGCTCTCTCAGCTTCTCCTCATATGTCAGATCCTCCAATCCCATTGTCATAAAATCCCAGAATGTTTTTGGGTGGGCAGGGACCTTAAAAATCATCTAGTTTGAGCCCCCTGCCATGGGCAGGAACACCTTCCTCATTCCATGTCCCTAATACCACCTAATAAAAGAACATGGCACCAAAGAAAACAGCTATTTACCATGAGGTGTTAAAATTCTGCCTCCCAACTCTGACATTTAAAGGTCATCTGTTTCATGCAAGGTATAGTGTTAGAGCAGGCAGAGCCAGCAGCCCAAACATTGTTACAGGGTTTGTTTTACATGTTAATATTTCCAGACCATTTGCATTCTTGAAGGCCCATAACTTCCCATTAGATTATGTAAATTTATGCACACTTATTTAACTTTGTCTTCACCTACAAGAAATACCTTGTCTGTCCTTGTTCTTCCTTTCCTCTGCCTTTCCCACTTGCCCCAGTGGGCAGTGAGGGCTCCCCAGCATGCTCTGTTAGCAAAGCCATCACTTTGGAGACAAAGCAGGCACCAGGACAGGTCCAGTTTTAGCTTTTCCCAAGATGACTACAATACTTTTCTGTTAAACCCCTGAAACACAGCTTCAAAAGATTACTTTTCTCTATTGCTTCTGTACCACCCTGTTTCCCTGGGTATTTGCCCTGCATTTGTGTCTTTGTCACTTGCTCCTGCGTCACAGGGATGCTGCAGATTTCCAGGTACTGCAGGCAGCTCTTCTTTAATCAGAGTCACAGAATATCCTGAGCTGGGAGGGACCCCCAGGATGAGCCAGGGCAGCTCCTGTTCCTGCACAGGCACCCCAAGAACCCACCCTGAGCATCCCTGGCAGCCTCGGGGCCGTGCCCGTTCCCTGGGGAGCCTGAGGCACTGCCAGCACCCTTCTGGGAGAACCTTTCCTGGTATCCAGTCTGACCCTCCCCGACACAGCTCCAGCCATGCCCTGGCTCCTGTCACTGTCACCCAGAGGGGCGGGTGCTGCAGCTCTGAGCACTCCCAATCCCAGGGATCCATGAGGGCATCCATAAGGGGATCCATGAGGGAAACCATGAGGGAAACCATGAGGGCATCCATGAGGGAATCCTGAGGGGAAACCATGAGGGGATCCTGAGGGAAACCATGAGGGGATCCATGAGGGGATCCCGAGGGAAACCATGAGGGGATCCTGAGGGAAACCATGAGGGAAACCATGAGGGGATCCATGAGGGGATCCTGAGGGAAACCATGAGGGGATCCATGAGGGAAACCATGAGGGGATCCATGAGGGAAACCGTGAGGGCATCCATGAGGGGATCCTGAGGGAAACCATGAGGGGATCCATGAGGGAAACCATGAGGGCATCCATGAGGGGATTCACGAGGGCATCTATGAGGGGATCCATGAGGGAAACCATGAGGGGATCCACAAGGGGATCCATGAGGGCATCCATGAGGGGATCCTGAGGGAAACCATGAAGGGATCCATGAGGGAAACCATGAGGGCATCCATGAGGGGATCCTGAGAGAAACCATGAGGGGATCCATGAGGGCATCCATGAGGGGATCCACAAGGGGATCCGTGAACGGCATCCATGAGGGAAGGCCGCGCCCGCCGCCAGAGGGCACCCGCACTCAGCAGTTTGGGCCCGCTGTGGCGGGAGCGGGGCCAGGCGGGACTGCGGGATCCGGGATTTCCCCCGACATTCCCGGCGCAGCGCCCAGCACCGACACCGGGGTCCGGGATTCCCTCCGCCATTCCCGGCACAGCGCCCTGCCCAGCACCGACACCGGGCTCCGGGATTCCCTCCGCCATTCCCGGCACAGCGCCCCGCCCAGCACGGGCACCAGGATCCGGGATTCCCTCCGCCATTGCCGGCACGGCTCCCCGTCCTGCCCAGCACCGACACCGGGCTCCGGGATTCCCTCCGCCATTCCCGGCACAGCGCCCTGCCCAGCACGGGCACCAGGATCCGGGATTCCCCCCGCCATTCCCGGCACAGCGCCCTGCCCAGCACGGGCACCGGGATCCGGGATTCCCCCCGCCGTTCCCGGCACAGCGCCCTGCCCAGCACGGGCACCGGGATCCGGGATTCCCTCCGCCGTTCCCGGCACAGCGCCCTGCCCAGCACCGACACCGGGATCCGGGATTCCCCCCGCCGTTCCCGGCACAGCGCCCTGCCTAGCACGGGCACCGGGATCCGGGATTCCCCCCGCCATTCCCGGCACGGCGCCCTGCCCAGCACGGGCACCGGGACTCCGGGATTCTCTCCGGCATTCCGGCACAGCGCCCCGCAAACAGCCCGGACACGGCAGCCTGGCCCCCAGCAACCCAGGGGTTTTCCCCTTTCTGCTGCACCTCCTTTGGAAAGGGGTATAAATGGGGGCATAGGCTCGTGGTACAACTCAGAGTACAATTTTTTTCCAGAATATTTGGAGATCAGTCAGCTTTCGGTTCAAATTGGCCAGAATTAGTGAATACAGAAGTTTATACAGTGGTTGAAACCACTTGTGCATTCCTTGCAAAGGGAAGTTTAAATACACCACTTGCTAGTTCAGAAGAAGGGAAGACAGGACTTCGTTCTCCTGACTCTCCCCAGCTCTTTGGTATAATTTGAATGGTGTTTGCAGACATTTTCGACAGTTACTGAACAAAGCAGGTACTCCAAATTCACCGAAAACTGTAGGTATAGAGAACCCAACTTCCCCTCTGTCACAGCTCAGTCTGCTAAGCATTCTGCCTGGACAGCATAGAGAGTGTATTTTGAAGTGAATTCTTTTCCAGTGTTTGAGAAATGCTTATGTTGGGAATTGTAGCCTTTGTCATGTAATTTTTCTAGTGGGATTTCTGCCAGCCTGCTTTGGTAGACACAGTGCAGAGTCTGTCCAGGAGCTCTCTGGAGCCCTAAAGCACAGGTAGTTGCTGCTTATTACTCTGCTTGATAAAAATCACAGAAAAATCAATTTGGGAATAAAATAATATACAGATAGAGCTTTTGATAGGTACCTATTCCAATGCAGATTGGAAAAAAAAAAAAAAAAAGAGAAGGAGAGAAAATATCTCTGGCTATTAAAAAAGCTCAGGAAAACGAACACACAGCTTGGACAAGCTCTACATGAGGTTGAGAAAGAGCAGGTGAAACTTGCTTGGTCCTAGAGCCAAGAACACAGCTCATGTTAGTCCCTCCTGCACATGAGGAATAGAGGGCTCTGCCTTTGTAATCAAAAGTGCATTGATATTCCCTGTCTCCATCAACCTTTTCTCCTCTTATGAAAACAGGTGCAAGACTCACATTTGTAGAGGCATCACTTTTTTTTTACTGGAGACTTTCCTTCCCTTGAAGGCTAATTGAGATCAAAAGTGTACAAAGCACCAAGGCAGGTCGTGACTCACATCTCACTCAGGAGAAATTGTCACTAACTTTGGCCCAGGCCCACCCTGTGTACACAACATTTTAATTGCATCTGTTTAAGGAGGGAGTAAATCCTGAATGGCCAGGAAACACTCTGTTCTAGGTCTGTATTTCAGAAAACTGCATGTGGATAAAAATGTCAAAGGTATGTCTAGGAATGATACAAGAGCATAAAAAACCTTTCCCAATCTGATGGAAATGTCACCTTGTGTCACAAGTTGTGAGTAGGAGAAAAATGGATACACATGGACATATGATTTAGGTTATTTTCTCATGGCAGCCCCTTAACTGGAACTTGACACACTGGTGATAATTTCAATATGAATCAGCACCAGGGTTTAAGTCCAGAACTAAATTACATCTTGGTTCTGGAATTCCAGCAAAGTCCTTGATGAAAATAAAAACAATTGGATCCATTTCTAAGCTGTCACAGATCTGTGAATGCAGATATTTCACTGAAGCAGCTCCTTGTCTTCCTATTACCTAAATTTATACGTGATTGACTTAAGCCCAGTCAAAATAAATCTGCAATAAAGGAAAAAACAAATGTTGAGTGGGTTTTAAAATCCCATTTTTAGCCATTCTCCATCTCCCACAGACCACAGATACTTTGTTCAATGTGCAAGGCTTGGCACTCTAGCAGCACCCACACTTTTGCAGGGACAGATGCACTGGTCAGACCAGGTGACTGCATCAGCAGAAGCTGCACACACAGGAGGAAGCTGCTCCAGGAGAAAAATCAGGGGGATTGGTAAGAGTTCTGCTCAGTCTTTTTCTAATTAGCACGTTATTGTACAAGGTAGGAAAGAATTGCAAACACTGGAGCAGGCAGCTGGGTTAAGGGACACTATGCAACTCACCCACGTTCCTAAATGGGATTTCTGTACAGTCATGATTGGAAAATGGAGGCTTGGTGGGTTTTTGTACACAGTGAGAAGAAAAATGAAAAGTGTTATTCTGGGCATGTCATGGCCTTGCTCACAGAAATGCTAATGTTGCCTCCAGTATCTTGGAATTGCTAGCCTAAAAATGAGCTTTTTTTTCCCACTTCTTTGATTCTGTGAATTATTTAAAAAGCAAAAAGTCAAGAATAATATTTGGTTCTTTGGTCTTATTTTCAAATGGTAATATCATGGAAGCAAGCTGGAAATGCCCTTCCTTCACAGGGAGAGGAGACTGTTCAGTCCATGAAAATTGGTGTATTTGGCAAGTTTGAAAGCCTTTGCCTTGCCTCAGTGGTGACAGCAGACCCACAGAGAGCATTCAGTAAATTACAAAGATTTGGTTAATGAGGGGATGGTTTCATTAGTCACACATTTTGATAGATTCCAGTGCTTTGGCACCCACAGCCATGGACGAGTGAAAAAAGACTTTTAAGAGTCCCTGTGTGTGTGCAGCCAGCATCACACCATCAAACAGACCTTTGGCTTCACACACACCTCAGCTGGCCTGGGAGCTCGGAGTGCTGCCCCTCCGAGGCTGCTGGTGCCCCTGAAGGAGCAGGAGAGGTTCGCCAGAGATTTTTTGTGAGGCTGCACAGATGTTGTGGCAGTTCCTGGGACTGAATCCTCCCCCACGATGCTCTTGGAGCCAGAAGGAAACACTTGGAACTGCTGACACTTTGCCCCAGGCTCTGAGCACATGTTAACTGCCCAATTGCCGTGAATTTCTCACTTGAATATCACTGCTGATTTACCAAAATAAGAGTATTGGTCTAATACCCATACTGAACTGTGATGGACAAAAGACTCTGTAACAATTTAGAGTTACAGAGTGTGTGTTTATTCAGCGCTGGGCAGCAGTGTGAGGTAATCCTCTAATGCACACTGCAAAATCACAGGTGATCAGAGTCTATTTACTGACAAAGGAGTCAAACAAATCCATATTCATAATAACATCTCATCCCCACTTCCTATGGTAATTAGCTTGACTAGCTATTAAGCATTGATTGACTTCTTAAATTAAGTCTGGGGTCGTTTTTGTGGGGAGAGGTCTTAAAAGGAGGAAGTAAGGCGAGTCTTCCTCACCCTAAACTCTTGACCTTTTCTATCACTGACAACACAAATGATTTCTGGGGATACTCCAGTTTTCCAAAGAATGGTTTCTGGTTGCATTGTCCATGTTCCTTTGGATCTGCTCACTAGTTTAGTCTTTTCCCATTGTAAGCGCAGCTGAGCAAACATCAAATGACAGACAATCAATTATTTAAGTTTCTACTCCCTTCTAACTTCTAACTTTTAATTATTTTCAGCAGGGTAACTAAAATCCTAGTTTTCTAAGGTTAGTGTTTCACTGGAGCACATGTGGGGGGCTGTGCAGCCCCTGCACAGGGCACACTAGTGTTCAGCTTTCCTTAGGAACAAACTCTGACAAATGAGCGGTTTTTAAACAAAATGTAAGAATTTTTTCAATTATCCAAGAATTCAGATGAATCTGAGAGGCAGGTGAAGGTGCTGAAAATAAGAAAAACAGCTTTGTAAACCAGGCAGAAGATTCAGTTATGCAATGAAACAGGATAAATGTGTCTTAGATGAATATCTGACAAGGTTTCCTCTACAAACAATAATATTTTTAGCCTGTTAGCTTCATGGAATTGCCTCACAAATCCTAACTTCAGACCAATCTGTCCTCAAGATATTAAAAAAAATTACAAACTCTGTTGGGCCAAAAATGCTGCTTCTGTTTCTTCAGAGCAGTTTGAAAAGAAATGCACAAAGATTGTTTATAGCATGAGCATGCAGGCACCGCCATCATTAAAATCCATATTCAGCAAATAACAGTAATAATAATAAAAAAGAAAAATAAAATAAATGTGATTTGCTCCAGACACAGGCAATTTACTGGACCTAGTGCTTTACAAGATGCTAATCCTGGGAGCTGAGGGTGATTTCAGTGCCTGTTGTCACCAGAGTCAGAAGTCTGCAGGATCCAAATGTCTGGGAGTTTAAACCCGAGCCTGGACTTGTGCATGAAAGTAAAGAAAGATCATAGAATGCTTTGGGTTCCAATGCCCAGGATTTCCCATAGGAAATTTTTTCCATAAGGATAACCATGGCTGTGTTTGCTTTGCTAAGAGCACCTTTGGCAGAGCCCAACAGCACCAAACACACTGGGGAAGCCTCACAGAGTGTTCAGAACACATGATCACATCTGGATGTGCTGGATCCCCAGCTGGCAGGCAGCTCTGACAGCTGAGACTGTGACACTCTGGTGCCAATAACTGCAGGTACGACCCAGCTGCAGCTGGGAGAGGGAATTCCAAAGGCAGCCTCGTGTGTCCCTCCCTCCCCTTCACAGCCCCTCACAGCAGCAGGTTCTGGGCACTCAGCTCCGTGACTGGAGCTTTTACAGAATGGAAAAAACCAAAACTGTCTCCCAGCTCCGTGTTTGAAGGAAACCTGAATCCTTATAGAGCAAGAATCCATGCTTGGTTTCCTTCTGTGGTGTCTGGTGTATGTACAAATCCTGAATCAGCCCTGTTTATCTGCAGGAGCTCATTCCTATTCCAGCAAAGGACAAGGCTCTGGCTGCTGCTTCTCTTTTCAATTGCTGCAGGTGATGGACAGCTGCAGAGAAAATATTCTGTTTTATAAGCAATAAGCCAAACAGAAATGGATTATTGGTCACAAACCAACAGATTGGTCACAAACAAACCAACAAACAAAAATAAGTTAAGACAAACACAACTGACACCACTCTAATGCAAAAAAACTCCCAAAGGACAAGGGACCAACCAACCCAAAACACACCAGCAACAACAACAAAAAAATGCAAACAACAACAACAAACAAACAAATAAACAAAAAGAGAGAGAAAAAGAGGAAACAAAGGTAGTAATTAGCCTTATCCTGGTGGGCACAGGAGCAGAGGAAGAGACCCTTCTTAGGGTCTGTGGGATACACAGCAAAGGGAAGGGCAAAGGCTGCAGATAGCCCTGGGTTTCTGCCCACCCATCTAATGGGGTTTGTTTTTTAACTGCAAATACAAAACTAAATACTAATTGGTTCCCAGCTCTGGGTTTGAACATAAAGATGCAGGTCTGGAAAAGAAAGGCATCCATTTGTTCAAAGGAAAAGGGAAAGCAGGCACCCCTTCTGATCTGCCAGTAGCACCATCATCTTCCCAGTGCAGCTGTCTGGAAAACTCTGGACTCCCAAAGAGTAATTTCAGTATAAGTATTTCCCATAATAGTATGCTTTCCCATAAGTATTTCTTTCATGGTAAGAGAGCCATGACATTCCTAACAAGTAAACACATGCCTTGGTATTGAATACTTTTGTTTATATTGAGACAAGTGAGAAAGAAAACAAAAGTCAGGAGCCCAAGCTGCAGAAGGGAAAACTGTATTTCTTCTCCAGATACCTAGATCTCTAAATCGTCTGAAGGCATGGGCAAAGCAGCTGAAATGTGCCTGGAGATTTATGAAGCATTGCTTCACACCCAGCTGCTTTGTTGTCCTCAAACACTACATTCTCATTTGGCTGCATTTTCCACTCCACACAATAGATTTTAATTATCAGTTGGGTGTTAGCATAAGAATATGAGTGCCACAAAGATTTATCCATCCCCATCTACATCTTGAAAAAGTTCAAGCCATAACTAAAACAAGCTCTAAGAGCATATTTTAAGAGCTGGGAGGTTTGCACAGTTCAAAGGCCTCTAACAGCACCCTTGAGAGCACCTTTTATTTTTGCTGACTTCTAAATGAGGATGCAACAGCCATGGCCAAGGCTGGGCCCAAGTCCTGCAGGAAGATGATGTTTACTTGAAACACTCAAAGGATTTAGCCCAGGAGGCTGGTTTGAGTCCTGCCCTGCTGAAGGGGCAGATTTTGGCTCAGTGGAGGGAGACTGTTCATTCTATAACGAAACTCTTTTTCCAGAGAAGCCCCTTTGGAGACAGCCTGACTTTCAGGAGTTCCAGCATATGACTGTGTTAGCATTTCCTCCCTGGCCTGTGAGCACCACATCTCTGCAGCAGCACTGGGAAAGGAGTGAAATCCCTTTCTACATTCTTCTTTCCCCTGAAAAATTTACCCAGAGTTGGGAACCCCGTGCACTAAAGCATCTTGGACCATCCCACTTCAATTCTCTTACCTGTCAGAACAAACCCCAGCTTTGCCATGGCTGACACTGGGTTTGTGGCTATTGTTCTACTCTGGATTACACATTGTTCCCCAATCACAGGCTGCAGAGCCAGGGATCCTGATGTTCAGCACTTCCTGCCATTTGCATCTCCTTCTCTTTGGCATCCCTTGAGGACACAACTCAAGGGATTTTCTGAGCTTGGTGCCACAGTTCACACTGGACATGACAAGCACAGATTTGTGCTGTAACTCATAGACACTGGGTGGAAGGTAAGGGACAGCCCAGCCAGGAGCCATTTGGAAAGAGGTGTCTGGGGAGACAGAAGCTCCTGCTGTCCCTTCTGCACAGGAGCTGGGAATCCTTCATTTGTTGAAAGATTTCTCCAATAACTGACTCAAGTCCCTTGCAGTAAGCAGTCTGCCACACCAGTTACTTCACTTTGTTGCCAGGAGGGGAAAAATCCAATCCACTGCCTATTGTTATCGCTGCCTTTTTCTAGGAGAAACAGACTGTCTGGTGTCGTGACCAAATGTGTGACTTCATTATTGCTGCAGCAATGGCAAAGCCAAACCACAGTAAACAGCAAGGACCAGTAAGCCAGGACAGAGATAAATCCAGCCCATAAGGTCATGTTTAACTTCATCTGCTCACTGGTGACTTAGAGATTTCTTTAGTCCCTGACTCTTGCCTTTCCCTTGCACATATCTCTCTTTTGGGCACAATCTGGAGCTCTCCCCACCCCCAGAGATGAACCAGCCATGTGGTGGGCTGGCCCTGGCTGGGCACCAGATGTCCACCAAACCTTTTGGAAATGCCTGAGACAGCATCCACATGGAGCAATCCCTGAGGTAATTCCTCAGACTCATTCCCTCATGTCCATGGCTTTTTTACTCTGTAAGTACATAGGAAGACAATTCCTGCCCTGAGAGATGTAGGAACATGTAGAGTCATTCTGACCATTTTCTCTTTGGGGATGCATCTTGTGCTTACAGCCATGTGTTTTATCCAGGTCTGGTTTTATCCTTTTTCATCACAGGCATAAATCCTGGGATGGAGCAGTTTACCTGCCTGCTGAACCTGAAATGGCATTAATTGCTGTAATTTGTAATACACAGTGAAATTTAGAAAACCCAGATTAAAAGTTGTATTCTTTTTGAACAGGTAACAGCAGAAAGATTCTCCCTGGAAAATCTTTAACAAAGTCTCTTACTATCAGAAAATAAAAATCCTCTTTTACAGTGATAATTGAAGCCATTTGTTGCAAGAAACTTGAACCTAAAATGAAAGGAGAAATAACATCCTGGTCATATACTTCCTTGAAAAACTTCAGCTTGCAGACAGGAAGCAAACACTTTCTACAACTCAAACCAAGAGCAGGTTTCCTGAAAAATATAGCTCCTTTCCATACACTTGCCACCACAAACTATTTTTAAATCTCACTGAACTGAAAAATTGCATTTCAGTGTTGTTTTGCAGGAGAACAGAGAATTCCCAATGAGTGGTATTCATAATCTGGTAATGAAGTCCATTTTTTTTACCAAGGGACTTTTTTCACTCTTTTTGTTGTCATTTTTGGCCCCACCAGACAACTTTTTGCTATAGCTTTAATAGATTTATTATGTGGTTTTAATGAGGTTTGTGTGCAACTTGGAGTCCTTAGCAGAAAAAAAACAAAAAAAAAAACCAAAAAAAGATATACCTGTTCAAGGAAAATTGGAGGTACTTCACTCTCAGCCAGTACACTTCCTATATTCTGAACCCACTAGTGCTGTTTGGAAGGCAGGGCAGGCACTTGGCCTGTCTCCAGAGCAGCATTTCTTCCAGCAACAGGAGCATATCAGCACAGGACTGCCCGTGCAGGTTTGGTTGTGAATGGGTCAGTTCCAACAGGGTACCTGTAATAGCAGCTTCTGTTGGTCTGCAACAAGGATCACACCAGACAATAACCATCCCCGTGGTCCTTGACCACTAACCATGAGCCAGCAGTGCTTGGAATTGTGCCCTGAGGCCCAAGGTGGCCACTGGGATCCTGGAAAGCACTGGGAAAAGCATTGCCAGCAGGCCAGGGAGAGATGCAGCCCCTCTCCTCAGCCCTGTGAGGCACATCTGGAATGCTGTGTCAGCTCTGAGCTCCTCTGGACAAGGGGCACACGGAGCTCCGGGAGCAGGGCCAGCAGAGGCTGCAGAGATAAGGAAGGGCCTGGAGCATCTTCCTGATGAGGAAAGGCCGAGGAACTGGGGCTGTTCAGGCTGGAGAGGAGCCCCAGCTGAGAGGAGCCCTCAGCCCGGGTGTCCCAGTGTGCAGGAGGGGCAGGGCAGGGCCCGGGCTCTGCTCCCGGCCCAGCAACGGCACCAGAGCCACGGGCAGGACCTGATGGCCAGGGAGTTCCAGCTGGGCAGGAGGAAGAAATTCCTTCCTGTGCAGAGACCGAGCACTGAACAGGCTGCCCAGGGAGGGCAGAGTCTCCCTCACTGGAGATATTCCAGATCCATCTGGACACACTCCTGTGCCCTGGGATGGCCCTGCTGGAGCTGGGAGGTGGGACCAGATGCCTCACCGTGATCCCTTTCAGCCTGGGATTCTGGGATTCTGTAATACAGCATTCTCTACTTCTGCCTCAACATTTTCTCTTTCTGTCTGCTTTATCATTTATGCATTGCAATATATAAAAGATTCAGAAGTAGGTTTTGTGCATAACAAATAAATGAGGAAACCAGACATGAGGAATTTTGGGTATGGGTTGCAAGTTGCCGCATCTGCTGAGCTACTAGTCTAGTTTCACTAGACCACACTCACTAAAATCCATAAATTGCCTGTTTAAAAGTTTAGGCAATGCTAAGTGCAGAGTGCTGCAGTTTAGCTGAAGACACTTCCATGAAGGATGAAGAAAGGCAGCACCATCATGGTAGAGAACGTGCACATGATAATCCCCATGACTCTGTGATGCACACTGTGGGATATCCTGCTGGCCAGAGCTGGATGCTTAAATTAATGCTCCAGGGTGAGCTAGTACTGAGAGGGAGGTGACAAGATTGCACTGGAAGCATTTCAACAAATGGCAGCAGCAGCAATGTGACTCCTGCCCTGGGAGCTGAAATCTCACACGGCTGGCACAACCCTCCTGCCACCTTGCCAAAATGATTTATCCTTTAAAGAACAGCTGAGTTTGCAGAGGTCATTGGGTTGGGATTCCTGAAGCACACTTTGCTCTCGACTCTCTGTGGTGAGGACTGGATTCACAGCAGCCTTGAGGAAAACCCTGGCTGGAATCAAACCCCTGAGTCATGTGCCTGAGGTGTCCAGTGTAATGGATCCGTGCAGCCAGATGGGCCAGAGCTTCAGGGCCTGGACAAGCATTTTGGGAACAACATGTTCTGAGGGAACAACAGAGTGATTGGGCAAACAAAAATGTGCTTTTCCAATCTGTCCTGCCATCTGATGCTTGGTTGAGCCATAAATATATTTTAATACAAGGCTGCTGCATTTCAAATACTTTGTGTAATTAGGAGGAAAGCCCAAATGTCTTAACAATTGCAGTACCATTCTGCTGAAATTTTCCAGTGAGTCACAGCCTGTACTTCACAGAGCCCCACTCTGCACCTCCAGGGAAATTCGATGTGTTTATCTTCAAGATCAGCAGACAAAACCTGCATAAAATGGACAGGGGGGTAGTGGGGCACCCAAAGGCTTTCAAAGTCCTTTCCATTTCAGGCCAGTTGTGGAGATCTCTTGGGAATGCTGGGAGAAGATTGCCTGTGCAGACCCAGCAATCCCAAAAAGTGACAGTTTAGGAGAAATATCTCTTCCTCAGCAAGCAGCTAGGTTCCATCTTCCTCAGCCATTTCCCCCATTCCTGATTATTTTTGACTTCTGTCCCTTCTTTTATCTTTTTGCTTCACACTTTTCCCTTTGAATGTTGCTGGCCCTCCTTTAACTTTCACATAACTTAAAATTATATACATGTTTTTGAGGATAATCTGCAACACTGAAGAGGATCCCAGGTTGCAGTAATATCTCTGGCATTGTTTTAAAGGACAGGAATGAGGGCAGAAGATGGAACAAGAAGACACATCTGTCCTGGACAAACAGCGCTGGTTTTCTTTGCCAAAAATGCAACCTTCAAAAGGAAGACTTCAGGAGAGGGATCTTGGATATGAAAAAATAACACTCTCATGGAAACTTTAAATATAGTAAGAGGAAACCAGAAACAGGGGTGGCATGTCTGGGGAGCAGGAGGAGTTGTTAAGGCAGATTGTCCTTCTGCCTGAAGATATTTGATGTAATTTATCCCATCTGCACTCATGCAGAACTCCGTTCTGGGGATTATCGCGCTATTCCTCATGAGGTTTCGTCTCACTAATGACTTGGTGCTGTGGCTCAAATCCTTGCCAATGGCTCTGAGAAGCAAAAAATTAAGAAACCACTGACATTCCAAACTGAAAACAACTTCATAATCACTGCTTGACATGTTACACTCAGGAACTCAAGATGTTTCCAATTGTCTGTCAAGAAAAAGAGAAAGCAAGGTGAAGCAACATATCCCCTCCCATTTTTTATGTCTGCAAATAGAATGGATAATTGATTATAAACATTGCAACAAAAAGCATCTGCCCATCCCTCAGTCTCACATGCCATTAGGATCCATAAAGTTTGGGTGTTTTCTCAGTAAAAATCACAGAAAATTATTGAGTGTCTGGACAATTATGATCAAAAGTAGGCTCAGATCATTTTTTTGGGTTTGAGAAAAGATTTAATGCCTTTGTAATTGAAAGATTGCAAAGTCAGATGGTTCTCTAGACAGTGACATCTTCTACCAGAAAGACTTGAAGAGAATCAAACAGTCTCTGTAAGGTTTCTTTAATAATTGAAAAATTCTGATTTTACCAAAAGGTCGCAAACATGAAACTTGATTTTCAAGTTGAGACAAAGCTAAATAGCTTCAATTTTCATTCTTCCTTTAATTAAATTCTCTTCTCTGAAATTCCAACCACATTGTTTAGTTCAGTGCAATCCCAAACAAAGCTTTATTTATTGAGATGAAACAGAGCCATCTGCAAAAACAGTACTTCTGACTATAAAATACGTTCCTTGTGTCCAAAGAAATGTCAATGTTTAGACCAACAGCCAAGTCTCCAGAAGTTCTTTGCACTGAAATATCTTCCACATGTTTGTTACATAAATTGCAAAGGTACAGCTATGCTAATTTGTTCCTTCATTCCAGTAAGAAATTAAAGAAAAGAACAGGTGAAAATAGGTCAGACTTACACAACATTGTGCCTATTATTGGAGGAAAATCAAGTTCTGTAGAGCATGAAGGGAATTGAGCTTGGGAAGAAGGATCTGGAGCCCCAGGAACAGCTGAGGGAGCTGGGAAAGGGGCTCAACCTGGAGAAAAGGAGGCTCAGGAGGGCCCTTCTGGCTCTATACAACTCCCTGACAGGAGGGGACAGCTGGTGCTCTGCTTCCAGGGAACAGGGACAGCCTCAAAGTTGTGCCAGGAAGGTTTGAATTGGATATTAGGGGAAATTTCTTCATGGCTGTGCTAGTTTGAAAACAAACCAATAGAGATTCCAAGTCAGAACTACAATTTAATAGGAAAATTAAAATAAAGGCAAAGAACATTGGCCTAAACTAACAGGGTCAGGATACAACCTGACACCCTGTTGGTCAGGGTGGGGGCAGCAGTCTGATTAAATGGTGGCTGCAGTCCTGTTGAAGGGATAGATGTGGTTCTGTTGAAGCAGTGATCCTCTAGAGGATCTGAAGGTCCAGTGGTGGTTATGGAGCTCTTGCCACCTGGGAATCCAGTGGATAAGGCTGTTCTTAGTGTTCCAAACCTGAGATTATATTCTGGTCTCTCAATGGGATGATGGAATTTACAAATCATGCAGTAAGACCTGATGGCCCCATTAACAGAAGATATCCCTCAGAGGCAGTTGCCAGGGATGAGTCATAGAGGAGATTAAGAACACCACCCCACCTGTTTTTAACAGTTTATGAAGATGGTGACTTGTGGTTACATCTTACATTGTAGCCTAAGACACAGAAGGGTGGTAAGGCATTGGAACAGCTGCCCAGGGAAATAGTGGAGGTGTTCAAAAAACGTCAGTGTGGCACTTGGTGAACAGGGCTGCTGGGTTAACAAGTGGATTGATGATCTTGGATGTCTTTTCCAGCCCCAGTAGTTGAAGAAGATCAAGGGAAGACACAGTGAAAGGCAGCAGGTTGCAAACAGATCTTTTCTTACCTCAGTGATATAGATTGAAAGTCATAGACATGCAATAAAACTGTGGTTAAGAACTGAAGAGGATCCAGAAAAGGGCTGGAGAGTCATACGACTAACAGGAATATTTGTATTTACCAAGAAGAGGGCAGACATTGAGAAGCTGACTGAGAAATTCTGGTCCCTGAGCTGAGCCCTCTCCAGGAGTCAGCATGAAGCTTCTCAGACCTGGTGATAGCCCCTGGGCTGGCTGAGTCCCTGGCCTAGGGCACAACAGCCCATTTTATGTGTTTACAAGTTATGTGCCAGCTGTTATTTTCCATTTCTTCAGATAAGGATAAAGCATCCCCTCACTACCTATATAGTTTCCTGATAATCACTGATTTTGCAGTAGCAGTAGTACTAAGGTGCAGTCTGGATTCCTTTTTTAGAAGAAATCCTATCAAGGATTCAGTGCTTCATTGGATGCACTCAGGCCTGGTCATTTTATTCAGAGCAAAATGGAAGACATAAAAGAAAGTCCTGTAAATTTGTTCTGATTACTGCAGAGAAAAGAATTAATTTTTTGTTCCCAATGTAGAAGTCAGAGAATTGAGAACAGAGGCATGTAATAAAAATGGCATGCACTGGAATAAAGTGAGTTAAGACCTGTGCACCACCTGAGGTTACCCCAAACATAACATGGAAGTGGTTTGCTCTTCACTGCCCACTCATTCTTAGAAGTACATATCTGCCCACACCACGACCTTTAAATCTTATATTTCAAAAGAATGAAAAAGGTAGTCTTTATGGCTTAGCAGAGAACTAAATCAACATATTATATACATTAGATATTATCTACAAAGGATGTATCAGCCTTACCTCTGTGTTTATTAGATATTTTATGATTTAATATCCCTCTTAGTTGACTTTTTGGTTTTAATACAGTTGGCGTGGCTTGAGGCTACAGCAAAACACATTTTGATTCTTGCAATTGTGAAGGAAAAACACAAGAGGGGATCAAAACTTCAACATTAACTGGATAAATCTGCAGTAGATTTCATCCTTATTCACTGGGATATAGCACCTGGAAGCACATGGAATGGTTTGTGTTGGAAGAGATATTAAAGATCATGCAGTTCCAGCCCCCTGCCATGGGCAGGGACAACTCCCACTGTCCCAGGCTGCTCCAAGCCCTGTCCAACCTGGCCTGGGACACTGCCAGGGATCCAGGGGCAGCCACAGCTGCTCTGGTTACCTGTGCCAGGGCCTGCCCACCCTCATAGGGAAGAATTTCTTACACCTGTATCTGTAGGACAGAATTGCCAACAGCAAAACCTTATGGAATGAGAACAATGGCAGATGAAAAATAATGAACCCTGGTAAATCACCCATTGGAAATGCCCTCAGTCATTAGACCACTGTCTCCCTCATGAGAAGGCAAAGAGCCTAGAACTAGTCATACTGATATATTATGTCTGCACAGCTGTACTGCCACAGGTAAGTGCAGATTTTTGAAGTCCAAGTCTCTACAGTAAAGGGAAAAAAAAAGAGAGCTAAAAATGGATGGTGTAAAAGACAATGAAAGGAAGAAACAGAAGAAGGAAGACCAGATGCATTTTTCTGTAATGAATGTAAATCCCAGCAGATTAGAGAATCTAATGAATTCTTAGGAAGGAGAAGAAAGAAAATTTCTGTGTCCTTAAAAACAAAGATGGGAAAAAGAAGCCCAGGTGGAAAGGTTTCCCTTTCCCCCTAAACCCTGCTGCTCTCCACATCTCCACTCCTCATTTCCAAAGCCTGGTACCTCCAGTGCCTCAGCCCCTTGGCATGCAAGAGATGTGAATGGAAGTGACATTTCTGTTCCCAGTTCCCAGTGCTCCCTGCCTGATTTGTGGTGCTATTACAAGTGAGAAAAAAAATCCACTTCCAAAGGGGACTAGGCAGCTCTTTGCTCACTGAGGCTTAGCCAGAGTGTCCTGGCACTGTAACTCTGCAGTTCTGGTCCTGTGTCCCATGGGCTGAGGCACTGAGGGTTCTGCTCCATATGGCTTCTGTGGTCTGTCTTTAGCAGTTCCATTTAGGTAGGAAACAAGACATGAGCTGGGTATATTTCTGCCAGCTTTTGTTGAGATTTTACCTGAGAATTTTTTGCCTGAGGTGCAGGACAGAAACAAAAAACTATTACTTTGAGTCTAGCAAATATTCCTCTAATTAGACATATTTGAAATTGAGAAGAAGGAGGAAATAAAAAAACTATGTACATAGCTTTCTAGTTCATACTGTGAGAATTTATCAAGGAAAACTGAACTTAAGCCATTGCAGGCCAAATAGTTTAGCCACTCTCTTTCAAATTATGACCTTAGTTTTTATTCAGATGACTCCTGAGACTGACAGGATTATTTGCTCTTTTGGGGTCCTTGTTGTGCAGTTTGAAATGTGAAGGCTTCCATTTCATATACCTAATTCCTAATTTAGCAGCCAGCAGAAAAAACCCCAAGGATCAGATACCCAAGGGGGGGATTTTGAGACAGGGACAAATGGCAATGACTTGGACTGTGCCCAGAAACGGGTAGGACTTTCTTATTTGCCAGCATGGGACTTTGGCTCTTTTTGTGCTTGAAGTTTTTTCTTTTTTGTTGTGGGGAAAAACTCAAAAAGGAGAAACTGAGAACCAGTGGAAGGAGAAACAAATATCATAACCCTAAAATATGCCACAACCCAGAAGTAGATACTACCCCATCATTTTTATTTGGGCTGCACAGGTCAGGGCAATAGTCTTGAATTTCATTCTTCTCTGAGGGGATTGGGTTATCTGACAATGCAAAGCACATCCAAATTAATCTATCCCCACTGCCTGTGGGTGTGGCTGGAGAGCTGGCTAGCAGCGCCCCAAACCTGCCCTTGTTCACAGCCTCCTGGCTGGCACAAGCCCTTACAGCCACACTTACCAGGCTGGCACAATTCTCTGCAGACAATTCCAGTCTGCCATTTGTTCAGGTCTCACCAGCCTGGCTTACACACCATGGCTGGTCTGAAATGAGTGTGTTTCCAGAAGAGCTCCTGCAAAGTCAGCCTTCCTACCCAAATCTACTTCCAGGCATTTCATTTTGTTCTGTACCAGGCAGGTCTTTTCCCAATTTATTTTGAGTCCTGTTTCCATAACTGTAACTAACACTTGGGTAATTTATTTTTTATCTTGTGTTTGAGTCACCATGAAACACCACAGCCACATCACAGAACATAGGCTTTGCCAACTGTGGATGGCTTTTCCTGCATCCTGATGATGCAAGGATAACACAGCTGAGCACTGTGAAACCCTTGCTGAACCCAAGCCCTGCTGCTGGCCCTTGCCAAGGCAAGCTTGTAGCAACACTCCTTAATAACAGGGTGAGTAAAGCATCTGCTAAATTTACTACACTTTGTCCCAGCCCCTGTGACAGCACAGGTGTAAGCTATGACAGGTGTTTGGTACATAACAGTGTCAAATCCTAAAAATCATTAGCAAAAATCTTATTGTTACAAATTCCCACATGAAAAACGAAACTGGAATTGTTAATAAACAGAAAGAGGTTTGCTGAGGAGCCTTGGCAGCTGCTTTCAGGATATGGTGAGCAGGATCCCTACAGGAAAGTGGCACTGCACCACCAGTCCTTGCTCTAAGGAGCCTCCCTGGGTGGGCTCCCTGCTTTCCACTGTAGCCAAGGGTATTTCAACTTTCTCTGGGACAGAAGATGAGGATGTTGCTTTTCTAAGCCCAGCATTAACTCAGTTTACCACAAAAAGGTTGGAGGCAGAAGGTCTTGCTCCTACTCCTCTGGCAGTAGCATTAGGCTGTGCACAAGATATTCTAATTCCTGTTCTGAAGCCAGTGTGTAGCTCAGTTGACAAAATTCCTTTGGATTTTGCTGTGCATCCAGTAGCAGATTCATGATGGTTGTGGTGGCCCCCCATGCTGCAGGTGGGGCTCCAGGTGCCTGCATTCCCTGGTGAGCACACCAATCCCCAGCAGCATCCCTTTATTGTCCTGGCACCTTGGGAAGTCCCTGCACCTGCAGGATCCAGTCCCTCACCTGCTTTTCCAGCACCTGTGCCATCCACACCTGAGGAGATGGAGGCCCTGGGCTCACCTTCCCTTTTTCCATCCTGATCTCTGCCCAGGGATTAAGTAGGACACGCCCTGAAGCCTTGTCTTATATCCTCCCCCATCCCTCAAAGCCCTTTCCTTACTGAGCTGATCTCTCTCCTGTGGCAGATCCATTCCTGCTGCATTATTTACCTACAGCTCCCCAAAGTCTTACATTTTTCTTTTTACCCAGTGACTCTCCTTTTCTGTCCCAAGGGAACATGCCAGGGAGTTATAGCCACATAAGCTATTCTTTTTCCTCACAATTCTTTTTTTTTCAGCTGTATTCATTATTTCAATCTATTCCTGCCTGCCCTAAACCTTCTAATATGTCTCATGCTGTTCCCACATCTACACACCCTAAGGGTAGACACATTGACACATTTCTGGGGTCAGGCCATTTACTAAAGTTGTTTCAAATGCCACCTGGTTATAATTTGGAGCCTGTCCAGCTCCTATTTAAAAGACCACAAACAGAAGCTTTCAATCACAAATATATTTCTCTGCTTCCATTGGACCTGTGCTCCTTTAGATAATTTTCTCCCCTTTCTTTTGTATTTCTGTTCTTGCTTTTGAAGCTCACATGGCACTCTGACCATTTGCTACTGCAGGAGCTGTGTTTAATTGAGATTTTACAGCTGCTGGGTCAGAAGCAGTAGCACTGCCTTGGCAGGGCTGGCTGGGTCAGGCCTTGAGCTCCCTGCTCACCTCACAGCACACAACACATCTGCTTCTGCCTAGAGGATTTAAATGCTGAGCTGAAGCTTTTAATTGTTTTTGGGATCAGGTCAGAAGGAAATTGTCTCTTCCCTGAAAGTCTGAAGCACTGACATTTTTGTAGATTCAGAAATACCTTGAAAGTGTTGAAAATAATGTGTAATTAAAATAATGAATTTTCACATTTTTGCCTGTTGCTCAACCCTTTCTACTTTTACAGCAGCCAAAAAGTAACCAAGGCTCTGGGGTTCATTCCCTGGAATACTTCCAACTGCCCTAAACCAGGAATGCAGTTCTTTAGGTCCCAGTCTCCTCATTGAAAGAGCCCTAACTAATCTCTCCTGCACCCTTTCACAGCTCCCCCATTTTTCTTCTTTCGGGACTGATCAACAGCTTGGATAACATACTGCAAATCTTTACTGCAGGATTAGGGTTTATCATCACCTTATCTGAAAGGGTAAAAACACATTCCCATCAGGTCTGTAGATTGCCCTTAAAATTTTTGCTATTAGCAATTGCTAATGCTGTTAACAATTCAATAAAATCCCTTTTCTGATGAGTACTTTTCTCTCTATCAACACTCTGATTCAGAAAAAACAAATCAGCAGGAACAGACACTAAATAGGAACCAAACCAAAGCTTGTTTTTATTATATGCTTTTATACTTCTTGCACTATTCTTCCTCAGTGCTAAGATTTTTAGCTCATTCTACAAAGTCAAAATATCTCATGATCTCTTTTTTGATTAATTATTTTGATTGGGATTTGGACACGTAATCTTGAAAAATCTGGATTTTCTAAAGTTACCTTAACCCTTATATTCTGGGCATAGTTCCATTTCTGTGTTAACATTTCATCTGCTGCAGCTTGCCCAGGTGTCTCTCAAGTCCTCACTCCTGTATCAGGTACAAGCATCCAAAGGCAGCTGCAGGTCATGCAAGTCTTTTTCTTAAATGAATTTCTAAATTCTTCTTGTGTATCCCATGACAGAAGCAAAAAATAGCCCCAGATGAACTGGCAAAGTAGCTTTGAAAACTAGTTTTGACGTGTTCATAATCTCCAAAATGCAAAAAAATGAAAATTACATTCTGGAAGAGTCTTTTTCTTTCACAAGGCTTCCTATGAAGGACACTTGGGGTCTTTTGTTTGTCTAAATTTGCTGCTTCTTTTTGAATATACCACTGAGACACCAAAATGGAGAACCCACAGTTCTGGGATTTGCATTGCATTGTGTTCAGTGAACATTTGCATTGAGTTAAGTGGAGACAGGTTCTCATTGGCTTTCTCACAGAAAACCTCTATGGCCTTTAAAATTTACCAGAAATGATGGAAATGAGAAGCCTAACAAAGAGATTTGGTATTTTCCTCCTTTGCTCTGCTGTAGGAACCTGGGGTTTCATGAGCACAACAGGTTTGGAGTTTCTGGCACGTGGGGCAGGAGAGCTCAGTGACCCCCAATATTGTGTGAGGGGCACAGCAGCACCAGGGAGCCCAGAGCCACGTTCAGAGCATCAGGAAGCAATGACTGCTGAAAGAAGACAGAATGGGCTATAAAATATCCACTTTTAAAAGCTGAGCAGAAGAATGTGTGCGTTCCTAATTACATGACAAACAATTCCAGAACACCGCAGGAAAAATCGCCTTGGAACTGTAAATGTTCCTGGATAGAGCTGAGCTTAATCAATCATTGCACTGCTAAGAGTCACTTTATGAAAATACTTTATTTTTCCATGATTTAGACTGTCCTTTATCCTACTGAACTTTAATTTTGACAGTTGTTTCCATTTATGTTTTCTAAGTCAGACTGTCTCTGTGTTTAGGGTGCTTTCTGTCTGGACTGCATTTGTACTTTATGGTCTGGGGTTGAGTATTCTTCTTTTGGCAGTCAGCTTTGTTTTCATCTTGTTTGGCTTTTATTGGGTTTGAGTTTGGATTTATTTTTCCTTTTGTGGCTTTTAAAAGCCTTTTTCATACTTTAATCCCTTTATCATGAATACCTGAAACTTCAAAGCACCCATTCCATTCTCAGGCCTTATCATAGTTACCTCCCATATTTCTTTTGTGTAATTCCTTCCTTCCTTCCTTCCTTCCTTCCTTCCTTCCTTCCTTCCTTCCTTCCTTCCTTCCTTCCTTCCTTCCTTCCTTCCTTCCTTCCTTCCTTCCTTCCTTCCTTCCTTCCTTCCTTCCTTCCTTCCTTCCTTCCTTCCTTCCTTCCTTCCTTCCTTCCTTCCTTCCTTCCTTCCTTCCTTCCTTCCTTCCTTCCTTCCTTCCTTCCTTCCTTCCTTCCTTCCTTCCTTCCTTCCTTCCTTCCTTCCTTCCTTCCTTCCTTCCTTCCTTCCTTCCTTCCTTCCTTCCTTCCTTCCTTCCTTCCTTCCTTCCTTCCTTCCTTCCTTCCTTCCTTCCTTCCTTCCTTCCTTCCTTCCTTCCTTCCTTCCTTCCTTCCTTCCTTCCTTCCTTCCTTCCTTCCTTCCTTCCTTCCTTCCTTCCTTCCTTCCTTCCTTCCTTCCTTCCTTCCTTCCTTCCTTCCTTCCTTCCTTCCTTCCTTCCTCCCTCCCTCCTCCCTCCCTCCCTCCCTCCCTCCCTGTGCCAGCATGGCCTGAAGGTGAACCAAGAACACTTTAGAGAAAATGAGCTTCAGGCCAGAGAGAGGGACTGGTCACAAAACACCTGTTTTATCCTTTCTCTTCTCTTTTCCATCCCAAGGCAGCTGCTGTGGGCTCATGCTCCATGCAAACACCAGCCAGAAGGCAGCAATAACTGATTTGAACTCCAAAATGAGGATTTTGCAACAAGGTGCCTCAGAAAGCAGCCAGAATGGGGCTTCCCCTGGAGGGGGACAAGCCAGAAGCCAAGGGTGGCCCCAGTGCCAGCCATGCCCTCACGAGCAAGCTACAGTCCCACAGGGTGCAGAGAGGATCCACCAGCAGTCCTGGACAAGGAACCAGCTCCAGGGTCCATCCAGGATGCCCCAAAGCTGTTAAAATAGTGGTGAGATAGTGTTAGATCATGGTCAAATTTCCATCATTAGGGCTAGATCTGCAGATCCCTCTGTTCCATCTGTCCCTGCCATATCCCATGGGAATCCACAGCTGCTGTGACAGGACAGCCCAGGGTTCCCCAGGCTGGCCACATCCCAGATCCCAGGCAAACTCTGCAAGCACAGCCAGGACTAGAGTTTGGGGAGAGTTGGTAAGTCTTAGGGAGGCAAGGAAGAAGAGAGCGTGGGTTTGTCCACAGAAAATATTATTTTAAAATAAAATAAGCAGAAGAGGGAAAGAAGTGCAAAAGAAAGTCCTGACAATGGCACTGCAGGAGGAGATGCTGAAACCCAGGGACACACAGTGAGGAAAGGATGGGGGCACAATAACAAGGATTTAAATGTTATTTAGGTGAAAATCAAAGCTTGGGCATGACCCAAGGAGCACAGTCCTTGCTGTGGTTCTGAGTGTCCTGCGTGCATCAGGCTGGTTGGGAGGGGTGATTGTCCCACTCTGCTCTGCACTGGGGTCACCTCAGGTCCTGGGGGCAGCTTCAGGCACCACAATGTGAACGAGATCTAGAGGTGTTAGAGAGAGTCCAAAGAAGGGACAGGAGGAGGATGAAGGGCATTGAGAGGAAGCCCATGAGGAGCAGCTGAGGGCACTTGGTCTGTTCAGCTGGAGGAGCCTGAGGTCAGATCCCTCCTCCCCAGGGCAGCTCTGATCTCTGTGACAGTGACAGGAGCCAGGGCATGGCTGGAGCTGTGTCAGAGGGGTTTAGGGTGGATATCAGGAAAGGTTCTCCCAGAAGGGCTGGCAGTGCTCAGGCTCCCCAGGGAACGGGCACGGCCCCGAGGCTGCCAGGGATGCTCAGGGTGGATTCTTGGGGTGTCTGTGCAGGGACAGGAGCTGCCCTGGGTCATCCTGGGGGTCCCTCCCAGCTCAGGATATTCTGTGATTCCATGATTCTAAGTGCTCATGTTCAGCACTCTTTAACTGCCAAAACTAAAATTTATGTTCTCCTTTTTTTTTTTTTTTTTGATTGCCAGTAATTTCTGAGTGGGACTTCTGGGGGTGCAATCCACAGCTCCTCCATCACAGCCTTCCCACCACAGTTCTTTATCCTGAGCTCCCCATCATTCACAACAAAGACTGGAACAACTCTACTTCTTGCTGTTGACATCCATGGAAGAAATTGTTTGTTTTGAGACAAAATTAGTTCCTTGCAAATGTGCAAATTATCTGGGAATATGCATTGCATTAACTGTCATTGTGCACCAGCCTAGCAAACGAGTTAAAGGGAAATCCACAGTGAACTTTACAAACCTGGAGGATGAAGGAAGAAGGACAACGTGGATAACTGCATTCTTATGGGTTTAAGCAAGCTAATTTTTCTTTTTCTGTATGGCAATTCATAAAGCCAGCTATTTCCACTGATCCTAGAAAACCTCCCAAGATGACATTTAACAATTCCATTTCCACATGCCTGGTCCATGGCATGCTTCCCCTATTATTGTTGTGTTTAAGCTGTATTGTTTTCCAGCACTGCTGGAATCACAAAAAAAATGGAGAAAATAGAGATTCTTTTGTACAATAGGCTGGATTAGCAGATTGAGTAAACTGGTTAATGACAAAGCTTGAAGATGACATTTATATGTGGCCTATGTTCAAAAGGTGAATTATCTTTTAAAATATGGTTAGCCTATAATTGCTCTGACATTGGTTACCTGAATCCCTTCCCCTTAGATTATACCTGTTCAGTATCAGGTAAATTAGAATTTGCAGAGTGTTCCCTAGGACAAGGTGGGGCAGAAGGGACTAGAAATTTTCAGGATGCCTGAAATCACACAACCTTAGCCAGAAAAAAAAAAAAAAACAAACAAAGAAATCACATTAATATTTAATGTTTTAATCATGAGCTGTGTGATCCAAGCCAAGGATGAGAAAACTGAGCACATCCACTTGCTGGGAGCCATTTCTTCCATCACTAAGAAACATTTGCTGAAGGATTAAAATTGATAGACTATATTTTAAGCAGGCAGAAAGAGCCTGAAACCACAACATTACTCTTTGTTCAAGTGTTAGGGCCAGCTTTAACTTAGGCCAAGCTCTAAGTGGCAGCAGCTGGGCACAGAGGTGACAAATGGCTGGGAAATGGCAGAGCCACCCTGGCCACGAGCTGGAGCCAAGGGCTGGGGAGGAAGAGCTGCAGGAATTGGTGACCCCCTGTGGCACCAGCTCCAGGCTTCCCACGGCAATTTGAAAAAATCAACATATACAACCATATACAAAGTTTTACTTTGTGAGATTGGAGTGTTTCCTGCATTGCAATATCTATGGATCGTGCATTTCATTTATTTCATGTGGATGCCTTAGGATTTTAGCTTGTATATTTTCATATATTTGTAACCCTGCAATTCTTTAATGTATAAGTCTAAACTCCATATTCAGAGTTAGCTGCTGCTTTCCCATTGTGGTCAGACACAACAATTCCTCTCTAGGCTGGGAATCAAGGACACCTCCTTGTCTCAGGCCCTGAGAAACATAAATAAAAGTGAGTTTTGAGGGGAGCAATCTTGGGGTAAATGACTTCATCACCTGAAGCCATAATTGGAAGATTAACCTCCAATATGCAAATGAACCAAACTTTTTTTTTTTATTTTATTGTCATAAAGTCAAGATCTAATGCAAACCATCAATCAATACTCAATGTGTCAAAGCAACCCTGAAGCACAAAAAGAACCTTTCTAAAGCTGTAATAAAAACAATGTGTTCCTAGGTTTTGGTTTGGATTGCTTTATCTCCTTCATTTTCTCACTTATAATTAATTTAGGACGTGAAAAAACATGAGATAATACAGCTCAGTTTTAGAAGTGACTGTGTTTTACCAACTGAACTTACTTAAAATTCCCTTCTAATAAAAACTGTGCTTTTCCTGATAATTGCAGGAATGATGTTCTGTGCATTTGTGAAGCTTCTCAGAAATTCCTCTTAATAATGGCTTGGTGACTTTGCTTACTTGGAGTATTGCAGGTGTCTATAGGAAGATAAAATCATCTCCATAACCACAGGTGACTTTAATATTTGGGGGAAAATCCACTGAGTGAGATTTAGGGGTGTTCCTCTGTAACTGCCAAAAATATCTGTTGCCAAATCTGACAGTGTGAATGGAATAATTTTTTTTTTAATAGGAGCTGAGCCCCCACTAGTGGTTAAAAGGAACTGTTCTCTTCTGTGAGGGACATGTGGAGTTTCAACCAGCTAACCTGCAATCAGTCAGTGACTGCTACTAAATATATCTCTATGATGCTGTTTGGGTTTTGCCTTTTTTTTCCCTATGTTCTCTGTATCTTCACACATATATTTGTAACTCTGTCACCTATTGTATTAGTGACTAGTTATCCCAGTAATTTTCCATGGCCTTTCCCTAAACAGAAAGACAAACCAAATTCCAGAGCTCCAAGCTCAGGGGGTACAAGACTCCTGTGCTACCTTGGATCTGCCTGGGTACCAAAATAAACAATTCTTGGAGATCCATTTCATGAATAAAGTACAGCCACTGCTGAAGGGGGGATACAGAGAAGGGGCTTGACCTGGGGGGGAATTGCATCACCACTTGTGCTCCTAATTGGTGCCTTTTATCAATTATGCTAATTTCCTAAAACCAATAAAATATACTCACCCCTGGTGGGGGTGGCTTTTGTGGACACCTTTCTGTAACTTCTCCTGAAGGCCTTCAAATAAAGATCCTCTTTTCTTTTACCTTTTTATTAAAATTGTCTCCAGTTTCATTTCCAGATTGGGCAAAAGGCAACACTAAGTTAATGAATTATGTTTTTCCCAAGGTGTTTCTGACTGCTGGCCCTGGAGGCACTGAAGAGATAAGAAGGAGGCATTGACATCACTACATTACTCTGTATTTCTTCTTGCTCAAGGGAAAGAGAGAAAGAAATACAGAAAATCTTTCCCAATTAAAAAAAAAACCAAACAAACCAAAACAAAACAAAACAAAACAAAACAAAACAAAACAAAAAACCCAAAACAAAACAAAACAAAAAAAAACCCAACAAAAACCAACCAAAACAGTAACAACAATAAAAAAGACACACGCAAACCAAACCAAAACACAAAGAGGGAAAAAATTGTACTGGTTGAAATAAGTCCAAATCTTTAAAATTACAGTCATGTTCCACATTTCCATTCTTATTCCAGATGATTTCTTTGGTCCCACTTGCTCTCAGGCAAAGCCCAGCAACTGGTGCATCCTCTGCTCCCTCTAGATTCTGTGTAGTGCTGGAGCTGAAAATCCCCCAGGAATAGATGGATTCACTCAGTTTTGTACCTGCATAGAGGGGACTGTTCCATGCAGAGATTTTATTTCTTTGAATTTTCAATTGGTCAGCAGGAAGGGCTGCACAGCTGCACACTGTAGCCCCTCTGTAGGTCCATTCATGGATTTTTATTTCTGTGTTCAAACCCTGGCATTGTTACTCTGTCATCCAGCACAGCAAACACGCGGCTTGAGAACAAAAACTCATAGTCCCACTGTATCCCAAGATTAAATCAGTAAGAACTAATTGTTTTCTATCATTGTCCTCAGCCCTTTCTATCAGATGTAACCAGATTGAAGCCAGCCCTTCCATCAAAGCTCAAGTGAAGGCTGAATTAACTGACTTTAATCATTCGAACTGCTTTGTTTTCTAGAGGAAATCCAGAACATACAGGCAACTCCGAGTTTCATAATAATTACTTACATTTGTTTTCACTGAGTTTCTCTTCATGGGTCTCAGAGTTCCAACCTGTAACTGGAATCAGCAGATCCTGCCTGTTTCCACCACTGCACTTCCATATCAAGGTCACTCCACTTCCTCTTTGGAGTGAAGCTGATTCCTCTGTGCAAAGCCTTTGGAAATCTAAGGGCAACAGATGAAATATATACAGGTTATTCTTAAAGCATTGGTGCCAAATGTCACACCGTCAGAGAGGAATGTGGTGGTAAACAGTGATTGAGAAACTACAACCATACAAACCAACAGTGGCACACTAAATAGCTTTAAAACAAACAGCAATGAAATTAGAATCAAGCACAGTTGAAAACTGAGAGTTGTAGGTTTAGCCATAGGTTTGTTTTCTTTTGTGTCCTAGGTTGCAATGTAAAAGTGTGTCCAGAAGTCTGTATTCTATCACCATCTGCTGAAACCAGGTGGGGCAGTGACCCTTATCTCTGTGGGAGATATCCTCTGCTAATGGGCCAGCTGTTAAAAACCAGATGGGCAATGTTCTTTATCTTTCCCAGGACCCATCCTTCCTCCAGGAGATATCTCCTGTTAATGGGCCATTGAGTCCCAGTGCATGACTGATAAAATTACATCATCCCACTGGGAGATGCTCCAGCCAGGGGGACGAGCCAAGCCTTTCCTACCTAGATAAAAACTGAGATTTGGAACACCAGAGCAGCCCTTACCCACTGAATTCCAGAGGACAAGAGCTACCAGAGCTTTCTACAGGATCACTGCTTCAACAAGATCACTTCATCTGGGCTGCTACCACCATCCTGACTAGCAGGGTGTCAGGTTGTGTTCTGACTCTGTCTGCAGTTTGTCTTTCATACTATTGCATGTATTTTATTTTTCTCTTTTTCCCTATTAAATTGTATTTCTGACTTGGAATCTCTCACTGGTGTTGCTTTCAAATCAGTACAGTAAATAAACTTGGAAAGTATAAATTGGGGTGGAGGGAGGGGGGACAGAGGAGAAATAGTTGGTGCAAGACAAGACAGAGCTGAGAAAGGTCCATCGAAGGTGGTTTTAGAGAGCTGAGCAAAAATCACCAGCGTGATCAGCAGGTTCCTGTCTGTGCAGGACAGAGAAAAGCCTCTCAGAAAACCTCAGCTTGTCAGACATGGCACTGAGGGACACGGATCAGGGGTGGCCTGGGCAGTGTTAGGTTTGTGTTTAGACTGGATCTTAAAGGTCTTTTCCAACCTCAGTGGTTCCATGATTCTAAGCCAAATGAAAATAACATGGGAAAATTACATAAATGAAACAACACAGAAATAGGTAGAAGGATACACAGGACCTTTCTGAGAGCTTGGGGACAGACTGAAACAGTTAGCAGAGCTTGTAATAAAAGTTTTAACAGAAATAAGGGAAATTTTTATAAGGGGTCTTTAGATTTAATCACAATTGTTTCCAGGAAACAAGCGACAACAAAACTGCCTTGGATTTTAGAAATGAAACATTCAGATGCACAAGAGTCACAGACAGGACTCTGCCAAAAGCCTGCCCAGGCTCACAAGGGTGGGCTTTCATCACCTTGGGCATTGCTACAAGATGAGCAGGAACAGAGCAACAGCAGGTGACAGAGCACAGACAGAAGTTCCTGGTGGAGCTGCAACACCTATGGGTTGGATTGCTTCTGCACAGAGGTCAGGATGGATCCTAGAAAAAAGATATTTTCCCTAAAAGCCTCTTTATGAAGGGGAGAAAAAACCCAACAAACCAAAAGTACCACCACCAATCAGCCAGTCAAGCATTTTTGATAATTATTCTGAAAAGATGCAAAGCCAAGGCAAGAAGACATCAAAAAAAGCCAGAAGGAAGTTCTTTGGAGAAAGTTCATAAAAATTCAAATATTTCTGTATATTTTTTGTACCTTTTTGATTTTGTGAATAAGCATTTTCTGATTTATGCTTAACTGAGACAATATTTCCTTACCCTCATGTTCAGTGATCCAAAAACTCAATTTCTTGAAACCTCTGTGCTTCAAAATTCTTCATTATGTAAATAATTAAATAAATCTCTTTAAGTGATTACTGCTTGTTTCCCACCCATGCTGGTTTTAAAACAGAACTTAGAAAAGAATAGCAGAGTATAAAATTACATCAGAAGACAAAGAGATGGGGAGGAAAAACACGCAAAGGAAAAGTGTCTTAAGATTGGGAGTAAAGTAATAACAATTACAGATTATTTCTGCAAACTCAGAAAGTCATAAACACCAGAACTGCTGGCAGAAGAAGTAGCAGAAGATTTACAGGAAACCAAAGACATTTTAATCTGGGGGACTAGGAGGTAATGGTCCTTAAGTGTCATCATATTGGTAAGGCAGTAGCCAAAAAGTGCTTTATAAGTGCCTGCAATGATGTGTCAAAGTGATTTTTTTGGCAAGGTAACAACAACCACAGGAACAGCCTCAGTGTTTGCTTTCTTACAGGTTCTCTTTTCAGAAAATACTCCAAATCCTTGCAGAAAATGTGCATTAAACACAATACCAATTTCTCTTTAAATCTGGCTAACACATGCTCATGAGGTCACCTGACTTGGATGGTATTTTTTAAAAATTTGCCTTACAGTGATCAAATTGCCTGCATGTTTGGATGAGGTGGGTACAATCACCATCCCTCCCTTCTTCTATTCCTGCCTCAGGAAGCCAACAAAGAGGGTTTTTTTCCTCTTCTTTTGCTTTTCCCACAGCACTTGAAATAGGACATCATGAACATGGATTCAAGGAAACCTATTCCACGTTTTCTATCCTCACAGCTAAAACTTAGTGTATTTCTTCCTCCAATACCCATTATTTCAGCAAATAAATAAAAATAATATAACCTATTGAAAATTAATGGCTTATGTTATATAGTTTTATATATTATATTTAGTAATTTGATATATAATGTATAATAGAATAGAATAGAATAGAATGTATAATAGAATATAATATAATGTATAATATAATGTGTAATGTGTAATGTGTAATGTAATGTGTAACGTAAAATAATATAAGTATTACATTATATATATTTACATTATATAAATATGTATTATCTATTTCTATTATATAATTTCTATTATACATTTATGTATATATATTTATTTTATGTGATTTATTATATAGCTTTATAAATAGTTTATATAAAATCCTAGCCAGGAGGAAAATAAAAGAAATAACAGCTACTTTAAATCCCAAATCCTATTATCACCATATTAACTAATTAACATCAATGCAGATCCACTGGAGAAAATCTGAGACATGTCTCCAAACAGAATATTTCACTTGGAGACTTTACGTCCCCAAATCTGGGTGCTGTGAGCACAAGCTTGGGGGTGAGGGTGGGATCTGGAGTTTGCACAAAGTCATTCCTCCTCTGCAGCATTTCAAAGAGTCATTAACCTCATTAAAGGGCACCTTTAAAAAGCCAAAATCTTCCAGATTTCCATCTCCTAATTCCATCCCCCAGGGCTCCAGATCCTGTCTGTCCATGTCACAAGATCACTTGCAGAGTCCAAAACTTCTCTCCTGCATTGCTCCATCTGCCTTTATACTCCTGTTAGTCCAGACAGAGGTTTTACCTCCTTTAATCATTACTGTTAAGATGCTCCTTTGCTTTCCCATTGCTGTAACAATGATTTCACTGAATTTTGAGCTGTTTTTCCCTTGAAGAATCAGCCATTGCAGATGGATAATTGTATGGAGAGTAACACTGCAGATGTCTGGTTTTATTCCCATTACTCTGTCTCTCCATAGCAGGAACTGCAGCTTTTACCTCTCCCTCACCCTGAGATGTGACTTTGATCTTGAAACTGGAGTTGTTTCACTGCCCACAGTCAGGTATGTGGGAAGATTTTCTTGTCTCTTTCTATTAGCCCAGATAAGACAGAGAGAAGACAGAAGTGAAACTCCCAGGTCAGAAATACAGCTGAAACTCTGCAGTCAGGGACTGATTCTCTCCAGCTGGATGCCATCTCTGCTCCTGCCAGAACCCCTCCTGAATGATGAAGACAATATCCAGCTTCCTCCCCCCTGCATCCATGAGATTGATGTTTTTGAAAAAGGCTTCACTGGGAAGTAAACCAAATCCACATCTCTCATCACATGAGACTTTACAGTGAGAAGCACACAAAATAATTCTAACCCACTCTGTTCTCAGATCTGATGTTTGCTCTCTGATTTTTAACTAGCTGATTCAATTCTCGCCAGACTTCCTTTTTCCCTAATTACGTTCAAACAATGCAAAAAGTTGTTTCTGTGAGGTTATTCAGGATAAGTGACATGCCATGAACACAACATTGCTAACTCCATCCCCACAGACACAGAGGAGCCTCACCCTGCCCACCAACGTGTGCATTTATGAGCCAGTAACATCCCTCCAGTCATAAACCAGGCTGCAGAAATCAAGACACAACTTTCCTAGAATCAACAAGAACAACTTAAGGAACACACTGTTGCAGTAAACAGCATTTTTAGTTTCAGAGAAGTAGGATGATATTTGATTTAAATCTGAAGTTGGGCTACCAAGAGAAAAAAGAACATTTTTTAAAGAAGCACCTGTCTTTGGAAGGCAGCCACCAGAGCCACCTTTAGACATGCAACAGACTCTTCATCACCTTTTAACACATCTAGGCACTCAAATGATTGAAGGGCAAACTACTTTTACATGGCAACACAACGGCAACCAACAGAAAGACCTGTTGGTTGCAATGATCAGCTGTTTTTGTATACAGGTCTGCAAGAGTAAGGTGTATTCTTTAAATTATACTTGTTTGATTTACAAGAATTGGGTTTCAGGTAATGCAGACACTCTGTGTCCTCTTAAAAAGCCCCAACAAGCCAATAAAAACCCCAAACCAACCAAAACTTCTCCACCAGCAGTGGGGCAGAAAAGCCTGAAACCAAAATATAAGTGTACACAAAAGCCTCAAACTAGCAAAGAAAATAATCCAGTATTTTTTAAGTTCCCAAATTCCTACACAAAACCACCACTTCAGAGTCAACTAATATTGTTTCTTCTGGGTTTCTTGTCAAATATTCCCTTAGGAAGGAGCTCTGCAGCTTGGAAGCCTGAAATGCTGTAGAGTGCAGCTGATTCACTCAGAGCTACAAGAAAACACAGAGAGCTGATCAAGCTCCAGATTCTCTCCAAGGAAAATCAATGGAATTTGTGATAAAGATTCACTCCAGGGCTGGACCACTGTGAGTCAGTGAGAGAGGCAAGGGCATGGTGTTAAACTGCTGGGATTGCTTTGATAGATAAATAGAAATTAAATACACAACACATTTGTGGTATAGATATATAGAAAATAACTACACAACACAGTTGTGGTAATAGGTGATATATTAATGCATGTGAGAGAGGTATCCAGGCTCTGAAGGGGTTTGAGGGACACGTGTGGGGGCACAACTGCCTTTGGCTTGCACTCAGCAGTCCTGAATAGAAGTTAAATGGACATTAGTAAGGGGAGAAATACATTAAAGAGGAACAAAGCAGTGTTATTATAATCAGCTGATGAGGCCAAGAATTAGTGTCACACACAGCTGCCACACACATGGAGCCAGTGGTTGCCCTGTTGAGCTGCTGCCAGTCCAAATGCCAAATTTCCTATCCCCACATGGTTCTGTGGCCTTTCCAAAAGGCACAAAAGCCATGGTGATCCCAGATAACCTTTTTCTTTTCCTGTAAGGATGTCTCAAAATTAGCCCAGCTTTCTTCACTGGCCATAGCTAGTAACTGCTTCCCAGCACCAATTAATTTTGTGTTTAGCACTTTGTGATAAAGACATTCAAAGCTATTTTCATTTAGCATTAGACCGCTACCTACATGTGAGCATGACACATTTTTCTCTATGGAGATCAGGCAGATTCTGAAGGCAAAGGGTGCCAAAAATACCAATCCCAGCCCATGAAAAAGCATTTCTGCCAACCAGCCATTCTTTGGAAAGAAAGTTTTCTTCTCTTGTTCTCTTTGTGCTGGAGGAGGTACCATCAGTTTGGCTACTTGGAATCACAGGCTATGCTGTAACCTTCATTCTGAATTTTACTTTCTGCACAGCTACTGCCACAAAAACCTCCAGGTCCCACAAAATCCATTCAGGGCTCTGAAGTTCCAGGAAACCAGATAAAGTTCAGACCAGGCAGCTGGAATATTATCATTGTTATGTGTCTAATTCAGGATATTAAACTGTGGGGCTTGTATGGATGAGAGAGAGATGAACTGTGTGTATCAGTCAGCTGGGGTTTCTTGCTACCTGAACATCAGCCAAATTGGTGAAAGGAGTTCCCCTAGGACACTCATTATTAATTCCCAGTTCTCTTGACTGTGAGCATTTCAACACATGCTGGTCAGCACCAGAAGGGAGTCTCTGAGGAGCAGAGAGCTATTTCATCCTGACAGGCATATTTTTGTAAATTCCTATTCTTAATTCTAGCAAAAATTATGGCATAGCTCAATTTAAGATGGAGGGGGAAAAACCCAAAAAACCAAGCAAACCAAAAATTCCCATCATGCTGTAGTTTCACAGAACCACAAGATCTCCTGAGCTGGGAGGGACCCCCAGGATGACCCAGGGCAGCTCCTGTCCCTGCACAGACACCCCAAGAACCCACCCTGAGCATCCCTGGCAGCGCTGTCCAAACACTCCTGGAGCTCTGGGCACTGCCAGCACCTCTGGGGAGAACCTTTCCTGATATCCAGCCTGACCCTCCCTGGCACAGCTCCAGCCATGCCCTTGGTAACTTAAACTACTTTGTCCTGTGTGCTGGTTTGGAAGCAAAACCAGTGAGAGACTCCAAGTCAAAAATACAATTTAATAGGGAAAAAGAGAAAAATAAAATACATGCAATAGTACAAAAGAAAAACCACTGACAGAGTCAGAATACAACCTGACACCCTGCTAGTGGTGGTAGTGGCCCAGATGAAGTGGTCTTGTTGAAGCAGTGATCCTGTAGAAAGCTCTGGTAGCTCTTGTCCTCTGGAAACCAGTGGGTAAGGGCTGCTCTGGTGCTCCAAATCTCAGTTTTTATCTGGGTAGGAAAGGCTTGGCTCTCCCCCTGGCTGGAGCATCTCCCAGTGGGATGATGTAATTTTATCAGTCATGCACTGGGACTCAATGGCCCAGCAGCAGATGATATCTCCTGGAGGGAGGATGGGCTGTGGGAAAGATAAAGATGATTGCCCCAGCTGGTTTAAAGATGGCCCATTAGCAGATAATATGTGCCAGGAGATAAGGGTCACTGCCCCACCTGGCTGCAGCAGATGGTGATAGAATACAGACTTTTGGGCACATTTTTACATTGTAACCTTGGACATCCTAACAAGAAAAATCTGAGCTGGTAGCTCAGTGATGCTGGGGTTGATCAGCAATCAGCAAGTGCTGGTGGCTAAATGCTCTTTTTGGACTAAAGTTTGAATTCTGGTGGCATTGTTGACCATAGGCTGGGGTTATATAGAGGTAGAAGAGGAGGCCAGACAGGACATCTCTGCTCCCACACCTCTCCCTGCACCAGGTGATGAAATACCAATTTATTTATAAATGTATAGATATTTGGTCAAGACTATTTCCTTCTGCACTGCTGGAGTCAAAGGAAAATGAAAATTCAAACTAAGAAGTTGTCCCATGGCTGATGCTGAGAGACCCTAAGCTTTCAAGGGGATGGAAACACGAAGTAAAGCTTTGTGCCTACACAAACCTGACTTTAGGAAGGGGAGCATGCCTCCAGCAGCAGGTTTACAGCAGGTCTTTGTCAGGCTTGGGCTGAGTTCCACACATTTCAGCTCCCACTATTTCATTTCAACCCCTCTGCCCAGCCTCATTCAAGGGCAGCTTCTCAAACACCAGAAGGTCTTTCAGTTTGTGTTTTGAAGACAGAAGGCTTCATAAATTTCTGAACTTCACTCGTCCTCAGCAGTGGAAAAGCTGCTGGAAAACACCAAAAGGTTTCAGGGCTTGCTCATTCACATGCAAATGGGCCACTGGAAAAAGGGCAACAAAACCAGTCACAGCACTGAGCAGTTTTCCAATGATACATTCCTGCACAGATACCATAAAATCTCATTTCTCACAGGGATTCTCAACACTGTGTCACTTCCAGATGTTGTCCTACTGTGGTCCACATCCAGTTCTCAGCTGCCATCCCCCAGCAGATGTTTCTCTTCATGCTACAGTCTGTAAATATTTTGCCTTCAGCAGAAATCTATTTAAGCAGTATTTTTGAAGTTCAAAGAACTGCTTGGTTTCTTTTCCAGCCCTGTGTGTGTTTCTATCTGCAAGGAGAAGCAAAGGACTGTAATTTCTTTCTCTTTTAGTTCATGTGTCACCATCAGCCTGGGGTTTACTACAAAACTGACTGAGAGGTTACATTTTCTGAAATTGCAATCAATGATCAATTTTCAAAATGCAGATTTAAAACCCCTTGAAATTTTCTGTCACTGAGGGAGCACAAAAACAGCAGAAAGCTGTTACTTGAACACAAGCTCAGAGAAATAATACAGGAGTATTCTTTGATACTACTGTCTGCATCTCACAATTACTTTAGGAGGTTTTCCCATCTCCATGAGAAAGAATTTCTTTCACAATTTGATTAAAAACTGATCTTTAATAAAGATATTAGAAGACAGATGTTATTAAACTAATTAGAATTTTATTTACCCTGCTATTCTTATTTTTCCTAAAGTTCATTAAACTTGCTTTAGAAGTTTTTCATTTATTTTTTAATAAAAACTCCTTATAATAAATTATTAGAAGCTTAATAACTTATTAAATTTCCAATAAGTTATTAAACTTCTTATAAGTTATTAATATTATAAGCTCTTAAAAATAATAGGAATAGCAGGGGGTAAATAAATAAGCCAAATAAAAATTTGACTACATAAACTTCCAGAGAGTTTAACTTATTAGAATTTTATTTATTTTCCCTCTGCTTATTATTCTTACTATTTCTGAAGTTCACTTTCTTGGTTTCAGCCAGAATTTTCTACAGAAAACAATACATTTTGTTTCAACATAAATATAAATGTATGACACATTTCTGTTCTTTTTCCTTTTTGTGTATTATTTTACTATTTCTTCACAGACAAATCTGCATAGTAAATACTTAAAGAACAGATGCAATAAATGAATTTATTGTTATTTCTAAATGGCAGTTAATAGTTAAACATACAGCTGGTTGTTCTGTATTCAGGAAAATACAGCAACCTCTCAAGCTGTCATTTTGAAAATTATAAATCTGAACATTTAGGCTTGAACACAAATCTTATTTCATATAATCTGAGTTGTATTTAAGCAGACAAGGAGAAGAAAATTCTGGAAGCTGCTGAGTCCCTGCAGCAATGGAGAAATACACAACTCCAGTCCCATGGGCAGCCTCTTTGAATCAATCCAACATGGGACAACATCTCCAGATATGTTTCAGACTTTTGCTGTCTCTGCTCTTGCTTTGGGAGCTGAAAGGATGTTTCATGGAGTCTGAGAGAAGTCAAAGACAACTGGCCTCCAAAACCAGTTGATTTTTGAAATATTTACCAGAGAAAAGGTGTTGCACTGAAACATGCCCAGAGCAAGCTGGAGAAGTGACTGCCTGGACAGATAATTTTGTGGATCCTTTAGGAAAGGAAATGTTACTGACTGGACCAGGTCATAAAAACAAATGTTGGATTTTGTGTAGATGATCTCAAAACCCCATTTCTGGGATCTTTTAAAGACTCCAGAGCCCAACTTTTAGATTTCTCTTCCCACCCTTGAGCCCACACAAACACACAAGCTTGAATCCCATGCCAGAGCTCAGGCTCCATTGGTAAACATTCACTTAGGCTTCCCAAAACATTTGCTGACAAAACAAAACCTTGTGCATTTCTTAAATTGCTTCATCACTCACTGCAAGTAGTCTTGGAAGTTCCCAAGTTTCTTTGGGATACTCTAAAATCTAAAAAAAAAGATACTCTAAATGCACCATTTTCTGTCTCTGCACAGTAAGAGTGGGATTCTTCCATTGGACCAAGTTGGTCCAAGCCCCATCCCTTGAACACTTCCAAGGATGGGGCAGCCAAGACTTCTCTGGGCACCAGAAAAATAACTCCATTATATAAGTTATATTCCTGAGAAGTCATGCATTTTTTAGCTTTTTTTTTGCTGTTTAACAGACACTTTGAATACAGTAACATGCTAAACATAATTGCTAGAACTGAAAGCAGTGTATTCTCTGAGTAGGATGAGACAACTAACATTACCTGATGTCTGGCACAGGTAGGTCACAGTGCAGTATAAAAATGCCACAGTTTTGCTCTGGACACTTTTCCCTCTTTCTAAGCACCATTCTGGGGTTTCTCTCCTGTGAGCACTGCAGAACTTCCCTTTGTGCTCATTCCCTGAAAAGGTCTCAGCAAAGTTGATTCACGAGATCAGTTTTCCTCTCTGACACCCATCATGACAGCTTGCAGTTTTATTTCCTGATTTCCAGCTTCTTTATTAGAAGTGGAGAGCAGAGAGAGCGAGCAGGGGCGAAGCCAGGGCAGCCCTTGGGAAGTTGTCCTGCTTGGAGGTGTCCCAGAGGCACAAAGGAGCTGTCACAGGACACCTGAGGCTCAGGAGGAGCTGCCAGGTCCCCGTGGCTTCACCCTCAGCAGGGTTGAGCAAGGGAGGATTTACTCCTCTTATTTCCTCTGAGGGTCTTTGGCACAGGTCAATCTCCTTGATACCAAAGTTATGAACCACAGCAACTTCAAAGGCACGAAGGCTGAGAAAATATAGATGTAAATTATATTCCATAATCAGAATAATTGTGACCAGAGAGAACTGAAAACATATTTTATTCAGTTTCCTGGACTATTTTACAAGCAGCTCCATCTAGAGAGAGGAGTGAAAGAGAGAAAACCCACTGATATAAAAACACATACTTAGTTCAACTGCTGTTCTAATTTTATTGACAATTTTTTAAGCTCTTTGAAGTATTTTTAAGCCTGCACTGCATAGGGATCTTCCTTAGGTCTGTGCTGACAGCCTCACTGGATGGCATTTCTGGCCTCCTTCTTTCTTGTTTGTCTTTTCCATTCTAAGTAAGGTTTTTTTGTCTGAAGAATATCTGTTCTTGCCAGGTCAGTATGCTCAAGCTGGAAGAGGAATTTGCAGGCCTCTTTCTCTCCATGCATGAAGGCCACACTAGCAAATCACAGCAATGTCAGTAATGCTCCTTCATCAAAAAAAAAAAAAACAAATCAAAACAAATTTGGATATTGGTCGATGGTCTTCAAATTCACTTTTTTCCAAAGATAGAGGGAAAACCCACAAACCTCAATACTTCTAGCAAAAGCAGAGACATACACAATCACAAAATCATAGAATCATGGAATGGTTTAGGTTGGAAGGACCTTAAAGCCCACCCCGTCCCACCTCTGCCAGGCAGGGACACCTTCCACTGTCCCAGGCTGCCCCAAGCTCTGTCCAACCTGGTCTTGGACACATCCAGGGGCAGCCACAGCTGCTCTGGGCACCTGTGCCAGGGCCTTACACCCTCCCAGGGAGGAATTTCATATTCTCCACTGAGGATGCCTTTAAATAGCCAAAGCTGGCAGGAGCAGCAGGGATCTTACCTGGCCACTCACTCTCATTTTGATCTGCTGGTCACCACATCAGGGTAGCATTATTATGTATTGGATTGGATTGTTGGATTAATTTCAGGCAGCCATGCTCAAATAATTAATAGAGCCTCAGGTTTGGGGAATAGGAATCAGGAAGTTGATGTATGTGGGCAAAGGAAGAGCAGAGAACACTGACTGCCACAACATCCTTGTGTCCAGGGGAGGACATGAGAGCAACAAGTGGGGCTGGGCCCCATGTGCCCTTTATGGCAGCTCAGGATTGCCCTCAGCTCATTGCCATCCTTGGGAAAATCTACATTTGTGTGGAGCAAGAGACACAACCTACACAAAGCACTGCAGCATTGCACAACTGACCCCTTAAAGGAGGAGAAACGAGAAAGAGAAATGTGTCACTTATTAAGAGAACAATAATAAAGCACTGACCTCTGCAAAAAAACAAAAAGAACATTCCTAACATGGAAATTATTTCTTGAGGACTCACCAGACTTTTGCCTTAAACCTTCCCTCAGCCCCAAAGACAGTATTTTTTCAAATTTACTATTTCAAGGAGATGCCACCAAACTGAAAGAAAAACTTTATGGAACATCTGGAGGGGAATGTGACCTTCCCACTGCAGGATTTCAAACACCAGCATTGATCTATCCTAGATCTAAGAGGATATCAAGGCCAGATGCTGCTGTGGATAGTCAGACTAAAGAGGTGATGGTGTACTCCTTCCATTGCCTTTTTCAAGCACTCAGATCTTTAACCAGCCTTGATAAATCAAGCCTTTCAAAGCCTGATCCAAACAGATGAATGAATATTGTTTTCATTTTAAGGATTAAAAAAAAATGGGGTAAATCTTATTCTGGATCCTAGAAAACCTGCAGAATCAAGAAATGGCATGGTAATTACATGCTTGCTAAATGTGTTCCAATAATCCCATTATTCTGTGTCTGGAGACTCAGCCTTTGAAGTTTTTCTTCAATTCACTCACTGTCTACGTTGTCAGACACTCAAAGTTTGAGTTATTACAAGTTTCATAATTTTCACAGAAGGCCCATTTTCAGAGATGCCCCCCCCCCACAATGGATCGTTTACTAGATGTTGTCCTAGAGAACAGATTAAATAATACAACTGCTTGTTGCTCAATGTCTGCCTAACAGAAAATTCCTCCTGGTCTTGTTCATTGTTGCTTCATTAATAAACACACATTCACTTAGGCTTCCCAAAACATTTGCTGACAAAACAAAACCTTGTGCATTTCTTAAATTGCTTCATCACTCACTGCAAGTAGTCTTGGAAGTTCCCAAGTTTCTTTGGGATACTCTAAAATCTAAAAAAAAGATACTCTTAATTCACCATTTTCTGTCTTTGGACAGAAAACAGAACAGTAAGAGTGGGATTCTTCCATTGGACCAAGTTGGTCCAAGCCCCATCCCTTGAACACTTCCAAGGATGGGGCAGCCACAGCTTCTCTGGGCACCAGAAAAATAACTCCATTATAGAAGTTATATTCCTAAGAAGTCATACATTTTTTAGCATTTTTTCTTTTTTTTTGCTGTTTAGCAGACACTTTGAATACAGTAAACTGCTAAACATGATTGCTAGAACTGAAATCATAGTAAAATACGTGTATTCTCTGAGTAGGATGAGACAACTAACATTACCTGAGTGTCTGGCACAGGTAGTCACAGTGCAGGATAAAAATGCCACAGCATTCCCTAGGCACGTGACAGATGGAGCACTGCAGCTGAGAACACCAAGTTTGTGCTTTAAAACCACACTTGGGGCAAAACAAAACTTCTGGTGAAAATACCAGGTCCAGTGGAATTTCTGTTAAGTAATGTATTTTTTCCAGGTCTGTGGGGCTGCACACAAGCTGTTCTTGCACTGCAAGCTGAGTTCAGGTGGAAGATAAGGAAGAGATGGGGAAGAAATGGGGTGGTTTCCATGGATTTCCCAGAGCTGGCAATCCCCTCAGTGCAGTAGCCGTGCTCCCAATCTGCTCCCCTGCAGCCAGGGAGATGCTGAGCCTGTGCCACCCATCAACAGCAAAATGAAGAAGATGTTGTGTGCTGCTCAGGAATGTGTTTGTGGTGGAGCACTGGCAGGAACAGAATGTCCCAGGCACCAGAAGTTCAGCTGGAGCTTGTGGCTCCAGATTCCCAAAACCAGGCAGAGCCTGCCCACGCCAACTCTGCTCAAACCTCCTACTCCCTTCATGTTGCTCCTAGATTTCTGTCCAGGATTTCTGGACAGGAATACAGACACCCTGTCCTAAACAAAAAGAGAACAGTAGCTTCAGTCCATGCACTCAGCAAAACTGAGAAACCTCCCTTCAATGAAATCTGTCATATTACTGTAGCATTTCTGTCCATTCACAGAAAGGGAAACAATGTGCTCCACAGCTGAGTGATGTGTCCCAGCCTCGGGTGAGGCTTTTGTTCTTCCCAGTTCCCAAAAAAGCACCACCAGCCATGTAAGCATCATCTTGGCAATGATTAACATTTTTTCCATAGGCACAAAAGAAACTGAGCATCCATTTCTCTTATGTAAAACCTTTCATTAAATGCAATTGGACTTTATAGATGACACTGGTTATAAATAAGACTGACAACCCTAGCAATCAGATGGAAGTTTGGGGTAGCACATCCCACTCACAGAGCACTTCTGGCAGCACATCTTTTACTCAGGAGTCAAAGAGGAGCATGTTTAGCTAAAGCCAGACAACACACTTCCTGGAACTCTTCTTAGAGGAGTTGGATGGCAGATAGGACAAGTAAGTGTGGAAACACTTCAGAGAGGTGTTTTGTGGTTTCTCTTTCTGGGAGACACAGCTGTGTGGGTCCTGCAGAGGTGAAGGGTGATCCCTTCAGGTGGTGCAGAATCAGCCAAGTTCCCCATGCTCTGCAAGCACCACCATGGTCATTTCTGGACCTCCCCAGCCACACTGGAGTGGGGCTTCCCCAAAATGTGGCTCTTCTGCTTCTGCCTTCACTGCCCCACCAGCTGAGCCCTGCATGGGGCTGGGGGAGAGGCAGGACAGAGGAACCCCCAGTCCAGCCCCATTTCCAGGCAGGCTGGAGCAGACATGGAAACACTGGGAGGGTGGGGACCCCTCAGCACCCTGACACCACAGGGTTTAAAAATTATGTGACAAGAGGTTTGTGCAAAAAAAGAGAAAAGCTTCTTGGCCACTTCTGCTGTAATACCAGAAGGACATGCCATGGACCAGAGGAATAGGATATTTTAATATTGAGATAAAATTGATGCAAGCAGGAGTGGGAAGTTAAAAAGAAAGGCTCTTGGCTCCCTGGATAAAGCAAAGGAGAACCTGTTAAGTAAAGAGAGGGGAGCTGTGAGCACCAAGGCTTTGCTGCTCTGGGAGCAGAGTGCTGCAAGGTGCAGATCAGTGCTGGCACCCACCCTGCCTGGAGCACTTACACCATCACTCAACTCTTTTGCAATGCTTCACACATTGTCCCTGTCCAAGATACAGCCACTTCAGCTGGCAGTGTTGTGGTTCCATTCAACTGCAGCCAGCTCTGATGATAAAGAGCAATAGTGTCTGCCAGTTGCTTGACATCATCCATTTAGGGAAAAGATCAAAACTGTGGGTTCTGGATTTATCCTCTAAATTTTCACATGCTCATCTAAATTCTGTGCCTTCTTTTAGCTGATGAAAACAATCCACATTCCTTTGTCTTATAACAACTTTAGATTTTAGAATAGAGCAGATATTATAAAGAGTTATTAACCTGCCCTCTGCTCTCATGCTGCTCCAAGAATTTTCCAGATTTTCCCAAATATGTGATGGCTTGGACACCACGTGTCCCTGAGAGCAGGTCTGTGCCTTAGACACACCTTAGCTCAGGCTGCCAGGACTCCTGGCAGTGACTGCTGGGGCTGTGCTGGGTCCCCAACAAACCACTGAACATGTTTAGGCAGGAGGCACCCAAGTTTTCTCTGCAATGTGCTGCCTTCACTGGGTGCACAATTGTTCTGATAGATGTTATGTTTTGTCTTGATGTGATCACTCTAACTAGAAAGGAAATTGGATAAATACTACAAGAAGAACTGATCAAAAAGAATAGGCAATACTGGCTATGGCCATAATTCCAGATTCCATTAAGATTTTACCGTTTAGTTTTGAAGTAAGCACAAAGGTAAGAACCTTCTTGCACATCTTGATGGGGCTGTGAAGTTATCTAGGCCATCCTGAGAAAAGATGTGTTTTTCCTTGATTAAAAGTGAGGATTTTGTTGCAAAGTTGGTCCTTTGTGCCCATTTGCACAGGCTTTCAAACTGGGAGTTTCTGCACCAGCTACACAGAACCATGAGTCAAGATTTACAGAGAGTTTAAAATGACCAACCAAGCCCCACTCAGACCTGTTGACTTCAGTCACCTGAAGATTTGGTTCTCATGATGAAATATATTTCCTCAGTGCTGAATTTTATTACTACTAGGCTGACAGAAAAATGACATAATAAAATTTTGTTGCTAGAAAGGGGATGGTAGAAAAATACATAGATTGAGAGAGAAGAGACTACATCCTATATAATATTGCCTTATATTGTATCTTCAGTCAGAATTATAACACTTCTAGGAAAAAGCAAAAGATGTTTTTCTTAAAATACCTTCAGTGACAAAAATATGTAATTACCTTTCTCAGCTAAATTTTCAGCTACTATGCACCTGAAGAACCATGTTTGGTGAATATACCACCAAATTCCCTGGGGGAAATTTGCTGTGTAATCACTGTCATAGGAGGCTGAAAGAACCTGAAGTTTTGTGAAGAAGGCTCCAGCTTGTTCTGACAAGGTTATTTGCTAATCATATATAAGGCCAGGCTCAGCCTGATGCAAATGGAAGAAATTTGAACAAAAGAAAAATCAAGGGAAAATACTGAGAAGGAAATAAAATTATATGGTTTGCCCTTAAAAATGACAAAAAAGAATAAAATTCTGTGGTTACATCTTGAAATGAAGTACCCTTTCAACGACAAAGGATTAACTGTTCTGAGTTTTCTATCTTGACTGCATACAACAGAAGTCACTACAAAACAATTTCATAACCAGATAATAAACAATATTTTCATCTACTGAAAGCCTCACTCTCAGCTATAGACCATCACTCACCCAAGGGCCTGCATTGCCCCAAAACTTGTGAAGACCTTCAACATTTCTTCTCACTGAAATAATCCCTGGGACATTATTTCACCATCTTCCCTGTGGTTCCAATCTTTATGCTTTTATCTGCTTCAAGGGATTCTGTGCTCTTATTGCCTTCTTGGGAAAACTGGAGGGAGTAGATTGCTTACATGTGTAGCTGCAGTGGCCATCCTCAGCACTGACCAACATGCTGTCCCAGGCTGTGTGTGGTACAGCTGGGCCTGTGAAAAAGCACAGCTCTCCTTGTGCAATGCTTTCAGCCCAGCTCTGCTGTCATGCCGCCAGCAAAAAATAAATATCCACAAGTGTTGTGTGCAGTAAAAAGAAGGAGAAGGTTTTTAGGGCTGCACAATGCTTATTCATGCTTAGAAATTGCTTAATAAAAATTTCCATTCAAGTAAATGCCCTTAGACTTGAGAAAGGCAGAGCTGAGAAAAGGAAATTGAAAAGAAGCTACCCCAGGCCCTGGTGGCAGAGGTGATGGTCAAGGAGGTCTTGGAGGAGCAGGACTCACTTCACCCTGTCCAGGTCAGGGAAGCAGGAATTGCTTTGGATGCTGTAGTTCCAGGCTTCTTCCTCTCCCCTTGGCCTGGTGACATCCCCTTGAGTGTCATCAACACCAGGCTGTGACATACAGCTTCTCCTCCCAGCCCTTGACTCACACAACAGAGGGTGATGACCAAAGGCAAGACAGAGGTAGAGAAGTGTTCTTTCTTCTGGTGTTATTTGAATCTTTCTTTTCTGTGAGTGTGGTTCATACAAGTGGAACATTTCATCATTAGAGCATCTCTCCTGTAAGGAAACACCAAGAGAATTGGGATTGTTCAACCTGGAGAAGGCTCTGGGGAGATTTTATTGCAGTGCCTGAATTGCTCTGAGAGAGCTGGAGAGAGATTTTGGACAAAGGCCTAAAGTGCCAGGACAAGGGGCAATAGCTTCTCACTGCCAGAGGGAAGGGTTAGATGGGATATTAGGAAGAAATTCTTCCCTGTGAGGGTGGGCAGGACCTGGCACAGGTGCCCAGAGCAGCTGTGGCTGCCCCTGGATCCCTGGAAGTGCCCAAGGCCAGGCTGGACACTGGGCCTTGGAACAGCCTGGGATAGTGGAAGGTGTCCCTGCCCAAGACAGGGTGGGCTTTGAGATCAAACACAAAGAGTTCCAGGAGTGCTGGAGTCAGGCTGTACAAAATGCCACTGACCCTTCCACGTGCTGCCCAACACCAGAGGCTTCTGGGCACCTCCCTGGACTCAGCAGTGCCCTGGCAGAGTCAGGTCACTGCTGCAGGACAGCATCCAACCCACACTGTCCCAGGGCCAGGATGGATGACACCAACACCCCAGCAGCAGCAATGCACTCCAACCAGGCTCCCAAACACCCCCAATGCTCATTGTGGCAGCTTTTTGCCTCAGCCTCCTGCCCTGTGTGGCCAGGTCAGACTCTGTTCTGCAGTACTTGACCCTGACTTGCTGTGTCCCTGCCCCATCTTGTGTCTCCAGGCCATGACAGTCCTACAGTGTGTCCCTTCTCTTCTTCAGGAGTGGGGACAGAGGAGCCAGTACCAGCCTCTCTCCTCTTGGTGGCCATTAGTTCTCCATTTTCTGAGCAGGGTGCTGGAGCAGCACCATGGCATCCTGGGATCAGTGAGTGTCCTGAGCCTGGGAGGGAAGGAAATGCTCTTCTGCTGGGAGAGAAAGGTTTCCCACTGGGGAAGGGGACACAAGAACAGCAGCCTCAAGTCCTCATCTACACATTGTTCTACAAACCATCTTCCTCAGCAGAAGAGGCCAGGGTCTCATCAGAACTTCCTGGCAAAGGATGAACAAGACAGCAAGACAAAGAGGCCAACCGGAGCCCTTTGCCTTCCCTACAGACCACAAAGCTCAGTGGCCTTTTCTAATTCCCCAGAAACTAGTCAGAAATGCAGCACTCAGCTTGACTTTAGGGCTGGGTACTCGAAGGTTGCTGTTGCCCACCATGACTGAGGTGGGAAGACAACTGGAGGCCATGGGACCTCATGCCCCTGGAGCAGGTGAAGTGCCTGCTTAGCAAAGCCTAATTTATTTTTTGATGGTTGGGGTGGGTTTTAAGAAAAAAAAGGAGACCATTCTGACCATTCTGCTTCTCTGACAAAGAAAGTACCTTCTTTGAGAAGAGACACTTCAGGATGATCTAATTGTGGCCTTCCAGGACCTGATGGAGAGAGAAAGATGGAGAGAGACTATTTACAAAAGTCTGGAGTGAGAGGATAGAGGGAATGGCTTCCCACTGAGGGAGCAGGGGGAATGCTAGGATATTGGGAAGGAATTGTTCCCTGTGAGGGTGGAGAGGGTGGCACAGGGTGCCCAGAGGAGCTGTGGCTGCCCCTGTGTCCAAGGGTCCAAGTGTCCAAGGTTGGCTGGGGCTTGGAGCAGCCTGGGACAGTGGAAGGTGTAAAGGTCCCTTTCAAGCCAGGCCACTTGATCACTTTGTAATTCTTGGAAGGAATAGAAAGGAAACCAATAGACTTCATTTTATGATAGGGCTTTGCCTTCAACATGTGACAGCTGCCAACAGCAAAGGCACAAAACAAGCAACACAACCCACAGAGCAGAATTAATCAGAAGTTTCTTCCTTCTCCAGAAGTGCCCATGGGTGGCTCTCCTGTGCCCTACATACGTGATGTACAAATTATTCAATCTTCTGATGCACACTTCTATTGTGTAACTAAAGGATGGGATGGATTGACAGCAGAATTCCCAGCTGACACCACACAGGAGAGGGAGGAAAGAAATTATAACCCTTCCAAAGTACAGCCCCTCTCAACGTGTTTTGGATATTCAATATAAGCAAGACCACTCACATCTCTCCTTCACTTCACCCCTTACTTTTAAAAGCAGGAAGCCAGACCACGATGTCCCAAGTGCAGCCAGAGGAAGGCCCATGAGAAAGGTAGGTGGTAAATGCACTTGGAGGCTCCTCTCTAATGTGCTGAGCACACCCTGCTGTGCCTCCCCCCTGTGCCACGAGCCCTCGCGCTCCCAGAGCTCTGCCATTCCCTCCTTTGCTCCAGGGGCTCGTTTCAGGAAAAATAAATCTAGACAGAGGCCTTAAAAGCTGAGTTACCTAAGAAGCTCTAGATAAATCAAAGGATTTAGTAGGATTAATTTCACCAGACTTGCAGTGGAATTTCTTGCCATGAGAAAAGCCAGAACTGCCAGTCAATGTACAGCACTTTTATGACATTCCAGTCTGGCTGGAAGTAGGCTTTCTTCAGCTACATTCCTGGGGTGAGTAAGTTCTTTGTGGTATAAGTGGATGTTTTGCTTTTATTAATAAGTTATTAATTATTTTCTATTTTTCCTTATTGTTTTAAATTACAACAAAATATTTTCAGAAGATACAGCTCCAGCGAGAACTCTAGATGTGATATGGATTGTTTAGTTAGCTAAAACAAACATACAGGGGCAGAAAAATCTGTAGTTTAAATAGTCTGCTTATATGTAGGCATAAATAGATATATATTTTACATTTAAAATAGCAGCACAGATTGGTTGAAACTTGAAGATTATAACTACTTACAAATTTTTTGTGAAATATAAACTGAATATATTAAAAAAGGAGACAAGTTTTCATTAAATTAAAATATTAATTTCCTTTATGGGCAAGACAGCATTTTCTTTCTGCTTTTTAAATTATAAGCTGGCCTTTAGAAATTGGATAGCTATAGTTTATAAACATATTTTGATATGTTTGATATGTTTCGATAGTTTTACTTCTTACAGAGTTTTGTCACACACCAGCTTCAAATTCTTTATATTATGGGGGATGAATAAATAGCTTCTTCAACGTGAAGAGTTTAATTTTCTGTTTAAGGAGAGATTTCATTGACTGTTGAGTTGGGTTGTTTTAAACCACCTCCAAAACGTTTTTGCTATTATTCCAGCACCTCTTAATATTTTCAGATTAATACAAGATTATACCTGTTATATGTTCAGATTTAGACAAGACCTTTTTCTGACCTACAGAGAATTTTGGAACCTGTAAATACAGTGATAGCATTAACAAAGATCAGATGTCCTGCTGCTTTTCTGGTATAGAAAACAAGAAGGTGGAAGCACTGAATATTTGAAGAATTTGGTGCCTCGGTCTCTAAATGCTGGGTTCCACAAGCACTGAACAAGTTTTACATTTTCTGATTAATTCTAGCAGAGTTTCTGAGACCCTTTTCTTCATTTGGTGAGGGAGGATGGCAAGCCCAGATAATTTTTTTTGTCGGGTAATTAGACCACTGATCTTTGTTTCCAGTATCTTAATTTTTAAATTGTAAAGAAGTAAAAACCAAAATAATTTTTAAATGGTAGGAAGGTAAAAACCAAAATAATTTTCAAAAGAAAAGATGCATTGTGATGCTGGTTTTGTAGTGGATTTTCCCCCCTCCATTTCAAACTCCATTGCAACAAAAAAAATGTAGTGCTTTATCTCAAAACATACAGCAGTACTACTGGAGAAATGTCTGATGCTGAAAAAATGGCATTGTTACTGAATATTATAGGGTCGTTAAAATCCTTTTCTAGTATTAGTGATGAGTTAGAATACAGCTGTAGCAGAACAATTAAATTTGATTTAGGGCATTCCAAGATCCCAACAGTAAAGCCTGTTTTAGTGTTCAGATACATCCCTCACAGCACAGTAACTCACTAAGGTATGAAAAATGTTATAAACATAACATGAATTAACAAAGCTATGAATGCTGCATGTAAATTAGCTATTTAATTAAAATGTTGTTTTTCTTTTATTGAGTTGGCCATGACAACCATCAGAGCCTGTAACTTAAAGTGCAAATAATGTGCAAATTTAATGTAAAATACTGAAGCATTTATCAAACCTCATTTTCTATCTATAGAATATACATACATAGTGAAGATATTTGACATTTTTGACCAAGTTTTGCAGTGGTCAGAAATACAGCAGGTACTTCACAGAGTCATGGAAATGCCTTCCCTAAAAACATTTACATTTTTAAGTCCTAAAAACATTAGTGACAATAAAAAATACATCAGCCACCTTTCAGTTCACGTTGCCATTGCCCCTCTCTTCCCTTCATTGTTCCTAATGCTCTTCTCTTGCTGCCTTTATTCTTCAGGCAAGTGAAGAAACTTTTAACTAAGAACACATCCTTGAAAGCTTTTCCTTTTCCTTATTTTTTTTTAGTGGAAGCAGGATCAAGTCAGACAAGTTTATAACACAAATTTGAAGCATTCAGCCTACTGCTAAAACTCTTCCTGATTAAATCTGAAAGTGAAAGAGAAGGTTAGAATTAACTGTTCATGGACAGTTGCCATTATGAAATTACATAATGAAAGGCATTATGAATAAAGTTTTTCAATAAATACTTTTGCCTTTAATTGTTCCAATCCAAAAGCTCTGATATTTTCAATATTTCCATCATCAATACACTCTATTTCTCTTCTCAGGGATTTAAAGTACTTACATTGCAAAACAAAATCTTATCTCTTATTGACCACCAGGCTCTAAAAATGAGGGTGACAGGTAAAGTAATTAAGTAAAATCTGGTTGAAATACTTTAGATCATCGTGAAAGTGTAAGACAACTCACATTATGAATTTCCAAGCAATGAAAAGGAGTGAGAGAAGATGGGGAAAGTAACCAGAGAATAACAACGGGGAGTGGGAGGTTTATGTTGCATAAACCCAGCAGTAAATCCAGAATCAACCTGTAGATTTCAGTCCTCTTTGACTGCTTCTAGTGAAACAGCATTCTTTGATTTCACAGACTTTCAGACCAACCATTGGACACAAGACCTCTTGAGCCTAAAGTTAAGACATTCTCTTGAGATGCAGCATTATTACACAAATGCAATGCAACAAGTCACAATATTTTACTCAAAAGTGTAAATTGATTGGTTTCACTTTCACTTCATATGTCACTTCTCCCACGGCCAACACTGAGGTTTCTCTAAACATATTTCCAAACATGCCTGTCTTCTCCATTATTTATCACAGAAAAAAAAAAATAATTATAGCAGTACAACTGCAGAATCAGCAGTAAGAGATGTGCCACCGAAATAACAGAGATCCTAAATTGCTTTCCATTGACTTTTGCAAAGACAGATGAGCACAACCTGATATTTCTGGGATACTTTACAGAATATTTTACAGTAAATATTTTACATCTACTCCCATGCAAAAGCAAGAACTATTCAGATATAGCCTGTTTAACCAAGTAGGCTGCTTTCAGGAAGGATCAGGAGCTCAGATGTAAGAGAATGGGAGTTTTCCCTGAGTGCTGGGAGCCCTTCTGCTGGGAGCCCTCATCCAATGACTCATTGTATTGTTCAAACCTCACCCTGTCATGATGCTTCAGACACTCAATTCCTCTATTTTTGATTGTTGTTATCCATTTTCACACATGGATAAGGATTTGCTTGACAGTGATATTCACTCTCTTTTTAAAATAATAGGTGTAAAATCTTCAGATTTCTATTCTGATGTTCCTTCTACTGAAATGCTTTTGCTGTTTGAAATGCAGCTATTTCACATTTGCCTTCCCCAGTCTCTGATGAATGTCTGATTTGACATGGTGCTGACTTCAGCTGATTCTCAGGGCACTGGGAATCATTCTTGTGGTCAGTCATTCTTGTTGAAGATGGAGGCAAAGAATGGATCATGGACCAGGGGGTCTCAGGGTCCTCTGCTGGAGGGCCACGATTGTGAGATTGATCAAATCCCAGTTCACCTTGAAATTGTGTGGGATCTGCTGCCCCAGCTCGATCCCTAAAAATCAATGGGGCCTGATGGGATTTGTCCAAAAATCTTCAAAGAGCTGGTAATGTCATCATAAAGCCTCTCTCAATGATTTTTGAATGATTTTGGGAATCCAGAGAGGGCCCGGCCACCTGGCAGTAGGCAGATATTGTCCTGATTTTCAAGAAGGTGGAAACTCTGTGCCTATCAGTGTCCCTTCAATGCCCAGTAAAATCAGGGGGAAAGGTTATTCTGGGCAGTATTGAAAAACAGCTGGAGGACAATGCAGCCATTGGTCACAGCCAGCACAGCTTCAGGAGGGAAAGTCCTGCTTGTCCAACCTGATTTAACTTCTGTGGAAGTATGGAACAACACCTGGTCAGCCTGGGAAAGCCAGTAGATGGAATTATTTTGGACTTCAGCACAGCTTTCCTATTGTCTCACAGGATTCTTCTGGGCAAAACATCCATCCCACCACTGGGTGGGTGAGCAGCTGGCTGATGGGCTGGGCACAAAGGGTGACAGTGACTGGGGTGACATCACACTGGCACTAGTGAGGCTCCAGGGGGCTCAATCTTCATCCCTGTGACCTGGATGCAGGACTGCAAGGGAAACTGAGGAAGTTCACAGATGATGCAAAAGTGGAAGGAGCTGGTGACTCTCTCAGAGAGCAGGGAGGCCCTGCAGGGAGAACTGGGCCGTCCCCGAGCACATGAAGCTCGGCAATGGGGTGGCCCTGGGAGTGTGGGCAGACTGGGGAATGGGGTGCTGGAAAGCAGCTGCTGTGGATGGCAGGTTGGATGTGAGTCAGTGCCCCAAATGCCAGGAGGGACATCCCTGTGCTGGAGGGCATCAGGCCCAGCAGTGCCAGCCAGGCTAAGGAGGGATCGGCCTGCTCTGCCCTGCAGAGGCCTCACCCCCAGTCCCAGTCTACACACCACAGTATAGAAAAAAGACATTAAGCCCTTAGAGAGAATCCAAAGGTGGCCAAAAGGATGGGGAAGGGTCTGGAGAAGTGTGGGAGCCCAGGGTGTTCCCCTGGCTTCCTTGGGGGCTTCAAGACCCCCTTGATGGGGTCCCCAAAGACCCTCGAATGAGACCCAAGTGTCTCAGGGGCTGGATTCAGCTCCTTTGGAACTATCTGCCAACATTAAGAGAAGAAATGCAAGCTGCAAAAATAAATAGAGTGTAAATTAGGCTCTTAGAATGCAGAATTAGCAGATTTCTAGAATGTTTATATTAAGGGGCACATGGCCAAGATGGAGAATTTGGGGTGTGGATACCTCTTCCTCCTTCTTCTCCGTGTCATCCATGCTGGGTGACATGCTGGCACTGTCAGATTGGATGGGGTCAGAGCTGAATAGTTTAACAAGATTGTATTGTATTGGAAAGTTATTATAAATATCTAATAATGTGTAATTTAGAGTATAAAAGATAAGTCCTGCCTCTGCCAGGCAGATTCTGCCCTGGACATCTAGCTAGACAGATCACTGTTACCCGGACAAAGCATTCCTGAGACAAGAAACAATAAACAACCATGAAAACCTCTAAGAACAGCCTCCTGCAGTCTCTCATGGAAAGAGCTGGGTTCAGACCACCTGCATGTCCTCCTGAGGTGCTCTCAGCTCTAAGGAGACACCTGGGGCTGTGACAGAGAAGTGGCTGAGGGGACTTGGTGTGTTCAGCTGGAGAGGAACAGCCTGGGGGGAGACCTCATGGGGATTTTCAACATCCTCACGAGGGGAGGCAGAGAGGCAGCTGTGATCTCTGCTCCGTGACAGTGACAGGAGCCAGGGCATGGCTGGAGCTGTGCCAGGGAGGGTCAGGCTGGATAGCAGGAAAGGTTCTCCCAGAGGTGCTGGCAGTGCCCAGGCTCCCCAGGGAACGGGCACGGCCCCGAGGCTGCCAGGGATGCTCAGGGTGGGTTCTTGGGGTGTCTGTGCAGGGACAGGAGCTGCCCTGGGCTCATCCTGGGGGTCCCTTCCAGCTCAGGATGTTCTGTGACTCTGTTCTATGGCTCTGTACACGAGTATTTTAAGTAGAGGACTTGCATGGCACCTGGGTCTGGAGCACAGCCCTCTATGTGTGCATATATAGGTTTTATCTTTCTGTAGAAACTTTGCATAAATAAGATAATAATTCCTGGCCTGCTTATTTTCTTCTGCCATGTGATCTCTGGCTTAGACTGAGCTGTTTCAGAGATGTGTTTGATCTCCATTACAGTGGTTGGGATTCCTGAAAGCCATTAGCACAAATTCATCTCTTAAATTACCCATAGGTCTTATTGCTTCTGTCCTGCCTTGACTAGCAAGTTTTGACAAGTAAAATATCAGATGAAAAGCCCTGATCAGATGGGGCTGATTGAGAAAATGGGAAGCAGCTTTAAATCACAAATGATTAATTGTCTAAAGAAACATAGGGGTGGATAATATTTCAAGCAAATTACCCAGAGTTTACACCAATCTGGATATGAATTTAATCTAGTTCTAATCAGCTAAAATATTTTCTTATTTGGCTTTGCTTATCTCAGCTGCAGTGAGTTTCACATCTGAGTTTATGCTGGGTTTATTTACATCACAGCAGATTCATTGGATGACCAGGACAAGATGCTTTGTAACTTGATATTGCACATTATTAGTGCTGTCATTTAATACTAGAGGATGAAAGAAAGTTATTACTAAGTACAAAAGTTTGAAAGTTTGTTTTTCCAGCAGAAGATTTCAGCCTGGATTTAAAAATCCAAACCAAACAAATCTCAAAGTGTGAAAATGCTGAAATTTGACTTTGCTCTGCCAGGGTTTCCCATCCTTGCACTGTTCTGCTGCCCAAAGACTTACATTATTTTTCCTCTTAAGAGTGAGCAGCACAATAATGAAATTTGTAATTGTCCCTTCAGATGGTCCTTCCAGTAAATATTTTAGATCACCTGCTGATATTGGCGTGTCACAGAAGCAGAGAACCTTCTGCCTAGTGAAACCTGTGGCAGACTTGTAAACAACAGCAATTTAATTTAACTTTCTTATTTATATATTAGAAAGAAAAACACCTTTTAAGCCAAGATGGGAAAGCTTTCAGAATAGCAATGTTTTCCCAATAAAAAAATTTGCAACTGAGATTAAAGTTAAAAAAATTATTAATAAATTTGACTCTTGCACTGTGCAAATGCAGCAAACCAAGGATGCCTCAACTGCTTTCTGTCACGGGAACATGACTCCAAAAAAACCAAAGAGGTGCTGCTGAGAGAAGTCAGATCTCATATACCCATGGAAGACATCAAATCCTTTTATAAGAGGGTACAAGGCCATGATCTCTAACAATCCACAGACTACTCAAAGGGCTTTGCAGATGGTGGGTGCACACTCACCCTGGTGTGAATCAAACAGACCCCAAATGTACCCAGATCCTTGTGGGGACTCTTTTTGTCTCCACCCATTCCCAGTGCCACTAATTGCATCTGCAGGGAGGAGGTGGCACAAAGGAGTCAGAGAACAAAGAGTGATGGAGGGCAAGATGAGGGAGCAACACATAAGAAATTATGAGAAGATGAAGAGGTTGACAAAATGGGAATTGAGAGAGATCAAAAAGCATGGATATTAGGAAAAATGAGGTGGATACAGGAAAGACAGATAAAGACAGGTGGATAAAGGAGAATGTAAAAACACATCAGAGAGGAAAGGAAACTTGGCTGGAAAAAATGGGAAAAACAAATATCATAGAGGGACTCATTCATATACAGAAGAGGAGGAAGAAAAGCCAAGATGTGCTAACTATGGAATAAGGGCAATGAGAAAAGGCAAAGTACATTTTGTTGCAATGCAAATGAATGGAAAGTAAAAAAAGCCAAAGAGGGAGAAAATGAAACACTGAGATATAGCCAAGAGAAGAGGCCCAAATGTGCTCACACACCAAATTTTTATGAGTTTGGTACAGTGAATGCAAGCCAGGTGTTGTACATCATGTCTGACAACCCAAAGCACAGTCCACCATGACAGTGGAGTTTCTTTACAAAGCAGCACAGAGCAAATCCCTGGGATTTCTTTCTCTTTTAAATGAGAAAATTAATAGCATCCCATAAATGTCTGCAATATGATGAGATGTAAATTTAGGGCCTCGAGGCTGAAAGGTAAGCTAAGAAAAAAAGAATTTGGCCCTAATTTAGATAACAGTGGTGTCTGAAAAGTAAGGGGTTTGTAATGGGAAATTTAAACTAAGCTTTTATTTTAAGCAGGTAAAAAAATTAAAATTTTCAACATGAACTTCAAACTTTCAAAAGGAATGCTGCTAATGCTGTAGATTCCCCTGCAGATGTCAGCATGTAATTCTGTAGTTGAAATGCTTTCAGGTGAAGGAATTGGTTGCTGTTAGAATTTTTTCATGTGATAAATGCCAGTTTCAGAAACTAATATCCCAACCCTCTGAAATTCAGCCAGTTCTACCAGTGTGCCCCATTTCAAACCCATCACCCAACAAAAGAGAAGCAGAGAAAGAGGGAAAAACATCTTTCCAGATGTTTGTGCAGGTCTGTGTCCCCCCTTCTGTTCACACAGCTCTCCTGAGCAGCTGCTCCGAGCACCACTCAGGTATTTTTCCTCATCAACTTCTCCTCCACCTGGTCCCTCAAATGTTGCTTCTCAAGCTCTCACACAATTCCCATTTTGTCCCCCATATTTCTGGAGGCTGGACACATCTTTCCTTCATGCAGGAATTGCTTTGGTGTGTAGTCCCTAAGTGTCCCCAGATCCAAGCTAACATTCTGGATGCTTTTAGGAAAAAACACTGTGTTATCTCCTTTAGCAAATATTCTGCACTCTAAAACACTGCAACATCATCAACTCCTAGTACCTTCAATCAGATATAATAAAAAACAAAATAAACAACATTAGATATTTACAGAATTTTCCAGTCTGGGGGTTGTAAGGAGTGGTTCCTGCTCCAAGACAGCAATTCCCATGGCCTCATGTTTCTTTGCAAATTTTTCAAGTCTTGTAAAATCAGCTTGTGTTACCTTTCTATCATCTTTCTCACCTAAGCTGCCACAGTTTGGGAGGCTGACTGAGAGAAACAACAAAAAGTAATAAAAAGTCCTCCCAAAGAGTTATTTTTCCAACCTCAGATTAGTTCTGATGAGATCTTTAGCACTAAAAAAATACAGACTTGCTAATGAGACAGAGAAATGCAAGGGGGCTGAAACTTTATTTCATATCAGACCTTCAACGCCTCAACCAACTTTTATTATACAACAACTCTCGAGGCTATAAAATCAAATTTGATCATTCAGCTTCCAGAAACCCCATTGCTGCTTTGTCATTCCTTCCAGTCTGAAGCTTTTGGTGCCCCAGGCTGCAAACACGAGCAGCGTTGTCAGCGCTAGAGAGCTCAACCATTTGTGTTTCTATTCCTTCAGTGAAAAACCCAAAAAAAAGCATGAAAAGCTAAAAAAAAAAAGCATAAAAAGCCCCAAACTCCAACCCTCATGGCACACATGACATGCACATGGCTGCAAAATGGCCAACAAAAAACCATGGAGATCTATAATGTAACTCTTGAAATTATACAGGGACATTTGATACGCTTTGAATAATTGCACCCGCGTTCGGATAAACTCATCTGGTCTTTGTACATGCCTTTATCAAGCTTAAGGGAAAAAAATCCTTTCCTCTGTGGCATTTTGGCTCGACAGAACGATGCCATTGGAGTGGAGTTAACGAGAGAAAAGCTCGCAGCTCTCTGGCCCGGGAGCTGCCCAGCGTTCGCAGAGATCTTCAGGGAGCGAAGCTGCCGGGCAGCGAATCCCGAAAGGAGCTCGGCAGAGCACAGCAGATGGGGTTTTATACCTGCAGGCCTTCCCCCTTCCCCTGCCATCCATCCTTTCCCACCTGAGGAAAAAAAAACCTCAGCTAGGATCGCCTCTGCCGGGAGCCGGGGAGCGGCTCGGTCCTGGTGGGTTTCAAATGGGAGGAAAAAAGGAGGGGCTGAGGGTCAACTTTCCACTGGGATTTTTTTTCGATGAGACAGCAAAGAGAGAAGGAGGGGGGGGGGTAGAAAAGAAAAAAAGCGGGGGGGAACTGATAAAAAGCAGAACTTGAAGCAGGCCAGAGTGACCCTGAGCGCTGGGTGAGGCAGGGACGGGAGCGGCAGCGCTGAGCTGGGGGCGAGGGAATGGCGAGCATGGCCTGAGGAGCAGGACGGCTTTGTGCCCTGGTGCCTCGGCAGGAGCAAACCCTGAGGAGCAGGACAGCAAAGCCCAGATGAGCAGGACAGCAAAGCCCAGATGAGCAGGACTCCTCTGTGCCCCGGTAGGAGCGAGCCCCGAGCTCTCCTCGCACCCCGCTCCGAGCCCATCCCCAGATCCCCTTCCCTCCCCTCACATCCCTCCTGCTCGTCTCCCAAGTCCTAAAACTCTCCTCACTTTCTTCTTTTGTTCGTCAAAGTCTTAAAACTCTCCTCACTTTCTTCTTTTCTTTGTTATTTTGCTCTTCTGCATTTATTTGCTCCGCTTTTCTCTTCTATTCCAAAACTTTCCATGCGATTTAGGTTGTTTCGATTCTGTTTGGTGTTTCTGCCTCTTCAGTATTTTTTGTTGCAAATTTTGCTTTTTCGTTTAGTCTAATTCTAAGGATTTTTCCCTGCAATTATTGTATTATATTATCTCTCTTCACTCTTTTATTACATGATTTTAAAATTAACAACGTACATTTCCTAAGCATTATTTTAACACTGTTCCAATTGATTTTATCGATTTATACGCTATTTTATACCCCTAAGTGCAGTAAATAAAATTATGATATAATTTTAAAATAAATCTTTATTTTCCTGAAGCTTTCATAAAGCCAGAAAGATAAGGGATTGGATTTTGTCTATTTTAGGAGTGATATTATTTTTCGTTGAACTGATGTTCTGTATTTTTCTGACTTGCCCTGTCAGCTTTCTCTCTAGCACCTCACAAAAACTAATCCTGCACTACACATATCCCATTGTCCAGTCTTCCATTAGTATTCTTAATATTCTTTAATTTTGTGCAAGTTCAGCAAGCAATGATTGCTGAACACAGTTAACAAGATATGAATGCAGAGATCATTCCTGGCTGCTGTTTGCTGCACCAGATTTTTTCTTTTAACATCAATTTCTACTCAATTCTATCCATTTTATAGTCCCTGCAATCACTGGAAAAATGAACAATTTTATTGGTCATTTTATACTTTTGTTCTTTTCCAAAAAGGACTCATTTATTTCTGTTGTCCAGATTTTTGTCCACTTTTCCCTGCTTTATTTCTCCATCTAAACTTTACAGCTCTCTCTGCTGCCTTTCAGCCACACCACGAAGGCACAGGAGAGCTCTCTGTGTTCTGAAGTGCCTTTGGGGCTGGGCCTGAAAATTTTGGCAATTTCTGGGCATCTTCTTAATGTGAGAAATGCTCTGGCCAACCCAGAAAAAGTCCTGCAGAGGCATCACTGAACTGTCCCCTTTAAAATTCCAGAAATTTTATTTGGATAGCCTGAAGTCTCTTATTTTAGATTGTTTAATCAATCTCTTTAGAAGGGTCTTTTGATGCTTAAAGGGGATTTTTTGTCATTTGGTTTTCGTGGTGGTTTGGAACCTTTTTTGTTGTTGTTTTGAGTTGGGTTTGGTTTTTTCTTTGACATTTGTAAAGCAAACATGGGATATTCTCAGGGAAAAAACCCAAACCAGAGCAAATATCAGAGTTTCACTTCCTGATGCATTTCCCACTTCACAGAATTTTTTTTTCCCCACTGAAGCAGGCTCAGAAAGCTTTCACAGCATTCTAGTCCAAATGTAAAAATGCACAAATAACAGAGTATTTTTCTTAATTATCTTCCCTTTTTCTCGTACATTAAAAAAATCCAATTCACTGAAAACGGAAGGATTTTGCTGGCTTAAATAGATTTTTTTTTTAGCATTCTCTTCAATATGTTACACACAGACAAAGAAGCAGAGATACACATCAATGACTCCCCAGGATTTTACAGACTGAACACCTACTAAAACCCTTGACTAAATAATAAAAAACTTTGTTAATTAATTGTGCATGCTCAAAGAGGATATTTACATAGTAGAAGTATTAACTTTCTTATTTTTTATATGGTAATACATTCCTTTAGAAAAGCAAATTTAATGAGAAAAATGCCCAACCTAAGTGGAATAGCTATCTTATTTTTTTCTTTCAAATCAGAGAATTTTCTTCAAATTTCTTTACTCAGGTGGTTAAACTTTTAATTTATTTGCAATAAGTATATTGAATTTGAGTGATTAGGAAAGAGAAAGCAGGGAACACTCACTGCACCTTTTCCATTTGCTTCTCTCTGCATTTTGAATTTTTTAATTAAAAAAACATTAAAAAAACAACCTGGGATAATGAGAAATACATTACATTATAAATACTATTGAATTAAGCATTTTGAATCCATTCAACATGATACTTTAACTGTTTAGCAAAATATAAAGTACAGGTTTTGTCCTGACAATAGAATTATCCCATATATATATATATATGTGTGTGTGTATGTATATATATGTATGTATATATGTGTATGTATATATATGTATGTATATATAATATCTATGTATCTGTTATTTAGGATTCACACTGAGCTTTTAATAATTTACAAGTTGAGTTTCAGAATTTGCTCTGTAAGTATATTCCTAAGATTTTGAAATGGGCAGCTTCAATAGGTCTGACTCAATACTTGACACTCTGGAGGTAACTTTTATTTTCCATGACCTAAAGTGGTTTCAGAGATATCAAAATGTAAGATTAAAAAAAAAATAATTTAAAAACCACAAAGAAGCAAAAACTCCAAAACAAAACAAACAAAAATAAACCTAAAAAGAAAATAAAATATTTTTAAAAGCACTTGGAAATAAATAAATAGTGAAGTAGGTCAAGTGGGTAGGAAAACTGTAGTGCCATAAGTGTAAAAGCAACATCTTTGTCTCCATGATTGTATGAGTCCCCAAAATTCCAGAGTTGAAGTGAAGATCCACACTCCTGGCACAGCTTCAGAGAACTGGTAAGATCATAAATAAAACTGAAGTTCTAGTAATTAGTTAGCCCATAACACAAATGATGTAATTTCCAGCAATTTTGCTTAGAAGCTGTATTTCTTAGGAAAAAAAAATACTTAAATTAAGTTTCTATAGTAGAAAAGTCAAAGGCAGAAGCTCTAAAGTATAGTTGTTACTGAACCAGAATGGTCCAAATCCTGGAAATGTTTTGGGCCTGGCTTCTACTTCTGGCAGCTTCATCTCGTTTGAGCTTTGTCATCTTGCTTTAAAACTCATTTTTCACCCCATTCTCATTCCAGTCCTGCCAAGCACACTCAGGAACTGAGACATTCTCCATTTTCCCTTTGGAATTCCAGGAATTGAACTTTGAGGCTCTTTTTAGACACACTTTTCAATTTCTTTATCCAAATGCTTTCCAATAAATTAGTGGTGTTCTTGAAGAGCCCTCCAGACACAGCCACACCATCTCAAACAAATATCCCCCCTCCTACTGAAGTTGCTCCAATTTTCCCATTTGCACTTTTGACAGCTCATTTCCACTTCAACCCCAAATCCTTTTGTATTCCTGTTTCCCAGAACAGCATTTCTCAGCCCAAATGCACAGCACACATTTTTTTTCTTGGATGCTTGTCCACCATTTCTTTGTTCTTAGAATATTTGTTGTTTTCCTGTGGGCAGTTAGTCCATTAATGTGCCACTTCCAGAAATTTGTCTTCATCCTTCCCACGTATGGGCTACACATGGATTTCCCTCCTTCCCTGGAAAAGCTGTGCTCTGCAGAGACAGTCCAGATCTCTCACTGATCTTACATAGATACTCAAAACTGCTCCAATATCTTCCTTCCATATGGGACATGACATCTGAGTCCCTGATCCCAGGATTTTCCACACAGAGACAAGAGCAATGCAAATAACCTTATTCTTATTTTCTTTTTTTGTCATTTCTAGTGGGGGCACGTGAGCACAGCAGATAAAGTTTGTAGCTACTCCATGTGAATCCAATGGCTCCAGGTGTTCTTAAATGTCTGTGCCACAGTCAGGATAACAGAACCTTGCCAGGATGTGGAAGGAATGGCCAGAAATTTCCTTTTCTCTCCATCAGCAGCCAGGAAGGTCTCCCCTCCTTGCCATTCAGCACTCTCAGCTGGGACAGGCCAGCATATGTCACCAATATATACAAGTGGTGCCCTCAAGAAGAAATTGTGTTTACAAACCGAGATTAATTTGAGTCAGACCCTCTCAGTGAGGATGTCAAGGACACAGACAGGAAAAAAAATAAATAGGATATTTGGAAACCACATTATACATGGAACACAAATTAAAGACTTTTAGCATTCTCTCTTAAATTTAATCACTTAATCATAGCCCCTTCAAGTTCCCCTTCAGAACTTTTACCACCAGATATAAACTGATCATTGTTCTCAGTTATCACATTACCCCACAAGGATTGTTGCTGCCAAAGATTTCAGAGGTGAATCCACCATCAGCCTCCATCAGTCACAGACCAAATCTTCTATTAAAATGAAAACTTCACATTTTTGATGTCTTGATTGTAATATAAAAGCTGGTTTGTTTCTGAATGAACCAATAGAACAAACCCCAAAACAACAGAGGCTTCAAAGGGAATACCAATGGGAAATCTCACATATCCATGTCTGTAAAGCCTGTATCTAGTAATGAATTGGGAGAGAAGGATATGTCAAAAGTGTAATGTTCTTACAAGACAAGGCAAGCTCTTACAAGACAGCAGAGGGATAAGTATTTAAAATAGGGGTTTCTCTAGAAAGTGAAAATGGAGCAGCAATAGCTTGACAGCTTCCTCTTTCATACAATACTCAAAGGCACTTCCCTGGTTTCATTTTTTAAATGCTCACTCTTCTAGAGACAGTTCCACAGAGCTGGAAATCATAATATCTTAGATTTCCCAAAAATGCTAGAAAGATTTAAACATTTTTAAAAGAAAATGAGGAATAGAAGAGAACACTTAAAGAATGTTTTTTTAAAAATCCCCTACATCTCAGTATGAGGGTATGAGTATAATTTCACTATTGAAGAATCCTGCCCCTCAGCTCTAAACAGCCCTGGGACCAGGAATACACATAATTTTAAACAAACAAAATATTATAGGAGGATGACAGTATTAAAACAGAATGTTAGAATTAAAAACAGGAAACAAAATGATACTCTTCAGAGACAGCTTAAATTCCAAGATGTACCTTGAGGGAAGGCTAAATAGCCATCTCAGATTAGGTGCTAATTGTTAAACTGGTGGAGCTGGGTGAGAAGCTGGTTTTCAGTAAAACAGGGAATAGCCTGGTAATTATCACTGCTTTAATTGCCCTGTGGATAATTAAGCCACATGGATTGCATAGGCATTGGCTTGACTCAAATCCTAGCAAAATTTTGGACTAGAATGTAGAGAACTCGATTAAAGATGATTAGAGTGAAGTAAGAAGATTCTTTGGCACAATCAGGGTCGCTGTCTCTGCTTGTAATGAAAAATTAGCAAGCTGAACAGGAGAGCCATGTGGATAATCAGAGAACTGGAAGAGAAGTGTTTTAGGTTTAGCAATTCTACAGGCTCAACCAGTTTGCCTGAGCTGGGAGATTATTAGGAAGTTACTTGCTCATCCAAGCACCTCTCAGGGGAGAAAAAAGAAAGTAAATGCATTTTCCAAAATGAAAAAGAAGGTTTAGAAAGTTTCGGTTCCTAGAAACTGAAATAAGACAAATTTAGAGCAATGAATGACCAGAGATGTTATCACTTGGCTCAATTAAGCCTGAAATATTGAAATCTAGGCAGGGTCTGCAGCCTGTCCTGGAAGAAATGAGACCATGGGATCCCAATGGTTTTGTGGGTTTGCAAGCTGAAGCTTCAATAAAGCTTTTTCCCCTCCTAGGTATTTAGCAGCACTTTGTTTATCCAGTTTTGTTCTGGGGATTTCAGGCTACTTTCTTAAGGTTCCTCTAAATTATGGGTCAGTAGTCACTTCTAAACCCACTGCAAGCACAGTAATGAGCACAACAGCTCTGGTACAGGCCACATCCCTGAAACCATTTACAAGAACTGTGTCATTCATCCCATCCCTGCAGGCCTTGGAATTCTTGATTCCCCTGTGCCTTTTCCACCTGGGTAGAGCACAGCTTGCATCAGAGTTACTTCTTTAGATGCTAATTCTGTCTAAGTATTTCTGGGTTTAATCTCTTTCTGGTTTAAGATTCAGTCCATCCTCAGTTGTGGATTCTGACATCTGTATGGAAAGTGAGGCAAGGATCCACCCTGGATGGTGCTCTGCAGGCACCATCACACCTGACAGTTCCTGGAGGGTGTGGTATTGTCTGGTTTGGGGACTCTTTCTGAATCTGTTAGTTTTGAATATAAGAAATGCCAGAGCAGACTGACTGACATTCAAATAGTTCCTAAATCTCCCTGACTTAGAGACTGAATAATTATCTCCAGGCATGGATGATGCACGTGGCAAAGGTTTCCCTCATGTCTCCTCTGAACCTCTTCTCCTGTAATTCAAACCTCTGCTTGTTGTTCTGTCCATCCTGAGCAAAGAACCTGAGCAGGGATGGCTCCAAATGGGCACTAGGAGGGAAAAGAACAAGCAGAGTCATTTATCCTGAGTCAGAGAGGCTGTGACAAGTTTTTCTTCTAAGAGGACTCTTCCTTTTCAGTCTTACCACAGCTGTCCCTGAAAGCCAGTGGGTCTTGGCTCCTTGCTGCTATAAAGTGTGATTCCCACCTTTTTACCTGGAATTTGAGCTATGATGCCACAAAGAACTCAGCTGAAGATCCTCTAGAGGGAATTTTGTTTTCGTCATTTCCAGCCTATCCAAGCTCAAATGGTTTTGGCCTAAACAGTCTGACACATGCTTAATTATAGGGGGCTTGACAAACCAGGGTGAGAGAAAAATACACACAGGGTGGTTTGAAAGAGTCTGTGCTGAGCTGTCCCCTCCCTCACATACACACACAGAGTTAAAAATGGTTGCATTTATATTTATGTACACAATAATATATACACCATCTGTAAATCAGGGCTTTGAAATGCATACAAGCCAAATTGTGCCTGTCATTGCACATTCCTGCACGTGGCAAATCTTTTTATACTGTCTGACCTTCATAAATGCTCTGTAGGCATCAAGGAGCCCCAAAGATTTGAGGATCACAGGAAGGATTGATGCCAAAAAGGGAACTTTTGCCAGTGGGGCATAAGGAAATTGGGTGTAAAGCACAGGGCCCCTGGAGGTGTTGCTGGATCACCTTTTATCTCAAGCAATTATTATTCTTTGCTGGCATTCATTCTGACTTACACACATTTTTGCTCCACATGGGTGACCAAAATTGGACATGATTGTCTAAATGATGACCAGTATGTGCATAAAATATTAAGCACTTTCATATTTCAGTTACAAAATACTTCTCTAGACACCCCAGAATTCAATTGCTTTTTTATGCACAGCTGCATTCATGCTGTGAACAATAGAGCCAGTTCTCCCTCCATCATTTGAAATCCAAAAGCCATTACCTTCAGAAATTAATGGTTTTTTGCTCTCAAGCTAAAGTGGCTGCATGTGGCCTCTGCACTGCTTCATTCCTCAGGATTATCCAGCTGGAGATGCTGAGGACAAAGGTAGGGAAGCAATAATAGTGTGCAAAGGAAAAATAACTAAGATGGCAGGCAAGAGAAAATTGCCTAAAGGGAATTCTGTCAAATTCTCTTTAGGAACTTGGAACAGGGCACAGTGGATGGCTGAAAATGAAAGAGAACAGAAAGTAGGACTAGAAAATTGAAATAAAAGGAGCAAGAAGGGTAGATTGAGTTCAGTAAATTAAAAAAAAAGCTAAAGGTAAAATTGCACAGAAACAGCAGATTGCATCAATCACTACAGAATTCTCTCTGGTGGACTTCTCTCTGTACAACAAACAGAATTCATTTTAGTGAACTGATTGTGGGGTGGGTATAGAGGAACTAGAGAAGAGACAGTGCCTCTTGGACCAGGCACCTGTCCTTGGGAATGACAAAAACAATACACAAAAGGCCAGCTAGAGTCTGGAAGAAAGAACCAAAGGAATGAGAATGAGCTGAGAGAAGGCCTCCAATGCCACTTGCCAGTTTGACTTCACTCATTGGTATGCAAAAGGGTTTTTTTTTTTTCAGTTTAAGGGTGAAAAGGAGCAGAAACCTGACTGTAACACACTGGCATCCTATAGAAATCCCAGTCCTAGAAATTCATGTCCCCGTTTTTTTTTCTGCTAAAAACAAGTGAAGATTGCACTATTATATACAGATGAATAAGGATTTAAACCCATTTATTAAAAGGGAAACTGAGTCCTTTCAGCCCCCCTGGCCCCTGCAGGGAGGAGTTTGGTGTCCTGCCATCCCACCATGCCCTGAGTGAGGGTCTGGCAGCATCTGAGCATGTGGATGAAATCCCTGACTGCAAGGGGTGTAAAAACCAAGCTTCACTTGCAGCTCTGCCTCCAGGGTATTCCTGGGGAGCCTAAGGGAAATTCTTTGGGCCAGAAAACATTAGCTGGTAGCTTTCAGTAGAAGTGTTAGAGGAAAACTAAAAATGGCCTCAACTGTTACCCTTAAAAGAAAAAAAAGACTTGGACCTAATTTTGTTTGAAAGTCAGAAAAAAAATTTGATTTTCAGCTACAGACATGGCTGTCTCCATAGACAGCACATGGATCAGTTTTAACCACACCAAGTTTATTATTTAGGCCCAAGCACTACAACTGAGTATTTGCATTTTTTAAAAATGAGCCAAAGTGCAAAGGTAGGACATGAATTAATGAATGAAGTGTGAGATTGGAACACTCTTGGAACCTGCTTTCCACAACCATGGTCAATTTTTTAGAAGCAAATCAGAAAAGAGAAGTTAGAATGAAAGATGCCCAGAAATAAGTACATAAACAGGACACTCCAATAGTGACATTTATCCTGGCTCTTGAATAACAAAAAAACAGACATTGTGTGGGATGGAATCAATAATCACTGACTGACAAATGAGGAATCACGTTTAGAACAAATACATCTCTTGTGGTTTGTGTAAATGCATTTGTGCAATGGTTACTGTAGTTGTGTGTAAAGGTTAATCTGAATTCCTGTCTCAGTGCCAGAACCCAGTGTGACCAGCACTGTCCTGCTCATGGCTTCTAGAACAGCTGAGTTTGGCAGAACTGGGGCAATTACAACCCCAGTGATTGGAACTAATGAAGCACAAACCCTGCAGAGAGATCTCTGTGCAAGCACTGGGGCTGGGGGTGGCCATGACATGGAGTGGTATTTATTACCCTGCACCTCACTGTCCTGCAGGAAAGAGGAAAACTGGGAGTATATTGAGGGTTTCCTGTTATGATCAGTAGCAGATGGGGATATATGGGATATCTCCCAAAGGGAAAAGCCATGTACTGAACCTGCACTGAAGGTCAAGTGGAAGGGATGGATGTGCACACAGAGACCTCCCTAACTGGGAAATAGCCTTCCCCTCTCCTGGCAAAGTCACTGAGGGTGAAAAGATGAGAAAATATTTGGAAACTGGGCTTCATGAGCAATCCCAAAGAAAGTCTTCATCTCAGTCTGTGGACAGGCTGTATAAAACAACCTGTGTGTCCTCCAACAACACAAACGGTGGCACAACCGCCAAGTGGAACTTGAGTAAAGCATTAATAGATCCAAATGCTGAGGGAAACCTATTCCCTGGTGTAGAATCATAAAATCATAGAATCACAAAATCATAGAATCACAGACTGATTTGGGTCTAAGAGATGGTCCAGTTCCACCTCCTGTCATGGCAGGGACACTTCCCACTAGACCAGGTTGCTCCAAGACCCATCCAACCTGGCCTTGGACACTTGCAGGAATCCAGAGCATCTATGTACCTGCAAAATTAGAAATTTCTTTTGGATGTGTTCAATAATTTACCTTTTGCAAGTGGATTTGAAGAGCATGAAAATTTTATTCCCAAATGGTCTAAGAGCTAAGACCAGAACACGACAGGGGAACAGAAACATGCTGGGTTTTCCCTTCTCAGGCTTCCAAGGATCCACTGAAGGGCAGACCCCACCCTAACCCAGCTGGAATTGAGCATGTGTGGAGTGTATTTCCAATCTGCATTGCCACATGAAGGTCTCATTCAACTTTCCTCTTATTTTAATAATGTGAAAAACAAAGAGAGATGTGCTGGGTGGGGATGGCAAAGAGCTGCCCAGGGGGACATGGGAGAACATGGGGAGGGGATTGAGGAGTTCAGTGTCTACCCAAACACCAAAAACTCTCTGCAAGGTCTGGCCCTGTCACTGTTCTCTCAGAGGTGTACAGCAGGTCCATGCCAAAAAGGAGCACTGACATTATCAGCCTGGTGCCCCAGCACTGAGTGGAACAAAGTCAGAATCCAAACAGAGCCACCTGTTTGTTCTGTGGAGCCACAATTTCAATTAATTTCAATTGCACAATTTGCATCCATTTCAGTTTAAATTATTTTGTGGTTTAAGGAGGAGTAACAGCTATTTCTTTGGTTTTCCTCATGAGATTCCACATCTTTACAGCCCTGAAAAAGCACCCATCTTTTCTGTGCACTCTGCAGTCAATCCTAAGCTGTTGTTAGGAAACTTGTAAGGCAGAGGAAGCCCTGTGGCTGGGTCAGCAGAGCTCTGCCTGGGCCACTGGTATTCCCATTTTTTTCAGGGAGATCCATTCCTTTCCCTCCAAGTGCTGCTTGATACACCATTTATTTCCCTTTTTACTGCTATTCCTTTGCTGAAACCTGATGGTTGAGGTGGGATTGCTCTGCAGACTGGATAGGACAGTTCTAGGTGACCTCAGGAGATCCCCAGTCATCCCATTAACTTCCATGTTTCACTTCCCAAATTTTTCAGTCTCTCACAGTCTAAAAATCTCAACACTTTTCAAGGCAGCCACTAATTCTTGGGGTTTTTTTTTTTTCTTATATTCCCTTTTTTTCCTGTTCTCTCCTATGATTTAGTGGGCATGGTGGTGTTTATTCAAGGGTTGCATTTGGTGATCTCAGAGTTCTTTCCCAGCCTTAATATTTCCAGGATCCTTTTCAAAGCAGAAGCTCAGCAGCCCAGTGTAGGTGAAGATCTACTGAGTGCTATAAAATGGGTTTCTGTCTTTTACATGTCTTTGTTCACCTACTTTAACATCTCATTTTCCCAAGCAGCTGTTTTCAGCTCTTTATAAAAAGATGCTGATTAATTTGTGAGTCAATCTGAAGTTGTCAGAAAATCTAAGAAAATTTCAACTTGTCCCTTCCAGTGTTCATGGCAGACTTTTTACATGAATGTCTCACACTCCTCACTCTGTTGTGGATGAAGATAAATCTCTGAACAGAGTGAAATCAGCTGTGACAAGAAATTAGTTCTCCTCAAAAGTATTGAATATGCTGGGGTGTTTCCAAGCAAACCAAATTTCCATGAAGACTTTTAACATGACACCACAAAAACAATTGACTAAAAAGAGAAAAAAGTTGTTCCCCATCATCTCTCATTTTCCAAATTTAGGAGAAATGCTTGTGAAAGACAACAATTTGGGGTAAAGATTAAAATGTTTCATTTACATATTGAATATAATAATCCAAGGCAATGGACATAAAAGGGTACTGTGATCTCTGACGACAGTCAACAAACTTTCAAATGTCTGCCTTTGTTTTGGTTTTAAATAAAATTCTGTCACTCCCTTGACAATCAAGACCACTGCAACATGTTAACTATTTCCTTACATTATTTGCTAAACTGCAGCTAAAGTTCACTGCTTAAATTTCATCCCTGGGCAAGACTGAGCCTCTAGAACCAAAAATTTAAAAATCATATTTCAAAGTTCTCCTCACACATTTTAGCAATATTGGGGAAATTGGAACCCTCCTCTCAAGATTCCACTATTAAAGCTATTGACTTATAAATTGTTAGAGGCTCAAAAGGAAAATAAACTTCTAAATTTAAGTGCTCAGTGAGAAACAGATGTGAAGATAGCTAGAGGTAAGGGAAATAGTTTGATTGCTTTAATCAGCCTTTGATGAGTCCCAGAAGGAAAATAATGGGCAGAGTAAACCTCTCTTTACTGCCAGAAAAAGAAAACAAACTTAGGGAAGGCTTTTACAATACGATGCAGAAGAGGAAACCCAAGATTAATCACAGAATCATGGAATGCCCTGGGGCTGGAAGGACCCACAAGGAACATCAATTCTGGCCCTGCACAGACACCCCAACAATCCCACCCTGTGCCTGAGAGCCTTGTCCAAACACTCCTCAGCTCTGGCAGCTTTGGGGCCGTGGACACCTTTTTATTTCACTCCTGATTCCACTTTCCTCCTCCTCCATCCCTCCGTGAACTCAGCCGTTCACACCTCGCAGGCTCTGCTGCTCCAGGTGAGCGCTGCTTTTCCAGCCCATGACAGAATATTGCAGATCAAATGCTTACTTCCCCAAATAAGTGCAATTTCCAGGCTCAAACACTCACCCCAGGGCTGTACAGTCCCTATCACCTAAGTGTGACCAAAACCCCCACGTGCACCAGGGTTCAAAGCCAGGTTTGCATTTCCACCCCAGCCATCGTTCAAGAGTCGCTGTTTGATCAGATGGCAGCTGTAAAATTTTACTGCTTGCTCAGACAAAATCACATCCATTGGCAATTTTACTGAGATAAAGACAAGGAAATACAACAGAAACAATATTTTGGGTTGTTTACAGGTACATTGGGGGCAGGCCAACGTGGTGTCCATCAGGCAGCTTTGTGCCAGACAACATTCCAGCTGGGCAGCACACCCTGAGCTGAGCACCACTGGTATCCCACAGAGCACATCCTGCAACCAGGCTAAAAAGCTGCTTTAAAAACCAAACCCTGCAGCATGAACACCACCATGTGCAAAGCAAAACAGCTGCCAGCTCACAGCTTGCTCTCTTCACTCCAGCTCAGGGCAAGGGAAGAATGGGAGCCCAAAGGTCTCCAGCTGCCACAGACCAGCCCTGTGCCATGGAATTGTGGAGTAGATTGGGCTGGAAGTGACCTTACCTTTAAAGGTAATTTAGTCCAACTCCCCTGCCATGAGCAGGGACATCTTCATCTAAATCAGGGTGCTCAAAGACCCTCCAACCTGTCCTTAAATGTTTTCTGAGATGTGGCATGACCACCTTCTTGGATAACCTGTGCCAGTGTTTTATCACCCTCACCATAAAAAATTTCTTTCTTCCCTTCAAGCCTAGATCTGAAAAATCAGGAAACTTTAATATTTAGCAGACTAAGATTTTTAGGCAATACATTCTATTTGGCCAACTGTGTATTTGGAAAACACAGATAAGCTTTTGGGCACACAAGTCATTATTTAGTTCTTGTATGAATTGTAACATCGACCTAGAATGTGAAGATACTCAGGTTGGTAAAATCAGTTTGATGAAAAGAAGTTCCAATTAGTGACCTGAATGGCTATGACCTAATGGTTATTTATGCATGTAGGTACATGTTAGAGCAGTCTTTAGGAAGCATCAAGAAATCTCTGATGTTTGGACATCCTCTGTGAAAGGAGATGGGAAAGAGGCAATAAAATGGCAACTCTTCTGAAGACAAGAAAAAGATCAGGGTAGGAGCCTGAGCTAGCAAATATTTACAGATACTCACATTATATAATGGGCAATTGCCATGGGTGAGGGCTGAGCTTCTGTACAAGAGTTTGCAAGGTCAGAGTAGGTAAAGAATTAACACAGAAGTGTCACCTTGTTACTTTACTAAACTGCAGTTGCTGAAAATTCAAGCCCACGGTTTTACCATGACAACAAAAAATTCTCAAGGCAGGACTTGTTCCTTCTGGAATTTTTAGAGTCTTCTAAACAAGATTCACCTTCTCCTCTTGGAGGTGATCCAGGCTCAAATCAAAGGCTCCTCACATCTGGTATGACAAAATTTGAATCAACTCATTTAAAGGAGACTCGTGCTCACAGCCATGACTGACCCAGGCAGGGTCTGAACTTTCACATCTGCTTTGAGTGACTCCAGCTGTGCAGCATTTCCAGTACAGACACAGCAGCACTGCCTCCCCAGAGGTTAATCCTCCCCTGTAAATCTCCAGCCTCAGATAAATCTCTTTCAGTTGCAGCTCATGCTGATGTATAAACCACAGAGGATCCAGCATATGCATCCCTGCAAACCCCAGTGGAGCCCAGACAGGTCCAGGAGTGAAATATGGACTGCCAGAATAGTTTGGCTTGGGAGAGACCTTAAAGCCCATCCAGTTCCAACATGGGCAGGGGTTCCTCCCACTGTCCCAGGCTGCTCCAAGCCCTGTCCAGCCTGGCCTGGGGCACTGCCAGGGATCCAGGGACAGCCACAGCTGCTCTGGACACCTGTGCCAGGGCCTCCTCACTCTCTGAGTAAAGAAACTTTTTCTCCCATCTAAATATCTCTCTTTTAGCTTGAAACCATTCAGCCTTCTCCTATCACCCTCAGTCTGGGTAAAAAGTTGCTCTCTCTCTTTTTGATAAGGGCTGAAGGGTTTTCACATCTCCCTGGACCCTTGTCTTCTCCAGGTGAACCCCCAGCTCCAGCCTGGCTCCAGAGCAGAGGTGAGCATCCTCATGGCACAGCTACAGCCCCCAGCGTTTATTTGTTCCAAGCTACAGCCCTCAGCATTTATTTGTTCCATGAGCACAGCCTGCAGAACAGACAATTCTAGAACTGATCCAAGCATTTGGAGTTAGGAGCACAACACTGACCATCTCCCAGGGAAGAGTGGGTCAGTGGGGCCATAAAAGCAGGTGTAGGACAGACCTGGTGCAGCAGCAGTGAACAGATTGGAGCCCTCCCAATGCAGAAACTCTTCATCTTTTAACTTCCCACTAATGAAGTCATTACAAGCAGATGAATGGCCCAAAACATTTGGTTTCACTCGCTCTTTTTACTGCATCCAGTAGCTTTTCACTGACACAAAGCCACCCATAAATCTGGAGAGTGGCAGTTCCCCTCTGGGGAAACAAGGCTCCCATAACCCTGACAGTGCAGAAAACTGAGGCACATGGAAATAAAAATCTTTGAAGTACAAGAAAAGATGAGAAAAGGAGTCCAGGCTGGCTCTGTCACCCTGCAGGGACTGTCACCTCGGGTGACACAGCTCAGGTGCCTCCAGAAGTGTCCCCAAATCCCAGACTTGGCCACATCTTGGAAGTGATTCAGTGCATAACCCCAAGGCACATAAACACTTTACAGCCCTGGCCTTTTATAACTCACATGAGTTATGGCTGTGATTTATATGGGATTAGAGCAGCCATTTGGAGGTGTAATAAAACAAGACATTACTTCATGATTTATTTTTAAGAGCAGAAAATTAACAGGAAACACAATTTGGGGAGGGTTTAAATAGTCATTATTTTTCTATGTTTTTTAGCACAAATTTGTAGACAAGATTTTCTGGGAAAAATTTGATGATGTGGTTGAGTTTCTGCCCTTGGCCATAAAATAACCATTATAAAGCTCAGTTGGGAGTACCCTCACATCTTGTAGGAAATAAACCTTTTGAGAAAAGAATCAGGAAAAAAATACCATCTCAGTGAGTTGTATTTGAGATGGCATTTTTCCACTCTTACAACTACAATCTCAGGTATTCCAGTACCAGAGGCAAGGTGCTGGAAATAAAATTCTCAGCAATTTGCTGTTTGTGCACAGCATGACAGAAAACCACTGCTGAGATTTATATCCCTGCCTCACTTCTGCAGGTTTTGACCAACTTTGGTTTTCATGACAATGGAATTTTTCCTCCCCACGATGGCAAGAAAGAATCTCTTTCTCAGCCTCCTGCTCTGCTACAGCCTGTTCAGAGCTGCTGATTCCCACTTGGTCATTGAGGAGAAGACAGAGTGCAACCTGTCCAGGAGCAGCAAAATGGACCTGTCAGATCTCCCTCCCATCTCCATAGTAGGTGAGTAAAATCTGCCATTCAGTGCCAAATTAACAAGATCTGCAGGAAACACTGCTGTGGGTTATTCTGGATTATTTGGATAACTTTGCTTGGCTTCATAGGCTGCAGAACCCAAGAGTGACAATGGGGCAAACCTCAGTTTAGAGGAAAAAAAATACAATTCATTTTAGTTTTACAGGTTTCACTTCAGCTCCTATCACACTATAAACCTATTGAAGACAAGTGGGTTTGTGCTAATATGGGAAATAAGCTTCCTTTGAAAATCTTATGCACATGAGAAAAAAAAAGAACATAATGTGAGGGTTTTAAGGGTCTGCTCTAAATCAACAGTATTAATTATTAATATATTAATATATCCTCAGGTAATTTAATTTACCTGGCCTTTAAACAGGGGAAGAAAAGAGCACAGCAAGGGAGAGCCAGGGGTCATTTATTTATTTATCTATCCAAGACAGGAGCAGCTCTATCCCTACAGTTACTGGCAGATGATCACCTGCCCTGTCTGGGGAGAGCCTCTTCAGGGTGATGCTTGATTATTTTTTTCACAAAATTCTTTCCTCATGTCTGCCTTAACTCTTTCCATGTAATTTACACCAACTTCTCCTCTCAAGAAACTCATGGGTGCTTGGAGATAGTCAGCTACAGAACATTCATAACCGTGTCAAAATGCTAAAAATTTTAAAAAATAAAACTTCTCTTGTTTACTCCTTTCTGCAGATTTTTAGGGCTTTAATTTAAAGCACTCTGGTTCTTATCTTGTTTCCTGTATTTTCTCCATTTTCTCAGGTCTTTGAAGGAGAAACACACATGCATTCCCAAAGAAATCTGAATCTCTGAATCCTGATTAACTCAGTTTAACTGGGAGTTTAGCAAAGCTTGTGCTGCTCTGCAGCCTCAGGCTTTCCCATTTCGTGGTCCTTGTGATCCTGGATGCTTTCACTCTCACAATTCAAATAATTTTTCCTACCCCAATTTAAATCAGAGCTATAAATACAACCCCTCCAGCTGATTTCTCATTTTCTCACAGAAGTGAGCCCCTGCTTTAGGCATGGCAGATGAGCTGAGCTGTGCCACATTTCTCCCCACTGCTTCTAAAAGATGCATAACCCTAACTTAGAACAACACAAGATAAATGAAACCCCACAAACCAGCTCAAAATAGTTATTCTTCATTCTGCAACTCTGGAAATCCCAGCCATCAGTAAATATTCAAAAATATATTGATAAAAGATCCTGGAATAGATAAGGGGCCACACTTCACCAGTGGGGATATGGATGATTTTTATCTCAATCATCCATTACATACAGGTAGTGCTTATTACAAAACTCACATACCCAGAGCAAAGGGATCAAAAATACCACAAGAGCTTGGTGAGCTGGGAAATGTCTCACACTTTTACACTCTTGATATATTACAGCCCAAAACAAGCCCCAATATGGAATTTACACAGTTATAAATATCTAAAATTAGATATAAAGTTACAGGCACATGAATTGAACACTTTTGCAAGTAACATTCTGTAAAATGAGGTCATGGGGGAGAAGGAACAAAACTGCAGAATGAAAGGTGGCATCACGGATGCAGAGTTTATGCCAAGTCAGCAGAGTTTTTGTTTGTGGAAAGCAGTGTACATTTGTTAATTCCTTCAAAATTATGCATGAAGCACTAGCTTTTAACAGAAGAAATTATGGAATTCTAAAAAAGTTTTCCTATTTTTGTTCACGTGTGCATGAGCACCCCAATCTTTTTCACAGAGACCTTTAATTTTATTTCTCTGAAATAATTCATTGTTTCATCTACCAAACAATGTGTTAGAAATCTCTTCTAAAATACAAATATCAGGTGCTCTTCTGCTCCTCACAAGCAGCAGTGACAGAGTTCAGACTCTGAATTGAGATGAACATCACTGCAAAACATGCAGCAATGAGGTGGCAGTGCAGGTTATCTGCCTCCTCTCACACAAAAATAGGATTATCTCATGGAAATAATATTCTGTAGAAAACTGATTGTACATTTTGCTGTGCTGTTCTCTTGAAAGATTTAACTAGAAAATCCCAGAAAGTCAGCAGGAAAGAGGCAGAGAACAAGAAATCATCCAAGGTAGGTGGTTGTTCAAAAAACTTTGTCTGGTTAAAACAGTTTGCTACTTCTAGAGTTCCCCTTGGTGCATTAATTTGCAAGGCTTTCACTGTCATTCCCTGATTTAAATAATTTACATACAGTTTAAAGCTGTAAAAATAGATGTGAAACAATAATGGTGGAAAGCAAATTTAGGACCTGTGGCTGCCCCATCCCCTGGCAGTGTCCCATGCCAGGTTGGATGTCCCTGCCAAGGCAAGGGGTGGGATGAGATGGGTTTTAAAATCCCTTAATTCCTTAACTCTGAGTTTCAGAAATGCACAGGGTGCCTGCAGCTGCTGGGCTACAGAGATCCTTCCCAGGCACATGCTGGGCAACCCAAAATTTTCCACCTTTCCAAGTCCCCAGCAGAGAAGCTGCACTCCTGGGGAGATGAGAGGTCTCGTGTGTGCAGGTGAGGATCCCCCAGGAGCATCACCTGGCTCACCAGTGAGCACTGCCAGCTCACTGCCTGTGTCACAGCTCAGCAAACCAGGGAGGCTGACAGGCAGTTTTCACTCATCTGGAAAGCTGGGAGATCCAAACATAACACCTTAATTTGTTTTGCTGAGAACTTCACCATCTGAGTTCATTTTGCACCCCTTTCCTCACTGCTGCCCTTCCCTGCAGACCCTTTCCAAAGCTCCATCAGCTCATGGTCAGGATGAGTTTTGTCATTTTGCTCAGCAGGTTGGCCTCAAGCCACCTTTTCCCATTATTTCCCAGCCCCAGCACAGCTAGCACAGCTCCCCCAGAACCTCCTGCTCTTCACCTGTCTGTGAATTCTCACGTTTTTCTCTTCCAGAAAAATGCCAAACGCAAGATCTCCCCAAAGCCACGGCCCCCACCTGCTGCCAACTGTGTGCCAACCTTCAAAACCTGCAAGCCACACTTGAATTCCTGCTGCCACTACTGTGCTTTGTGCAAATGCAGAATCTTCCAGACCATCTGCCAGTGCCTGATGTTAAACCCCAGATGCTAAGCCAGAAGCACAACAAGCCTTCTGTCTTTCATTAGCTTCTCAAGTGGATATTTCATATTGCCCTGTGTGTATAGTAACCAAAATAGAGAGCTCTGAAGCTTGAATTTGCCCCTCTTAAAATTTAATGGACAGTCTTTATTGTGGGGTTAATGTTCCACAAGCTGGATGTTATTTCAGGCAGCAGACAGTCAGGGAGATCGGCACTGATTAGGCATTTTTAGCAGAAGAGCTGTGTTTTATGATGAATTCTGGACTCCTGTGAGTTTGGGGTTTTATTTGAAGGGTCATATTAATGCCAGTCTGCAGAATTGTCTAAGCAGCACCACAAAACCTGCCCCCCATAACACTCAAATGGCCACTAAAACAGGACTGGTTAAGCCAGCAAGGGACTAGAGCTTGGCCTTGCTCACAGGGGCATCACCAGCCTTCAGCAGAGCCAAAAATCAGGCTGAAAATGCAGGGTGTGGGGTTAACTCCATTTCACATATTCAACAAAAATCAGGACAATAATTTATGTAGGTTATTCCACCTGAAAAGATGGACCCAAGGCTATAAGGACATTTTTTAGTCATTCTCAGCTAAGCATCCACCTTCAGAGGTATCAGTCATTCATTCTGCCACCAGACAGTACCTGCCAGGGGTATGACATACATATATACTTGAAAACTAAATCTATCTGTGCCTTGGAATTTAAAAATCAGACTTTTTTCCCCCAACCATATCTATAAGAATCAACTCCTCAGCCCTTCTTCTCCTGGTGCCAAGGACACGGAATGTACAGAGCCCAAAACAGGAAGACATATCTGGGACTTTGAGGAAGAAAGATCAGCAAAAGATGAATGTATATCCCACATGGACATCTTAGAGCAAACCATTCCAAGCAACCAATCCCTTTCTTTGCCCTCTCTTGCTGCAGGAACTCCCAGAACCATCTCCAGGGGTGAATTCAGGCAGCAATGTCCAGGTGCTGCAGCAACCAGGGGAAAAAATACATCACATGCTGTATCAACACTTAAAGGCTCAGAAACAGATGGCTGAAGCTCAAGGCAACAGAAGATTTCTTCTTCTTGTTCTTGAAAGCCTTTGCCTTAAATTTGAGGCATCCAAGATGGCAGAGGAGGAAAACCTTTCTTGGTTAAACTCCCAGGAGAGCGAGGAGGGAGCAGACCCAGAAAACATCCCTGACACTGGAGACTTCATCTGCCAGACTCCAGCTCTTGCTTTTTGCCTCCTTTGCTCCCTTACACTCTTTTTATTTCTGCTTCCTCATTTTTAGCATTTTCCTTTTATCCAGCTGCTATTCTCAGTTACCACAGGAGCACTCCAGGGCTAACCACATCTCCACCTGCCTGCACCAGGGCCCTTCCAATGCTCTTTAGCTTTCACAATCAGATTTTTCCAGCCATGAATTTCTAATCCTAATCAGGAATTTTCTAATCTCCTGTGCAGGTCTAATTGAGAAGACACTTGTTTACTGATTTATTTCTAAGCACAGCTGAGGGTTACAAAAATCTTCCAGGCAGGAAGAGATGATACAGATGACACTCCAAAGTGTCAAAGTGGCTCAAGCCATATAAAGGTTGTTTTTTTTTTTAAATTTTAATTCTAATAATCAGAACTCAAAACTAAGGTTGGATATTGACAGAAATTTTTGTTCATACTAGACATATATATATAGTTGTCAGATTAATCTAAGAAAAGACCCCTGATGATGACAGAATGTCATTGTATTCCTTATCTTTTATAAGGCACATCAATTGACATGTCTGACATAAGCTTGAATTCTTGTAAATATATGTAATGTGTCTTTTAGGCAGATTTCTTGGCTCAGGAATCTGTAAGCCACTCAGTTATTATGAAAAGGGAGAGGAGAAGGAAGAATAATACATTATAATGGATTTCAGAAGGTGGCTCCTTCTTTTACTAGGTAAAGATTTAGGTTCCATCAAATTGCTTAAAAATTCTCATAACTATAACAAACTGTTGTTGATTTGATGCCTTAAGGTGTAGCTTTCATATTTTCCAGATTCTGTACTGCAGAGTGTGTGACTCTGAACTTTATATAAAGTTTTAGCAAGTTCTCTTCACACCTCAGTCAGACAAAAAAATCCTTTTACCAGTCCAAGAACCAAGGACTGCAGCTTCAGGCCCAGAAAGTGTAAACAGCAGAGAATTGAGGAGAGCAGTCTGGGAAAGGATGGGACTGCATAACCTGGAGCTGGAATTGGACAATTAATCCCAATATGGAAATAGATCAAAACTTATAAAAGCGTGAAAACTCAGGGCACGTCCTCCCTCTTGGGTGGAGTCATGACCAGACTCTTGTACTGCCCAAGGTGTATCCTTTGAAGATCTTTTTTAAAATCCCTACTTTACTCCTTTAACACTGTCTAGCCTCTGTTTTAGGGAGCCTCTCAAGGCATCAGACTGATCCTAAAAGCTTACCAAAAATCTGCTTCTTATGTGGAAACAAGATCATTTCCATACCAGGAAGTCCAGCTGGTCAGAAAAATTATATTTTACCATGGTGAAGGGGAGTGGGAGCAGATGGAATGGAAGGAAGGAGAGGCAGAAATCCAACAAAGAGCTGCTCTCAGCTGCAGCTCCCACTCCAGCTCTGCAGAACCTTGGAATGGTTGAGGTCAGCAGCCCAGGAATGTCCAGGCAGCTTCTGAACATCTCCAAGGAGGGAAACTCCACCACCTCCCTGGGCAGCCTGTCCTGGTGCTTGGTCAGCCTCACTCCCCATTAAAACCAGAAAAAGAAATGTTTCCTCATGTTTGACTCTCTCACACTGGGGAGCCCAAACTGGACAGAGCAGGCCAGGGGGGAGCAAGGAGGGATCCCCTCCTGGACCTGGGGACAGTGCTCCCAGCACTGCCAGGGCACAGCTCACCTTCTTGGGGCTCACCAGGTGCCCCAGGGCCTCTCCTGGCTCCTGCTGGGTGTGCCCAGCGTGTCCTGGCTTTGTCCCCCCAGGACAGGACTTTGTGCTCCTCCCTGTGAGCTGCCCAGCCTGGCCTGGTCCCTCTGGAGAGCAGCACATCCCTCTGGCACATCAGCCACTCCTGCCAGGACAGCCCTGGGCTCCTCTGCCCCTCACCCACGCCACTGATGGAGATGTGGCACAACCGTGGGAAACCCAAGTGCCAAGACCCAGCCAAGGACCTTCAGACACAGCAGCTGACCCAGCCAAGGGCAGGATGGCATGTGCAGGCAACAGAGGAAAAGGAAAAAAGCTGTCAATGACAGCAAGGAGATTTGTTTTTCAACATATATGCACATAATTTTTAATATAGCATCTATCTGTAGTGTATTTTTAAATTTGATTCATTCATAAGCCTTCTCTGTAACTGGAATTGATTAGAAAGAGGCTTTTCTTTCTTTGTTGTTCATCTATCACACCAGAGAATACATATAATCAAGTACTCTGAAATTGTTATTAGCCTTAGTGAGTTGACTTTTCTGGGTAAAAATCACCGTGCATGAGGTATTGACACAGGATGCAGAAATCAGCAAAATATCTACACCAAAGATTTGCTTCAATTTATTTAGTTTGAGCAGTTATTTATGCTGAGGGGATGTTTGTCAGTGCAGGAGTCCCCCAGGGTCCCACCTGAAATGTCATCAGCACACAGATGATAAAACATGCACATGACAAAGGTGGAGTGTGCAATTTTTACCTGCCACACACCAAAATGTCTCCACTGAAAACTTCCTGGAATTGGAGTGTAGAGACAGTCTCAGGAATGCTCTGTGACAGTCATTGTCCTCCTAGGGACTAATAGAAATTTTACCCCAGTTACAGGTTTGTAGGATGAAACACAAATAAATCACTGTTGGCTTTTCCATATATCTCCTGCCTTGTGTAAATTTGAAACAGATACTGTATTTTCCTGACTTGATTATTTATTGTCACACACAAAATCCAAGCTTATCCTGATGGATAAAACAAGTGGTAGAATTACTTTAATGGCCATACCAAACTACCTCCAAACACGCCACAGCTTTCCAACCTCACCACTCAAATTCTCTGGAAGGCCCCAAAAGAAACCAAGCAAAGCCTCCAGGAATTGCTGAGAGAAGGGAAGATTTGATGGAAGGTAAAATGACTTTTTTCAAGCTCTCTAGAGGAGTCAGCAGTGTCTGTGAGGGTGAAAGACTGAGCAAGGCCCTTTGAGATGAGGACAGCATTAAACCCATGATGAAAAGGATTCGTGGGGCAGCAGAAGGGGATCTGTGTAACCAACTGAGGGGCCAAGCAGGAATCTGTGTGTGACATGCTGAGCTGTGGGAGCTCATTTTACAGGGCACAATGAAATCCACCCAGGGCTGCCTCTCAGCATGGTGGGACACACTCCCCAGAGGTACTGCAGCCTCCAGCCCACTCGTGCCTGGGTGTAGACATTAAATGGTTCTCAAGGCCAGTGCAAAAAGCCATTAAATCATAATATATTTCAACAGAGCGTTTTAAGATGAATTAGAGTATTCTATGGCCAGAAGTGACTCCATAAACACACTAAACAGACCAATTCAACACTTGTCCACATCCAGTGATCTATTTAACTCCAAGACATGCCTCTGAGTTTCACACTCAGGCCTGGAAAAGAAAATCATTGACAATGGATTCCCCTAACAAACTCAAGAACGATTTTTTTCTGTCTATTCCTGAGCTCCAACCTGCTGCTCTGCACAGTGCTCCCCACACACTGTGAAGCACATGAGGTGCCCTGCTGTGGTTACTGCACCCCAAAATCCAGCTACCCCTGCAATACCCACAGCAGATTTGCCACATGCACCTCATGTCCAAAACCAAGAATGCTCAGCAAGCAGCTATGCATTGCCAACCAGGAAAACAATCCTTTTTTTGTAGCACATTTAATACCTGGAAAGAAATAATTGCATCCTGGGCCAGCTGCAAACCCCTTGAAGCACCATGTGGGGATGAGAAAGTCACCAGTCCCTTTGGGCAAGCTGTGGCCAAAGGGAGTGAAGTCCCCAGCATTTGGGAGATCACAATTCAGTCATAAAAACACAAGTGGGGACATCACAGGTGGGCACACACATGGGCACTTCATGAATAATTCTTTCCCCTCCTCGTACAACCTCCACTGTTCCAGCTTTCATTTTGCTGGTGTCCAGATCCCAACAGGTATTTTCCAAAGGCATCAGCAGCTCCTGGGATAGCACAAAGAGCAGGAACACACACCACAGTCCCACAGTACATTTCCTTGCCCTTACAATCAGAATTACTGGAGTTGGAGTGGACCTTAAAGCCCATCCATTCCCCCCTGCCATGGCAGGGACACCTCCCACTGTCCCAGGCTGCTCCAAGCCCCATGCAGCCTGGCCTGGGATGCAGGGCAGCCACAATAACAGCTCTGAGACCTGCAAAATGGAGTTTCAGCACTAGAAAGGGGATTTGATGGGATATTCTTCCCCTTCACCAGCAAACTACCACTGATCTGGGGACAAAGACACCCCAAAATCATTCTGGCATGACAGTTCAAGTTTTTCTGATCCTACAGAATCAACCTAAGTATTTTCTGCCTCCTGCACAGTCCCATAAGGGAGGGCTGGCAGAGGGAAATGAAATCCTCCCTTTGCCTGACTTCCACAAGAGACCCCAAGCCAGCTCCAGGAGCAGCCATGCAAGGCTGGCAGGAGTGATAGGGAAACTGCGGGACACCATTCCCCCCTGTGGGACACCATTCCCCCCTGTGGGACACCATTCCCACCCGTGGGACACCATTCCCTCCTGTGGGACACCATTCCCACCCGTGGGACACCATTCCCCCCCGTGGGACACCATTCCCTCCTGTGGGACACCATTCCCACCCGTGGGACACCATTCCCTCCTGTGGGACACCATTCTCACCAGTGGGACACCATTCCCACCCGTGGGACACCATTCCCCCCCGTGGGACACCATTCCCTCCTGTGGGACACCATTCCCTCCCGTGGGACACCATTCCCACCCGTGGGACACCATTCCCTGCTGTGGGACACCATTCCCCCCTGTGGGACACCATTCCCTCCTGTGGGACACCATTCCCACCTGTGGGACACCATTCCCACCCGTGGGACACCATTCCCCCCGTGGGACACCATTCCCTCCTGTGGGACACCATTCCCACCTGTGGGACACCATTCCCCCCTGTGGGACACCATTCCCAGCCGTGGGACACCATTCCCACCCGTGGGACACCATTCCCTCCTGTGGGACACCATTCTCACCTGTGGGACACCATTCCCACCCGTGGGACACCATTCCCCCCGTGGGACACCATTCCCTCCTGTGGGACACCATTCCCTCCCCGTGGGACACCATTCCCTCCTGTGGGACACCATTCCCACCCGTGGGACACCATTCCCTCCTGTGGGACACCATTCCCCGCTGTGGGACACCATTCCCCCTGTGGGACACCATTCCCACCCGTGGGACACCATTCCCACCCGTGGGACACCATTCCCACCCGTGGGACACCATTCCCTCCCGTGGGACACCATTCCCTGCTGTGGGACACCATTCTCACCTGTGGGACACCATTCCCACCCGTGGGACACCATTCCCTCCTGTGGGACACCATTCCCCGCTGTGGGACACCATTCCCTCCCGTGGGACACCATTCCCACCTGTGGGACACCATTCCCACCCGTGGGACACCATTCCCCCCTGTGGGACACCATTCCCACCCGTGGGACACCATTCCCACCCGTGGGACACCATTCCCTCCTGTGGGACACCATTCCCCCTGTGGGACACCATTCCCTCCCGTGGGACACCATTCCCACCCGTGGGACACCATTCCCTGCTGTGGGACACCATTCCCACCCGTGGGACACCATTCCCACCCGTGGGACACCATTCCCTCCTGTGGGACACCATTCCCACCCGTGGGACACCATTCCCTCCTGTGGGACACCATTCCCCCCTGTGGGACACCATTCCCAGCCGTGGGACACCATTCCCAGCCGTGGGACACCATTCCCACCCGTGGGACACCATTCCCACCTGTGGGACACCATTCCCCACCCGTGGGACACCATTCCCCGCTGTGGGACACCATTCCCAGCCGTGGGACACCATTCCCAGCCGTGGGACACCATTCCCACCCGTGGGACACCATTCCCACCTGTGGGACACCATTCCCTCCTGTGGGACACCATTCTCACCTGTGGGACACCATTCCCACCCGTGGGACACCATTCCCCCTGTGGGACACCATTCCCAGCCGTGGGACACCATTCCCACCTGTGGGACACCATTCCCACCCGTGGGACACCATTCTCACCCGTGGGACACCATTCTCACCTGTGGGACACCATTCCCACCCGTGGGACACCATTCCCACCCGTGGGACACCATTCCCACCCGTGGGACACCATTCTCACCTGTGGGACACCATTCCCACCCGTGACAAACCATTCCCACCCGTGGGACACCATTCCCAGCCGTGACAAACCATTCCCTCCTGTGGGACACCATTCCCCCCTGTGGGACACCATTCCCACCCGTGGGACACCATTCCCCACCCCGTGGGACACCATTCCCACCCGTGGGACACCATTCCCCGCTGTGGGACACCATTCCCACCCGTGGGACACCATTCCCACCCGTGACAAACCATTCCCACCCGTGACAAACCATTCCCACCCGTGGGACACCATTCCCAGCCGTGACAAACCATTCCCTCCTGTGGGACACCATTCCCCCGTGGGACACCATTCCCACCTGTGGGACACCATTCCCCGCTGTGGGACACCATTCCCTCCTGTGGGACACCATTCCCACCTGTGGGACACCATTCCCCTGCCGTGGGACACCATTCCCCGCTGTGGGACACCATTCCCTCCTGTGGGACACCATTCCCACCTGTGGGACACCATTCCCACCCGTGGGACACCATTCCCCAGCTGTGGGACACCATTCCCTCCTGTGGGACACCATTCCCACCTGTGGGACACCATTCCCTGCCGTGGGACACCATTCCCTGCTGTGGGACACCATTCCCTCCTGTGGGACACCATTCCCACCTGTGGGACACCATTCCCACCCGTGGGACACCATTCCCCAGCCGTGGGACACCATTCCCACCTGTGGGACACCATTCCCACCTGTGGGACACCATTCCCTGCTGTGGGACACCATTCCCTGCCGTGGGACACCATTCCCTGCCGTGGGACACCATTCCCCCCGTGGGACACCATTCCCACCCGTGGGACACCATTCCCAGCCGTGGGACACCATTCCCACCTGTGGGACACCATTCCCACCTGTGGGACACCATTCCCTGCTGTGGGACACCATTCCCTCCCGTGGGACACCATTCCCACCCGTGGGACACCATTCCCTGCCGTGGGACACCATTCCCTCCTGTGGGACACCATTCCCCCCTGTGGGACACCATTCCCTCCTGTGGGACACCATTCCCACCCGTGGGACACCATTCCCCCCTGTGGGACACCATTCCCACCATCATCCACCCTCAATGTGCCCTTTTAGATTATTTTCTGATGTAATACAAAGATTTTCTTGGCAAGCTTCTCAGATGGCCCACATATGGTGAAGTCACTCTCCCAGAAGAAAAAGGAAGCTTTAGTCATTCCTGCCTCATTTCTAAAATTTGCTTTTGTTTTTTTTTTCAGTGAAATCAGGAACTATTTCAATTGCTGCTTGGCATATGCACATATCTTTCCATCCAGGAAATCCTTTAAGATTAAACCCTGTCTGAAATATGGGAGTCCTAAAATGGCTATATTAATGTCATAACACAATTGACATGTGGCTTTCATTTAATACAGATAAAGGCAGGAAAAGTCTAAAATACACCATTCCCTGCAGACCCCTCTGAATCAGTGGAAATCATCTATTGACTTTAATACACTCTACTATACTTTAATAACACCTTCATCACTCACTGTCTACATTTTAGCTAATCTATTAGCTTTACCTCACAGTGTTCTTGTGGTACCCATTCCATTTTGGGCAATTTCCTCAGCTAAAATGTCTTTTGGGATCTCACATATATATCTATTATAAGTATGTACATAAATTAATTAAAATAATGCTTTTTCACTTGTTGGTGAAAGACATCAAACCTTAGAGTCTTCTAAAGTGGAAATAGGAGCATTCAAAGTAATTCTACAGCCAGAGATCCCTCCTCCTCTGAAAAGACCTCAGAAATATCTGACAGAGCCAGATCACTTTTAAACAGGAAGATTTTAGTTTTGCAAAGATTTCCTTGCTATAAAGCTGTGATTCAATTCATATTAATTTCTCAGTTTGGGAAGTAAACTAAATGGGCAAAACAGATGGTTTGCTTCCCTGTATTCCCTTCAGCATTCCCCATCACTGCTCCTTTCCTCCAAGTCTGGAGTGTGGTCAGAGATGTTGATATTTATCTCCAAAATGACATCTCAATGGCAGGACAGACCCCCAAAGGAGTCAGAGGAGTCTGCAGCCAGTTGTTAATAAAACACACATAGAACACAAGTTTTGGAGAGGAGGAAGAACAGAACCACAGAATGTTTGTTCTTAGTGGAAACAAGTTAATAAAAATGAAGATGCTGACAGCAAGCCCTGGCTCAACCCAAAATTTCATGTCCAATTACTATTAATTTCACCTTAAATTATTAACCCTTTGAGGTGCCTGAACCTCTGCAATCTGGTCAGTTTGCTTCCAAAATGCTGCTGCTCCATCAGGGAATAGGAGCACACACCTATGGCTGTGGCCCATTAAATATTCCCTTACAGAAATTATTTTCCAGGAATAAAACCAAACCCAGGGTGCTACAGAAAAGTACCAGGTGTGCTTAAAAGTGTCTCTGGACTCTGCAGATGGAACAAGAAGTAAAAACTTTACTACAAACTTTCTAAGTATCCTAAAGTAGTTAATCTTTCTGCTGTGTAGTTTCAGGGAATTACACAAGAAGTTGGGGTGTCCCCATCCCATAAAAAGGATTCTGCAGAACTTTAAACCCATTTTCTTTATGCCACTCACTTCTGGAAGTATTTTTTCACAGGGTTTGGGGTTTTTTTATTGTTCTTCTGTCAGTCTATTGTTTGTTTTTGTTCTCCCTAAGCTGGCGTGCAAACCACAGGAATGAAGTGGATTTTAAAAGAGAAGAAAAATAATTGTAATTGTTGCAGCAGTGCAAAGCTGTCCAGTGACAAACAATGCTACTGCAAACCCCGCTGAGGCTTCCCAGGCTGCATCTACTGCATTTGAATTGTCTTAGCAAAAAGCCCCACAGGCTAAAAACCCCACAATCAGCTTCCTATCATCTGCAGGAAGAACCACTGCTATGAAAACAAGCTCAGGCATGAATCTGAGTCATGAGAGCAGCATCATTCAGCATCCTTGCCCTCCTCTGCACTGATCTGTATTTCCCAGTGCACCTCCATCAATCTCCATTTCACAGAACTCCAGCCTGGCAAAAAAATAAAGAGCAAGGCCTAAGAAGACTATAAGGCAAATTTAAAAATCAAAGAGTCTGGCATTTCTGGTTGAGATAAATGGAGAAAAATGCACAACCTGTGCTCTCTTATCACTTCTGACACAGCAATAGAGGGAAAACAGGGGCAGGAGGTGCCTTATTTACAAGGGAAGAGTATTTTTACAGGTAACAATAAGGAAAGCATTAACAGATGTTAGTCTGACAGACATTTGAGAAATACTTGATTATTGTTGGCCAAATCAGAGCTGCTGGAAGACCAGGAGTACAATCTTTCATCATTAATTTCCTTTGATCACCAGGGTCCATCAATTTGCAGGGACAGGTTTCCCAGGATGACAGTGTTTGTTACCACCCAGAACAACCCAACCTCACTGTAGGCAATGGGACAGTGCAAACCACTTGAGGGTGCTAAATAACAACCTGAAATTTGTTATTTCAAAATATTTCATGCAATGCATAAAATAAAAACTTCTCCCAGTGTGGAAACAGACCTGGTTTAGCACTACTTTATTACTGAGAGGTTTTTCTGAGTCAAGGAGAAAGAAACAGTGGGAAAAGCTCTGCTAAATTAATAGCTAGGAGCAGCTAAATTTAAGGAACAGCTTTTAACTAGAGTGGACTTACTATTTCCCAGTTCTCGACCAGTGGTTGCTGGTATTGGGGAGATAAACTGCACCTCCTTCGGGCACACATGCAAATCTCACTTCTTGCATTTTTGCCCCTCAAAATGAGCCTGCAAACAAAACAAGGCTGGGGGAAGAGGCTGCTCTGGGATTTGTCCTTTTGCTCAGGCTGCCTGGGACAGGGGGCTGCTCTGGCTCAGCCTCTCCCACCTTGCCCAGGGAACAAACACTGTTCTGTGCACCCATCCAGACCTGCTGAGCTCCACCAGCCTGAGAATGAATCGCACTTTGCTCTCCGTGCTCACAGTGACCCAGTTCCTGTCTCTGCTCCCCCTGCCACATCCAGACAGCCCGTGGCTCACGCTGCCCAGTGCTGGGACATCTGCTGTGCAGAGGCTCGGAAGTGAGAGAAGCTGGAGCCTGTCACTGTCCTCTGCATCACCAGCCAGGTGTGGGATGCCAGAGGAGCCCCCTTGAGGGGTCTTGGTGCTGGGGAGGGGACACTCCCCAGCCTGGGCTCTTCTCAGTGCTATTCTTCATTCATTAGCACCAGCTAAAACCATTGTAAAGCAGCCACAATGGGTCTGGAAATCTGTATTGAGGCAATCTAGATGCTCAACCTCAGGCTAGAGTGAACTCTGAATTAATAGTATGTGGAGTGAAAACAAAGAGAAAAGAGTGAAAAAATTGGTTGTGAATGATTTAGCAAAACTGTGATATCAGATGTGCTCCTGCCAATAAAGAGCAATTTATTGAGCTCTCAATAAATTGCTGGATGTTTTCGGTGTCATTGAGGTTGGAAAAGACCTTTAAGACTTTGGAGTCCAACCATTCCCCCAGAACCTCCAAGTTTGTCACTAACCCGTGTCCCCAAGTGCCACACTCATGCAGCTCTTGAATCCCTCCAGGGATGGAGGCTCCACCACTGCCCTGGGCAGCTGTGCCAACACCTGGCCACCCTACCCAGGAAGAAATTTCCTCCAACACCCAGGATGGGAGGTGGGGCCTCAGCAGAGGCCAGCACAGGGGCAGTCACTGCCCTGGTGCTGCTGGACACACCAGCCCTGGCACAGCACAGCTGCCCTCGGCCTCCCTGCCCACCTGGGCACACTTTTGCTGTAATGTGGATTGCACATATTAAGAAACCAGCAGGGAGTCACAACGTGGAACAACATGTATTTTTTAAAGGAAATCAGCTGCTACAGCAAAGGTCATGTTTCAAAGTCTTCCTTTTGTCCTGGAATGCTTCTGAAATGGAAGAGAAATCTGTGTATTCTACTGTAAAGATAATTCAAAATTGCCCTTGAGAAAGAGTTCAAAGAGCTCGCACCACATTAAGAACTAAGGTGACTCCCCTGAGGCTGAACAGCTGCACCTAAAGAATGTGAAGTGCACAAAAAAGAGTGAACAAAAATACTCAACAGGCTCCTGCTGCAGTTCCAGTTTCCAAACCACCCTGCTGACAGGTACTGACCACAGCAGTGCTGTAGCCACCAAATCACAGCTGCACTGGGAGGGAGAAATTCTGCCAGTGGTTTTATTAGGGCCTGCATTTGATCTAGTCCTCTTCAACAGCAAAAAAAATAAATATAAGACCCAGTAAATACCTTCCAAATATAAATTCTGCCTTTTATCAAATCAAACCATCATAATCTCACATTGCTAACTTGTTCACAATAGTGGATTTTCAGCAGCAAATCAGGCTTTCATTAGTTTGGTTAATGAATATGCTGAAGAAAGGCACTGGACAGATCTTGTTCTCACAGTGGTGCTTTGGTGCCCTGGCCCAGGGCCTTGCAAAGCAGATGAGATCTTTTCAGAGCTGGTCTGGACACTGCCCTGATTTGTCCATGGAATCATGCATGCAGTAAAGATGAAACTAGCCCCTTCCCAGACACACAGAGGGAGAAAATGAAGCAGCCAGCACAGGCTGGAACACAGGAAATTCCAGTTAAATGGACAGAATACTTTCACCAGAGGGTGGTCACACTCTGGGAGAGAAGCCTCTGGAAATGATGTGATCTGTCCCAAGACAACTGAAACTCTCCTGGGCAAGTTCATCTCAGCATGGCCCTGGTATAAGGACAGGGATGAACCAGACCTCCAGGTGGCCCTGCCCAATTGAATTTTAGGAATCCATGATCCAAGAGCAGAATTACAGCCTTGCACTTTCAGCACAGCAGATTTCAGCTGTGAAATGGGTTGAGAAGCCAAAGCCCAAGTTGTGGAAACTAAGGAATAAGGATACCAGCAGTCCTTATTTTCCTACTGCATTTGTTCTACCCCAGTGATATTTTCCACCATTGGTACTCTATGCCACAAATCACCTACATTTAGATGTGTATTCAACTGCTGTGTGTCTCTTAAAGGATAATCACCATTAATGATCATGGAGTAACTTATGGTGCCCCATAAATTCAGTTCAAATTGGTGCTTTTTAGAGGTCAATGAAAAACAAAATCATGAAAAAAGCTGCATACTGAGCAACACCTTGCAACACTGAGAAACACCAACATCTCTTTTGCTTCCTCCTCCAACAGTTCACACTCCACACCATCTGTTCCAACTGCTCACTGAGGTTTGAGCATGCATCTGAGAATTTCAAGCACTTTGTAACACCATTCCAAACCTTTTATCTTCTTACATGCAGAAACAGAGGTGGTCTGCAGTGCAATGCTGACTGAAAAGGACAGTGGCAAGAAAGAGCTTTCCATGGCATATGGAGGTAATTCTGTGTGGGCAGTGACCATCCCATAAGATTCAGTCCTTCAAATATTTCCTGAGGAGCAGCTTTTCCCAGCCCCAGCACAAGATGAAGCCACAGTATCTTGGCTTTTGCCTTGAGGACACCCCACATGGGTACATTAAATATTTTCAGTAGCTTAAAAATCCCAAAAAAACTCAGGGCAAACCCCAAAACATCCCACTGCACAAAACAAGTCAGGCCACAGTCAGATCTTTAATAAAAGCACTTGAAGTCAGTGACAAACATGATACAGCAGACGTGACAACTCAGAAATTAAGTTGGGGGTAGCAGTGTGCTGCTGGTGTCTGCAGAGGACTGAACAAGGTCCCTAAACCCAACTATCCCCTCAGTGGCTCCTCAGCTATTCACAACACACTTGAAGGCTGCTAAAAGTCTCTTACCTCACCCCTCCTCAAGCTGGCACAGCAGAAGCACAAAATGGTGTTTGTTCTGACCAAAACTGATGGAGTAAATTAACTCAGGTAAAAGCTCCAGCTCTAATCTCTGAATAGGAGGCTGAGCTGATTTTACAGCAAGGAGACCAAGCAACCCCTATCCTCCCTATTTCATCCAGTTTCACAATATGCACTTTACCAGGGCACTCTTGTGGAGAGGGCCTGACACTGCCAGCCTCCTAATGGGATTCACCTGATTGGAGCAGAGCATGGCAAAAGCATCTTCCTGCAGAAACCATTCCCCACCTCACTGGTGAGCCTGTTCAAAGGTGTCAGCCACATTCTCATTTAGCCACCTCCTGTCCTGCTCCCCTTATTGGAGCATTACAAACCAACAAAAGGTGCATAGGATCCTTTTCACAGTGACATTAGCTAAGTAACCAATTCTAATTCCAGGAGTCAGTGATCCTCTTCCACTGACAGGGCCCTGAAGGTTCCCTGGTAAGGGGAGGGGTTGTGCAGCACTGAGAGGAAAAATGGCAAAAGGCTTGTCCTCAGAAGCCCAGCACACACAAGAGCTTTGGAAGGTTGTATCCCTGCACTTTGGTCTTTGGGTAGTGCCACTGCTCAGTATCTGTAGTGGTCTGGTTTGAAGGGCCCATCTCTGGGCAAGCCCAGGTATTTGGCCTGTTTGTCACTCAGCTTTGTCAGCTTCACACTCAGCTTGTCCAGATGAGCAGCAGCCACAGCTTCATCCAGCTGGAAAACAAAACATTGAGATAAGAACATCAGAATTCTGTTAGTTCAGGAAGTCACAGCCACAGAAATGAATGTGGAAACCAACAGCAGTCCCAAGGGGGGACTTACACTGACACAGCTTTTTTCCTGCCAGCATCCCTCACCTCATAGACCTGCACTCACATGGAAGAGCCTTGTGCTTTTGCAGGAGTCAAATTAAGTTTAAGTGAGATAAAATTTTATCAAATCTGTTTCAATTTCATTTACACATTCACATCCATCCAGCAGGCAAAGAGCAGAGATCAAACTCCTCAAGAGATAAGAATATCCAGTCTGGTAGAATGATAAAGCCCCAGTTTCCACTACAAAGACACCTGGACATACTACACTGTCATCCCACAATATTATGTAAGTCTTAATAGTGGAAAAAAATTCCTGTCTTCTCCAAATATCCCATCCTAGGGACACATGAATAATGAAATTCATTCCATAATCTCCAATTCAGCAAGACTGCTTGTATCTACTGGCACTGTCTTCATGAAGAATAAAACCAAGCTGGGCTGTAGGACAGGAAGGTTGATATAATTTCTCTATCCCAGAGGTGTCAGGCAGATGTGTAAACTCAAGAAACTGAAAAATTTATCAAGTTACAAGGCAGTTAAGTGCTCCAGAAGCAGGTACAGGAGAGTCAGAAAACAAAACAGGAGGATGGTGAACAAGCTGCTGTGTCAGAGGGGGATGTACAGCCACAGGGGATATTCAGAGGCAGAAAGGACTGCACAAGCAGGGATCATGGACAAGTCTGACCATTTGTAAATCCTGCAAAAACCAGGCAATCATTGCAAAGGAAACAGTGGAAATGCAAGGTAAGTCTAAATCCCAGCAGCACAGAAGAAAACCAGCAATATTTCCCTCATATTAGTTAAGCAGACATGAAAGGCTGCAATATAACTGAAGGACAGTAAATCAACAAAACAATCAAGGGCCAAACCTGCTGCTTGTGTGAACCAGCATGGACTAAATGATTCAAAAACTAGTCCTGGATTTCCCCCTCCAAGGGCCTGTGGTACAAAGCCACTACTCTGAAGTAATCCCATGCCATGAACCAGGTAAAAAGCTCCATCTGCACAGAGTGTAACTCACTGCAGCTCAGCCTGCTCACAGTGACCACACTGTCAACCTGACAGCATCTCTTGGGAACCAGTACAGCCAAAGGTCACAAGACAAAATCAGAAACCTAAGGGGAAATGGTTGAAATGGTGGCAGTGAACCAAGAAATCCACCTAAGAGTCAGGTAAATTATGAAAGAAAGAAAACCTAAGGGGAAGGTCTGTGTTTAGAAGCTAAACAAGTATTTAAGCCTATAACATCCTGTCAGGATGCCAGGAAACAAAAAAAAGAAGGAGGTCAGAAATTGTATTCTTATCTGTTTAAATAGACTGAGGTGTGAAGCTCTCACAGGTGTATTTCCAGTGAATTTAAGACAGACTCCACTCACTTGAAAAGGAACCAAGTCCCTGACAATTCCCAGATGAGGTTTTCTACTGAGGTTTTCACAGCTGCTTCAGCTTGGGGACTTCAAGACTCAGACATAGAGACACACAAATTTAGATGAAGATAAGCAGACGTTCTCACCTTAAAATCAAAGCTGAGCAGGACAGATCTGGTGCCAAGAACATAGAGACAAGAGTTTTCCTAGATTTCCAGGAACACACATTGCAGAAATGTGTGCACATTTGTAATGGCTGATCAAAGCAATATTCTTGCAGTCAAAGAAAGTGCAGTGTAAGGTACTTGGTAATTGTTAAGTCTTACATTTGAACCTCAAAGCAATTGCACAGAACAAGGAAAGGCACTAACCCAGAAAATTATCAGAGAAAACTCTTTTGTTGGTTCTGACTGCTTTATTCTTTGAATAAAGCCCTGTGAGGCCAGAGGGTCAGAAGTGTTTTGTCACAGTGGATGAACCTGAGATCACTGCCATATGCTCCACTAACAGGCAACTTCATCTTTAACTGCTCTGGGCATTACTTCTCATTTCTATGTATTTCCAGTTCAAATATGCTTACTAAAAATTGTTACTCAGTGAAAGGATGAAGTCACATTTTATCAGCAACACTGGGCTCTCATTTTCAAAAGAACTATCAATAAGACTGTTCCTTTGAAGACAATTATGTGGCAGTTTGCTGATCCACTCCTACACTGCATTTCTGGTATGCTCTGCTTGGTCCTTAACTGAAGAGTTTGTAAACTTAAGTTCTTCAGCAAACACCTCATGAGTAAACCCAAACATACACATTCTACTTCCCAAATGGAAAGTATTTTCACATTTGCTCTCACACCTGGTTGTGCTCCAAAGGCAGTGGAATTTAACTCTGGCATCTTTTTCCATGAACCATCTCAAATTCCCAAGCTTGTTTTAGAAAATTAAAACCATGTTAGTTTCTAGAAGAAATGTGCAACCTGTGACACGATCCAGACTTTTCCAAGAACAAAGAATGCAGAGATAAGTTTAAAGGGAAATCCAAGAAAATCTGTCATTAACATTTTGTGAAGTTACTAGGACCAGATTGTGATAAGCTCTCTCAGGTGCAAATGGGATCAGGACTCTCTATCAACCACTGTGAAAGGGATTCAGTTTCACTCCAGCTTCAACTCTGCCCACTACACACTTTTGCTGCTTGTAGAAGGATCAAGCTGGCTGGTAGAAGCTTTTCCTGGATGTTCTATCACAGGACAGTTCTGCACACAAAAGAACAGCGCATTCACACCTAGCACATCCAAAGCCAAACATCCTCTGAAGGACACAACCACTTTGCAACAGAAACCTTCGGGAGGAAAATGAGCTCAAGCACAAACAAAGCCACAGCAGCACCTCTGCCCGGCCATCTCTCACCTTCTTTGGCAGGAAGTGGACCCCCACGGCGTACTTGTCGCTGTGGGTCCAGAGCTCGATCTGGGCCAGCACCTGGTTGGTGAAGGAGTTGCTCATGACGAAGCTGGGGTGGCCCATGGCACAGCCCAGGTTGACCAGGCGGCCCTCGGCCAGCAGGATGACGTGGCGGCCGTTGCGCAGCGTGTAGCGATCCACCTGCGGAGCGGCAGTGCAGTCACACGGGGCAGCCCTGCCTCAGGCCCCCTCCCCAGCACCTCAGCTGCAACACACACCCCTCTCTCCAGCCAGGGGTGGCCCCCTCTCCCAGCAACTCAGCACTGCAGCACCTGAAATATAATAGACACCCCTCTCTCCAGCCAGGTGTGGCCTCCCTCCCCAGCAACTCAGCACTGCAGCACCTCAACTACAACAGACACCCTCCTCCTGTGGGGGTGGGTTGTTGCACAGTCCCTGGACAGACTCAGGACATTACTATTTTCTGTTCTTCAGGTTTGTATTTTATTATAAGGTGTGGGTGTAAGAGAGAGTGTAGAGCATGGAGAGTGGTAAGAGAGAGCTTAGAGGTAAGAGAGGGATTTCCCATTTACAATACAATAAGTATTCTTCTATGATGAATAGTCTAATTTCCAATAACTAATTTAATACAATATACTAATTTCCTAATATTTGCATGCAACCTATAGGAACTACTAAATTACCATGTTTTCTGGCTTTCTTATCTGTAACCCTTATCTTCAGACCTTTCCTGCCAGGCTTGGGACAGGATGTCTGTTGGTTCTTTATTTGGTATCATCTAAACAAAGGAAGAGGCCTCAAACCTTCACATGACTGTTTTCAGCCTCTATGTCAAAGTATGCCAACATCTCTATTTCAGAACTACTTGCTAGGCACTCACAAGATTTTTCTATTCCCTCCCCAACACCCTCCATCCCAGGTGTCTGCAAAAAAACCTTGGGCTTCACAGCACACCCATCCTGCCATCCACTTTCTTTTCACCAGCTCTCTTCCACTTTTTTTTTAACCAGCTCTCTCCCACCTATTTTCAACCAGCTCCCTAATTTTTTTTAACCAGCTCACCAATTCTCCTGGCTTTTCCACATGCATGTATAGTCCTAGCCAGCTGTGATGGGAATTGCTGCTAGCAGTAAATCCCAGTTCATCTACACCCACTGGTCACAATGGTGACAGAAAGAGGGAACCGCTGCATGCATCTAACAGGGTAACAGCCAGAGCCCTCAGCCTGCTGAAGGTCCCCTGGAATTGTTCCCACCTCTGCAAGGCCAATACATACAATAAACAGCTGTCCTGGCTCCTGGTGTACCCTGCTTTGCCCTTGGGGGATCACAGGCATGATCCTCCCCAAGTCTCCCCAGGGACAGAAGAACTCTGCACACAGTCCTGCTCAGATGGCCTGAGGAGACAGAGCCTCAGCTGTGAGAGTCCCACACAACTCAGGAGGCAGACAATGTAACTGAGCATGTGCCCCAACTGCCTGGGCCAGGCTGCACTCCTGCAATGTTAAACTTAACCCTGCTTCTCCTTTCCATCTCTCACTAGCTCCTCTCTGCCCTGCCTTCATCTTGGAGGAGGTTACAATATTAAAGAAATAATGAAACACCAATATGGCTCATAAATCACAAGAATATTCAGCATTAACTGGTATTTATTGCTCATGTCACACCAAGCATTTGGGAGTAGAGAATTTTGGAAATACTTAAAACATAATCAGCAATCAACTTTGACAAAACCTAATGCTTCAGTCCATTTATCTTCTGCTAGCACAGCCAAGCAACTGTGACAGGCCTAAAAGGGTCCTTCCCCACAGCTGTATTTAAACTTTAGAAGCTAAAAGTCATTTAATACTAAGTAAAACATATAATTTTCAATTTTGGCCTGTAAGTTAAAAGCCACATGTGATGAGGCTGTAATTGTTACAACACCCTCTTTGAAAAAACATCCTTGTGCAGGACTTTAGCAGAGATGCCAAGAGCAAACCAATACAAACCATATTTTTCTATGACAGGTATTTTGCCTTCAGAGCAGGTCTGTGCCTCCTGGTCTCTGCCTGCCCCTGACCATTTTCTGCTTCTTGGGTTCCCATGACAGATTGTGATTTCAGCACAACACTGCAGGCAGTAACCACCTCAAAGTGCAGCCCTAAATCAGTTTCTCCTGCCCAAAAGCACTCAGCAGGTGGGATAAGGACAATCCCCCCTGTGCAGCTGCAGTTATTTTGGATGCCAGTTCTCCATTGTGGATCACCAGTAACAGTGCTCCTGTCCACTCAAAAAACCCCATATGGGCCATCATGAGATTATGGGAGGAAGTAAAAAACCAAAGAAGGAACCAGATGGGAAGCAGAACATGAAAAATCCTGAGAACACCTACAGTACTACTTATAACAAACACTGCATTTACAGATTGAACTACTAAAAGATAGTTGAGCAGTTAAAAGTAGCATTTCAGTTTTGAACTCTGAATTGGGTGGTTTAGGTGTCAAAAATTTTATATCCTTACATAATATTCACACAACTTGCCCCTGGACAGCTGCTGGCTTGTGCACAGAACTCTACACCTTCAGAAACCTGTGCTGACAGGAGTCATTCAATGCACAGGGAAACATAGAAAATGTAAAATTAATGCACAGAAATAAATAAAAATAGTAGTGGTACCAGCAGATGCTTCAGTTAGTACTGTGAAACACATCTCATATACAGGCAGATAAACAGGCTGATTGATAAGCTCAAGAAATTGCTCCAGAAGCAGAATTCAAGTTATCCAAGCAATAAGCTCCTCTCCACACTTAGACAAGCGCCTTTTCCCCATTTACTTGGCTCTGGACTTTTTAGCTGCTTTGCACTGCCCTTCACACTATACACAAATCATTTATAAGCCAAAGCTCACTGACCTTGACCTTTCCTTGCCCTCTGGAGTTGAGTTTGTGCTGTAGGTCAGTCTCTGATACCCAAACACAGCTGAGCAGGGCTGCAGTGCAAACCCAGAGCCAAAGCAACCTGCCATCTTTTCAGTGACAAGCCTATTTCCTCCTTACCTGTCCTCTGAAAGCAACACATCAGTCACAATGGCACAGCAAGATGCTTTTCTTCTTGAAGTATTAAACATCTCTTACATTAGCCCAGCACTGGTACTGAAACTTTCATGCTGGACACAGTCTCAATTACTTTGTACCTTCAGCTGAAGTTAACCACCCTCAACCCTGGCATTAATCCTCTCATTCAGAGACAGATGTCCTCACAGAAAGTCATGGATTTTTGCTCTTGTACTATATTCCCCTCTCTGGCTCAGGATACAGAAAAGAAGCTGCCAGGTTTTAGTAAAAATCTGAATATTTAGGAAGTTATATTTCTTCAGCATTAATCCATATGAACAACTCTAACCCCAAATTCCATCTTTTTCAAAAGGCAATTTCATTTTTTTTAAACCAAAAACTCGTTACAATTTTCGCACCTGGGATCACACTGCACCTTGCTGCACTCTGTCATTTTAAGCAGCCCAAGGCTTAGTTTTAAAAGAACCTGAGCTAGCAGAAAGCAGGCAGGAACCTGTGGGCTCCTCTAGGATGAGAGCTGCTGAGCAGAGTCAGCTCCACTAAGGCCATGGGCAAGAACAAACCTGAACATAGTGACAACTTGAGGGTTCAACTCTAGATCTGGTTAAGGCTGTGCAAAGTGCCCCAACCAACCTCTCACAAGTGCTTAGTAAGACTTTGATGTGGGTGGCCAAAAAGCCACAGGGGAGTTAGGAAAATTGGAAGGGCAGATGGAGATGTGAGAGGTATGTTTGGGTGTGGTGTTATTAAAAACAACAAAACCTGTCCCAGAATCCTGATATCAGCAAGGAAACTCACTCTTCAAAAGGTAACCAGAAGTCCCACACAAAGTCAGATAAAGCCTGGTTTGCTCTATGTGATGTTCTCCCTCAATGCTGGTGTCACAGAACAGTTTTGATCTATTTTCAGTTTTGCTTCACTGCTTTAAGACACAGTTGAAAGCTGAAATGTTCAGATTTTGATTTTCCCTGTGTAGCTAAAGCCAGAGCTTAAAACAAATACATGGTGGGTATGCAAGCTGAGCCAGAGTGAAACATCTTGCCTAGTCTGCCCACACAGGTTTCTAAAATGAAGCCCCCAAGTCTGGAAGAGAAACCCAAGTTTGGCAGAGCTCCAGACAGGCTTTCCTGAGGCTTCAGTCTCAGAGTAGATTAAAAAAAAAAAAAATAAAAATCACACCATACTTTGAAAACAAAGAGGTGTGAATTTTTTCAAACCCTGACAGAATTCCAAAAGAGATTCCATTGAGATTCCCTTGGGACCACGACTGTTCTGCTGCAGAGCAGTACAAGAGCAAAGAGCTCCACAGGAGGAAATTCAGGTCAGGCATCAGTCAATCTATGGGCTCTGCTCTTAAGTTTCATAGGGTCTCTAAATGCTCTGCTCTGTATTCCTCATCTAACTTGCTTCCTGAAGCTGAGCTCAGGCATTGTTTTCAGCTCAGGGCTACTGAAGCAAGCACATTTGCATACCCCCTGCCCATGCCCCAAACATCAAAGCTGAATGGACTTGATGTAATTAATTCTCTACAATCAGCACTAAGGGTAGGCTCCTGTCTCTCAAGGAAGTGGGAATAAACACATGGAGCAAGATGTACCCATACCAGGCACCTCACCCCAGAGATCACTTGGGCACTGGCTGGAAACAATTGCTTTAATGCCAACCCAAGAATATCACATGCAGCTGTTCCAGGTTAGCAGAATCTGCATTCTCACCAGAGGAACAGTGGCTTCCAACAAAGCTAGAAACACCAAAGAATCTCAAGTGAAATAATCTCCTTTCTAGAAACAGACACTGAGCAGCCATTGCCTTTCTCCAGCAGGAGAGCCTGTGGAAAGGCTGCCTTACCTGAGGTTTGACATTCACTGCCTCCACTGCATTGTCATTCAGCCACTTGGCATCAACTTCCACATCAAAATGGCCAATATTACACACTATGGCATCATCCTTCATCTGCTCAAAGTGCCTGCAAAAGAAAAAAAGTTGTATCAGAAGTTAATCCACACAGTTTTCTCCCTTAGCAGATGCTCCAATCCACAGCCCTGACAAGTGCCCAGCTCAGTAACTGGATTGACTCTCACAAGGTGTGTGGGGCTGGAAACCCCTCCAGGCATGGGAAGTCTACAGGAAAAACCTTTAAAGCTTCTTGAAAATCCTTGGGAAGGACATTTCCCAAGGATGTAAGAGCTTACTGGAGAGAAAGTATTTTCCCAGTATGGAAAGTAATAAAATTTTGTTTGATTGGTCAAAACAAATACCTGCAGTTATCCTCCTTACACAGAAGAAATTATTTTCTTCATGACTTTGAAGTTCCCAGCAGTTTTACATCTCTAGATACTAACGGCCTGATCTCCTCTCACCTAATCTGATCTTCCATTACAACATCTACAGTCATCATGGCAAAGAAAGGAGGGAGTCAGTGGAGCTGGGGCTATAAACTGAGTTCTAAGCAGCAGTAACCAAACCCTGCAGGGCAGTTCATTGAGAACAGGCTGGTTTTAGCTGCTACATGCACCAACAGATGGAATCCCTCTCAACCCTTATCTGCCTCCTCTTCTGCTGACATTTGTCTGGCCTAACACAGAATTCAGCCCTGATGCCCTCATTCTCCAAAAGTCAATCTACCCCTCTACAGCTTTTGTTGCTCCATCATCATTACATTCCAAAAGCCAGGAACAACTACAATGTGGCAACATCCAACAAAACTGACCAAAGACTTAATTTCTCACTAAATTCATGCTAAATTCTGATGTTCAGAAGTCAGGCTGTGTGCTAACCCTAACCACACAGGTTATTACTGTATTTAAAGAAAGAAATCTACCTGGACAGGTATGCTTTCACTAAAGCAAGTGGCTTGGCCATACCTGCCCTGCACAATGTCAGTGCAGCCAGTGGTGGTGACAAAGATGTTGCCCTCTTTGCAGGCCTCCTCCATGGTTGTAACTTCATAACCTGAAAAGAGAAAAAGTTACTTCTCTATACAACCACCAACATTTATCAACAAGTGGGACACAATACTAAAAGTAGAGAAGTGCAGAGAAAGAATGAGTCAAATGTTTCTGCCCACACCTGGCCTAGGGATGATGGAAGGTGGTGGGACACTGGTCTTGCTAAACAACATGGCACACAAACCATCCATCCCTCACCCTTTTCAAACCTGTGGATCTATGCATTCAATGTCCAGAGGTATAGTGTGGCACTCAGACTGGATTCATAAAGTAAGTGCCCCCACAACAGTTCTTGGCAGGTGTGAAGAGAAATGGGATAAACTGGTACCAAGAGGCACAGTTACATGAGGCACCCACAGAAAAAAAACAGCTCCAGAGCATGCCCTGAGCTCAGCTGGAAAGACAGAGAGCATGGCATTGCTCTTAAAAAAAAAAAAAAAAAAAAATCTATCAAGGGTAAGGCCAGGTGCTTTTTAATGTTTTAATTCCAGTCCAGCCTTCTCCCCCACTGGAGATTAGAACCACACAATTTGAGGACAATCCCTCAGCAATCCTTGATTCCAAACACACCTTCAAACCCTCTAGCAACAAACTCCTTCCCTAACTGCAAGGAAAGAATTCCTGCAGTTAAACTGGACTCAACTCTCCCCCTGCAGGGACAGGGCTGAAACCCACTGGCCAGCTCTCATGTACTGCTGTACAGTGACATGCAGAGGTGCTGTCAGAGCCCCCAGTGTGCTGTGCTGCAGCTGCCACCTTCCATGGCTGCCTGGAGGGCGTTGATGGGGTCGATCTCGGTGATGATGACTCTGGCTCCGAAGCTGCGCAGGGCCTGGGCGCAGCCCTTGCCCACGTCCCCGTAGCCTGCCACCACTGCCACCTTCCCAGCAATCATCACGTCTGTGGCACGCTTGATGCCATCGATGAGGGACTCTCTGCAGCCATAGAGGTTATCAAACTTGCTCTGAGGGAGAAAACGGAGCAGTTTCAGAACAGATGAAAGCCACTCAAGTGAAATTAACTCAAGAGAAAGAAAATGAACTTATGAAAATGAACTTTAACCACCATGAGGGATTGGCAACCTGGTTTGGTGTTTTTATTTATCCAGTTTCAGTCTACAGGTTATATCAGACCCAGGCTTCAACATGGTGAGAAGCATTTCATAAATACATCGTGTCTACTGACCATGGCTTGGACTTGTTAAAAACTTGTTAGAGGTAACCTGAATTTATCAAGGTTTCATACCAAAGTAGGTCTGAGTTCCTAAACCAGATGTTCACCAGTTCCCTGCTGCTGTTTACCAGACAATGAACTCAACCAAGTGCCACAGGAAGGCAAAACACACCAGCAGCACATCTTATCTTTGCAAGACACATCCAGCCTGCAGAGCAGCAAGCTGCCCACATCAACCAGGAGAAACTGGTTCCTGCAGCCCCAGAAGATCAAAATCACATCTTTCCCCTACAAAGAGCTGCCCTAACACTGTCAAATTCCCTAACACTGTCACTCACTAGTGCTCAGACTTGGAAACATTCAGCAAGCAGCCATTCACAATAGTGGTCACTGCAACCAGGAGCCCCTGGATTTCACCTCCAAATGCTCCATCAAACAATATCTTCCTACTCTAACACTGACATTAACAGCCAGATGCTCCAATCAAAAGTGCCTACAGCTAAGTCAGACATCAAATATTATTTTACTTCACCCCTTGAAGACCTTCCTAAACTCAAACATATCTTATTTTGTGCTGATTTTTGCAATGCTCCTTCCCCTGAAGCCTCTTGTTTTGACCAGGAGGAAGGGCTGTACAAACAGATTTGATTATTAAGGGAGTTACAGAGACCAAGATTTTTTTAAAGAATCTGGCTACTAATGTTGTGCTGTGCTCCCCAAGGAAGCAATACTTAAAAATCTCCATTCACAGCAAAATTCTGGTCTCAAAGCCTGTCCTGGCTTTCTACAGCCTTAGGGCACCAATCCTTCCTGCTCTCACTTAACAAAGCACTGTCTGCTACTGGCAATCTTAAAATTAAATTCCCAGAGGCAGGAAGCTGGTCTAGGAGAAGGTACACCCAGAATATCTGCAGCTCTTGTAAGTATGAACAGAAATGGCAGAAACTGGCCAAAGTGTAACAAATTATACCTCAGATCCAAAAGTTCTGACTCAGTGCCTACAGACATTATCAGAGGCAAAGCTGCCATTAATAAATCAGAAAATTGTGTTATGAACCCTTCTATATAGAGCTAGTGTCAGTTGGTATTCCCTCTTTCCTAGTCCTGCAGATTTTCCTTGCAGCATGAAGGAAAGCAGCATGGTCAGATTTGGTTCCTTATCACCAAATCCCCCAGCTGCAATCAAAGCCTTCCTGGTGTCTGTGCATTCCCATGCAGACAAGAGAGCAGAGTGTTGGATGCAGATATCTGCCCCACCCAAAATACACTTGAGGGGAAGAACAGAGCTGGCTGCTGTGTCTGCCTTCTTTCTCCAAATGCTAGCACATGAGCCTGGCACCAACTGGAAATATCAGACTAGGAGAGCAGAATTTGTCAGCTCAGCTGCATATTTTCCCAGAGATCTGTAATTGTGGTTAGTACAAATCTTGTACTGTATAAATACCAAACAGTACTTGAAAAAAAGACCTTGTTTGGCACTAGAATCCCAAATCCCCTCAAGAGGCTTTGTTAGAAACATCTGAATTTCCAGATCTACAAAACAGTATTAATAATTATTATGCAAGCACAAATCTGGGTGAAAAGAATGCAAAGAACTTCTTTCAACATTAACTGGATTCCAGCCCACTACCTATGAAGTATCAGGTGCATTTCAGTGAGCAGAAAGGAGGCAGCAAACTGCAGACAAGGCAGGCCAAAAACATGGGAACTGCCAACCCAACAGGAACTTGAAATAGAGTCAGTAATGAGATTTAAAGAACATCAATATGCATAAACCTTTAGTACACCTTTAATTCAACCTGTAATTCATCTGCAGGTCAAAAAGCACCACCACCCTTTAAACACCATTCCAATTCATTCTCACTTCACCAGAGTTTACCTCAGAAGCAGCACTAAAGGTAAGCAAGGGATAAATAACTCCCTCATGTCCTCTCCTTTGCAACTGCTGCTCACAGAGATCAGCCACAGGATGACCAACCAACCCTTACCAGAACAAGCTCAAAAGGAGGTAAAACACTTTTCCAGCTGGTACCTGACACCTGCCTGGGGGCTTTATGCTACTCAGAGTGAGGACAAGCTCCTTGCCACAGGTACTACTGTACCCAGAATCTCCAAAAGTGTGTTCACATTATTAAACAGCAGAAGAATGTACATTCTCACATACAAAAAAGCCCTCGATGTCCTGACAACAGGGGAGTTACAACAGCATGCCCCATTAGAGATAAAGGCCTCACTTTTAGGATATGGTGGAAATCTCTGTTCAGAACCAGATCAAGAAAATCTCAGCAAGAGAAGGAATGCTTTCATGGGAATGACAACATCCCAACACCAAGCTGGGCAGAGAGCTGCAGAAGGGCTTTGTCTGTATTACCTTGGTGACAGAGTCATTCACATTGATAGCTGGCACTTTCAGGGTCCCATTGGCCTTCATCTTGTACAGGTTGTGAACCCCAGTGGTCGTTTCTTCTGAAATACCCCTAATTCCTGTGGGAAAAGTAAAAGGATTCACCTTAGTTGGAGTCAATGCTGTGCAAACCAGCCCATCCAGGTGCTGGGAGCATCCCCCAGAGGCTTAAGAACCCTCAAACAACTGCAGAAACACCCGAGGATGTGCTTCAGAGCCGCACACCTCCGCGCCGCCCGGCTCCTGGGAAGGCAGGCGGGTGTTTTGCTGCACCTCCTCGGGGATGGTTTGCACGGGGGGACAGAAGCGGGGCCCGGGGTTGGGGGGGCTGAAAGGCGCGGGGCCCGGGGGATGAAAGGCGCGGCCTCAGGGCCTCAGCCCCGGCCCGGGCGCGCTCCGCGGCACCGCAGCGCCCTCTGCCGGCAGCCCTCAGCGCCCTCAGCCCGGCCCGCAGCGACCCCCAGGAGCGCCCGGGCCGGGAGGGACCCCCAGGGTGACCCAGGGCAGCTCCTGTCCCTGCACAGACACCCCAGAACCCACCCTGAGCATCCCTGGCAGCGCTGTCCTGGAGCTCCGGCAGCCTCGGGGCTGTTCCCTGGGGAGCCTGGGCACTGCCAGCACCTCTAGGGAGAACCTTTCCTGATCTCCACCCTAAACCCCTCTGACAGCTCCAGCCATGCCCTGGCTCCTGTCACTGTCACAGAGAAGAAATCCGAGTCTTCCTCTTCTCCTCCCCTCACAAAGAAGTTGTAACTGAAATGAGCTCTCCCCTAAGTCTCCTTCAGCTGAACAGACCAAGTGCCCCAGCCACTCCTCACATGGCTTCCCCTCAAGGTCCTTCATCATCCTTGTGTCCCTCTTTTGGACACTCTCTAATAGTTTAACATTTTTCTTATATTGCAATGACCAAAGCCACGCAGTATTCAAGGTGAGACTTGCCCAAGCCCAGAGCAGGGCAAGACAATCCCCTCCCTTGACCAGCTGGTGATGTCCCCCATGACACATTGATCTTCCTGGCTCCAGGGCACTGCTCACTCATAGATGCCACGTCTGGCCCAAATCCATCCTCAGTATTCAAAACATCCAGCTGTGAGCTGCTTCAAACCCAGGTGAGGAACTCTGAATGAACTTCAACATGGTTTTCACAGCAGAACTTGGGACAGGTTCCCCAGTGGAGCCTGAGACTGAACTATGAGATCCTCCCATTGCTCCCCAGACCACTCTGTATGCAGTGCATGGAGGAAATGAGATCAACAGCACTGGAAGGGAAAAGGCTCGATTAACTGGGTGAGAGAAGGCTTCAGAGACAGGTCACAGCAGCTTTTTAATACCTGAAGTGGGCTTACAAGATGTGGATATGCTGTTTAGCATGGCCTGTTGCAGCAGGACAAGGGGGAATGGTTTTAAATTGAAAGAACATGATTCAGACTAGATATAAGACAGCTTTTGGTTTTTTTACCGTGAGGGTGGCACAGCTGCCATGAGAAGTGCTGCATGCCCCATCCCTGGGAAGGTTCAATGGGCTCTGAGCAGCCTGGGTTGAAGGTGTCCTGCCTACTGCAGGCAGGTTGGACTGGATGGCCTTTAAGAGGTCCCTCCCAACCCAAAGCATTCTGTGATTCTATGTTTAGGCTGACTGATCCCCATCACTTCTATTTCACCAACAGCCCCACTCCCCTGATGGTCACCTGCTGAGGGAATGCATTCAGGCTTTGGCATATTTAGGGCTTGCTTGGAGGGGAGAGGAGAGTTTAAAGCTCACGGTGCAGCCTTGTGCACAGTGAAATGGAACATCTGTGGACAGTATCCCAAAAGCATTAGTTTCCAGAGCAACTGCCTGGATCATTGACAGTCATCTCCTTGAAGGAAAACTTTTGGAGGCTGTGGCAGCAACCTCCAGTTCAAACCTGCCCTCTCACTTCTTGTGTATCTGGCAAATGGAGACACACTCCTCATCCTTCCAAGGCTCTCCAGATGAGGGTCCTGATCTTAGCAGATTGTCTTTCCATGGCACTAAGCAGACTTCATATCCCATATGCCAACAGCTTCCCCCTGCCAGAGGCACCCCAGCACTGCCCCAGGTGCCACTTACAGCTGGTCTAAACCACCCTGCAGCTGCCTCAAGTGCTGCCTGTGGTCAATGCCTGAGTGGCTGGAGAGCAGAGAAGGGACAGCAAGGACAAGTTTGAATTAAACTGACACAGCCTTGCTAAATGCTCAGACCTGCTTTGCCCTGTGTTTCTCACCTGAGCAATGAGCAAGTCTGATCAATGGATCACAAACAAGCCAATTTTCCCCACACAGGTCCTTTCCACAGATGACTTTCCTCTTTGGTCAGATTTCACTTTCCTCCTGTCTTCCTTTACTTATCTTGGTATTAAGGGTATTTGGCTTAATGGAATAAGCCAATAGTACCAAGGCCTTTCTGCCCTCTAACTGCAGGCACACTTCAGGAGAGGGGAAGCTTCCTCAGCAGTTCCACACACACATTCAACACATCTCTTAGTTGAAGGAATACTACTTTAAACTGTTAGCTGCACACTAAGACCTAACTATTTAAATTAGAAGCAGCTGAAGCATGGAAGACAATTCCCTCTGAAATTAACCCAGAAAACCTATCCAGTCTTTAAATGGCATTTTCAGCTGCCTCATGCCAAAAGATCTCCTGTGCTCACAATCCACACACTGTGCATACTCTGCCAATGTCACTCTTGTTGCACCTCCACAGAGGTCAGATATCCCCACAAGCCCTTAGGACATCTTAGCCTCTGTTAGCTGTAAGATACCAAAAGTGGATGCTACTCCATTTAAGCAGACTTTGCAGCAAAGGGCTAAGCACAGATCTCAGATTAAGGAGATCAAGACTCTACTCCGGGAGTCCCATTCTGGAATTCTGCTTCCAAGGAAGGTAAAACAGATCAAGTCTGTCATCCTCTATAGATATCAGTCTTAATTTACTGAACTGCTGCAAGAAGCTTTTCAACTACAGCCAATGCAGACATCCACACATTTGGGGAAGAGAAACACTGACAGGTATTGCATCCTCCCTAGACTCTCTAAAATCCCAGAGGGAGAGTAATTTCTATGAATTTGGGAAGCACACCCAGAAAGAGATGTTTTTTATCAGAGGCAGGCTACAGATGGATGCCAAGACATGAGACAGTTCAAGAGCCATTGTCCTACTGCATTGTATTATGCCAGTCTCCCCAACACCAGGATCAAAATGCAAGCAAGAGGGTGAAAAGGGCTGGACAGGAGAAAGAAGTACAACAGGAGGGCTGAAGGTGTGAAAGGAGCTCAGCTCAAAGACCCTGGGAACAAGAGCACCAACCAAGGTGTGCATGGCAAGCAAACAACCCTGCAAAATGAAGAATAAACATGGAAAATACTTTCTTCAGCCTCTGAAAACACAAAGAAGTCAGAGAGGGATGATCAGTTGTGGTATTCCTTGGCATCAAACACGGGAAAAGCAAGAGGTCATGAATATCACAGAGAGGCAACCCAGGAAGCACAAGACCTTTGATGGAAGAGGCTAAGCAAATACCAATTTCATTAGTTTAAGTAACACAAAGATGTTGGGTGTTGGATTATGAGTGACATCAGGCTGAGGATGAAGGACAAAGTGAGACTTGTCACAGATAAGGTTTCCCTCTTTCTGGTGCCCCTACCTGCAGCAGCATATGGATGAGGAGCAGAGCCCCAGACTCCCCTCAGACAGCACTATTCACAGCCTCCACCTTCAGAGTTTTTCCTCCTATCTTCCTACTAAAGCATGGCATGGGTCAGAGAAGAGCAGATCCAGCAGGCTTCTAGAGCAACCTCCCCTCTACAAAAGCACCAACACACCCCACTGTATCACCACCCAATTTCCTTCACATCCCTAACATGCCCTTTAGCAATCCTGGAGACATGTCCTGCTGCAGCACAGCTGATGGACACTGGCAGAGCTAAGGAGAGTCTGTCATACTCACCAAACACAGATCAGTCTGGTCATGTCAAATTCCCTTCACATCAATCTTTTACATAAACACATACTAGCAACACTACACTGATAAGTTTTACTAACTTGCACCAAAGGCAAATCAAAGCAAGAGTCCCAATCCTGATTCCATCAGCATCTTCACTGACAAACTGAGTATTTAAGGTAGAAAACTGTTCCTTTTCCACACAAGGCTACAGGTGGTCCTGACTTCATTCAGAACTGCACAAAGATAGTGGGTAAGAAATGCATTAATCTAAAACTGTTAACTGCAAACAGACATTGAGTTCTAGAACACAGCCCTCTTCCAGGAAGCTTTTGGCATGACAGCAGAACTAGTGGTCATTCTCAGGGGGCACAGTGAAGGACAGCCAGGACAGGTCATTGCAGCTTATGTACTACACAGCTCCTGCAGGTTAGAGATTCTGTTCTTGAGCTGTAAAGAATTTTCACAGCCTGTTTGCACATGCCTGCCCCTCTTCCCCCACCCCTTTTTACACCAGCAGCAAATTCCTGCAGAAACACGCCCCTCCAAACAGCCCCCCAGGCAGAAATTTGCCCTGCCAAAACAAAACACAAGTCACCTTTCAGCAGCTGTGGGTATTTGGTATGAACTAGGTTGGTAAGATCTCCGCCATCATCCAGAATCATGTTGAGGGGCTGCCCATCCTTGAAGTACAGTGTCTGCTCGATGCACCACAAGTATTCCTCGTCTGTCTCCCCTTTCCAGGCAAACACTGCATGGAAACAAACACAAACCATCAGCCAGTTTCTTACTCAGCATGTAATGAAGCAGCCAAAGGAAGATTTCATCAGCAGCTTCCAGTAGCAGCTGACAGACAGATGATTATCTGTGCCTGCAGGCCAGGAAAGACATTTGCACTGAAAAACAGACCTCAGAATAATCACTGTTCCAGGCCACAAACATGGTCCAAATTTTGAGACTTTATTCTTATTCTTCTTCCATGTTAAGAGGGAGAAGACAAAGCAAACTAAAGCAGACTCACATCCACAGCACCCCACTCACTAGAAATATCCACGGGACATATTGATACAAATAAATGAAAACAACTACAGCATTTTCTAGCACAGCATATAAAAGGGATTAGACTTCAGCATGAGCTAAGCAGCAGAATATAAACTCTTCAGCAACACTGAGTTTAAATTCTTGTCTCTAGCCCAGCACTAAAATCCAAGCTGAGGAGCCTCACCTGCCCTAATTAGGGTGTATTTTTATGTCAGTACAGCCCCAGCAACAGGCTGCCAACACTGGCATGTTGCATCCACCAGGATTTGTGTCTTTCCAGGCAGCTGTACTGCCTTCACCCTATACTCAATCCTCAGAAGTATTCAGCCACTCAAACACATATTGGGCACATTGTTTACACACCCCAACATTTGGCTAAATTGTCATGTTTTCACTGTTTACACAGAAAACTGACCTTGAGCCATGAAGAGCCAATCACACAACTACCTATTCTGAAGTAATGTGTGTCAGGATCTCATATTGAAGCCAAAGGATCAGCAATCCTCCAGGGTCTCATAAATTCAGTGTGTGAAGCACAATATTAATAAAAAGAGCAAGTTCCAAAAATAAGGATACAAAGGGCAAAGGTCAAACACTTTGACAAGCACTCAACCTGTAAATGGCTCTTCAGTTGAGTTTTGGGTGTTGAAAGCAGTGAGGAAGACAACCCAATGTCTAAAGAATCCCACGTGACCCTTTGACATCCCACACCAGAGGCAATGCCTGAAGCTGATAGTGCCAAAGGAGCTGATGAAGGGATCACTCTGTTGCCATAGAATGTGCCATAGCTAGGGAAAGACTTGTGGCAATAGTTAATTATAATAAAAATGAGAGACCCCTCCCAAAGCAGACTGCCAGAAACCAAATTTAGCCTCTGCCAACAGCTGGGCTCAGGTAATGCAGTTCCCAGCACTGAGGATTGCATTTTCTTCAGCTGACTTGCACAGCAGACAGCTTCAGGTATTTATTTATACTGATCTGTGAGGAACTGCCCCCTATTGGAACGTGACAGTAACAAGACAGCAGCATCCTGATACAGCACTTCTGGGATATTAGGCAGAGACACAGCTGGGCTAATTCTAGCCTAAAAATACCTTAGGTATTGACCCTGCCACTGTAACAGGGCACATGGCAGTTCCTTTCCCAATCCCTATTTAGAACAGAGATTGCTGGAAAGCACCTAACACCTCCAGCTACACACACCTACACACCATTTCATCACCCAGCCCATTCCATCATCTTAATGAGCTCTAACACAGAGCCCAACAGCAGCCTTTGCTGGGAGACCTGTGCACAGGCTGATGCAACACAGCCTGAATCAAATATCCTGGTTTGTAACAATCTCTGTTTCTGATGGGCTGTTTCTATCCTCAAGCTTGTTCAGAAGAGCTTGATGTGTGCACAGTTTGATTTAGCAGGAACAGGCAGTACAGCCCAACTCAGCCAACTAGAACTTACCAGGGATACCAGCTTTTGCAATAGCAGCTGCAGCATGGTCCTGAGTGGAGAAAATGTTGCAGCTTGACCATTGTACCTGGAAAACAACCAAATTTTGTTTGCTGAACAAAGTTCTGAGATATCAGGGACTCTGTCAAACACAGGAGTTAAAAAGGAAGCAAGAGCAGAAAGAAATTAGTGCAGATTCCTGCCTTTTTCAGTAGCTCTGCAAAGTTAAGGTGAGAACTGGGTGTCTGACTAAGGGAAAATAATGTCACATGGAGAGAATGTGGATGAGCTTTAGCTGTGCCATGTATTCAGCCTTGTTGAACAAGCACTTCTCCCAGACAGCCAGAGCATACTCCAGATCTTCAGCGGTGCCCAACAGGGTGGGTTTGGGAAGGTTTTGGTCAACAAAGGTCAGATTTTCAGAACAGCCCTATAGCAAGTCTCCACTGAAGGTATGGACATGCAGCAACACATCACTGGCACTCACAAGAGTCAGAAATGCAGCTGAAACATTACACTCAATCCAGGCATTCTCTAAGATTATGCTCACCCACCTCCCACTCTGTGCTCCAGTCATGGAAGCTTTTCCAGCTGAGCTAAGTGTTTTCCTCAGATTTCATAACTAGGCTCAGGCACCTAGAAAAGCAACAGCATGTTGCTGAGTTGCACTGAAAAGGATCTGCACACCTACTGCATCCCAGAGCCACATACCCTCTGCTCCCCTTAGGGCTCACTGGCAGGTATTTGCATGTTCACTGGTTCCAGAGCTGGAGTACAGACGAGCAATAAGGCACAACCAGCCAGCCTGTTTTCAGATACTTATCCCACTTGATCAAAAAGTGATTTCCAAGTAAAGGGTGCCGTAGGAAGCAGCCTAGACTACCAACACTTGTCATGAAAACACACCTGGAAGTAGCAGAGGAAAACAGAATCCATAACTTAAACGTGCATAACCATGCATCACCTCATCTGGGTTTTTGCAAGCTCCCCCCATACCAGCAGAGATGACATCAGGAGGTGTCATGACATTCAAATATACAGAACACCTATATACTGTTTACACTTCAGACTTGATACAGACTTGTTATGGTAGTGATATAGAGCCTAGAATAACTGGCACACCTGATAGGCTCAGACCCTAGTATTTACATCACTGGTTATGGAAAGGATTATTTTTTGTTACAAATTCAGAACTTATTCTCTGAAGCACAAAGTGTTTATTCCACCCTTGTTAACCCAGCCAAAAAATTAACAAGGTTACTATGCTGCAGTGAGCTACATCCTCATTACAAGGGGTATGATTTTATCAGTTTCATTCCACCCTCGCTGGCACCAAAGTTCTGACAGAACAGAAGAACCAGGGCTCAATCCAAACTCAAATCAAAGCCTAAACTAATCCACAGGCATCAGGACAAGGAGTTAACACACCAACACACCTTTAGAGGTACAACCACATCTTAGAGAAACCAAGCCTCTGCAGGTACCTCCCTGAATGACTTGGATGAATCCCATGTAACACTGATCTGGGGTTATGCTCAGCTTAAAGCAGCTTGGCAATGTTTAACTAAGCACACAGCTGCCTCTTAGGCAAGCCATATTGGGATACAACAACTAACAGGAACAGCAAGAACCTTCCCAAATTTCAAGGGCTACTGCTTCCTTTTAAATCCTGCAGAGGGACAGGTATTCCACATAGGGCAGCTGGAACAAAGGCAGGACTGCACCTCCACACAGAACTCTCCTTCAGCACTGCACCATTTGCAACCACAGAACAGCTCTGAAGAGGCTGGGGAACACCTGCACAGCAGCATGTACTTTGCCCAAGCTGACCTGGCACTGTCCATGCCTATCTCCTCCTCTTTTTGAGGAAACACCTTCACTGCTATGGAGAAACTCCTCCTTCTCCCAGTGCCTTTCAATCTGCATGACACTGCTCAATTCTTAACTGCTCCCAGAGAGGGATCCCACATAGGGCATCTCTGGGCAGCCAAACTGCAGGAAGAAGGAACTTCAGATCATATACATATTTAACAATCCATCAAATCAAATCAATCCTGGCAGCTCCCTGCTGAGTACACAAGCAATGCAGATTGTGCTCAGATATCTGGCTCTCTTCATGCCCTGTACAGCAAACACTCAGCTGTGATGTCTGGACATCATTCAGCAAGTCAAGCATGGGACACAAGGCAGTAAATGGCTTCTAGGAATCTCAGACTTTAATATGGATGAGAATAACTGCTCCACAGTCACACAAAAAATTCAGCAGAAACCCCAGCCCTCAGTCCCTGAGCCACACTGCATACCTGTTGTTTTCCTGCACTCAAGAGCTTTCAGAGAACTTTATTAGATTTTGCTGACTTTACCAGGGCAGAGTGGAGTTCTTAATACAGGCTAATCTGTGCTGGAGGCAGTCCCTAGAGCACTGCAAACCCGAGCACAGCATGGCTGCACGGGAGCAGCTGTGGGCACTGCATACAGGCCACAACAGGCACTCTAAGCTGCAGCTTGTCCACAGGGAACATGGACACCCCACACTTCAGGGGTGCTGAGGGCAGGCAACAAGCTTCTTGCTCACGGAAAGGAGACATAATCCCTCCATGTGGAGACTGCAGCCTCATCCAAGAAGTACAGCTTTTGCCAGGATTCTGTAGGGTGTTACATAAGCAGGAGCAGTGACCTGGCAGAGCTGAGGAGACACTCAGAGCCACGTTACCTCAGCCCCCAGCACGATGAGGGTCTCTATGAGCACTGCTGTCTGCACGGTCATGTGGAGGCAGCCGGCGATGCGGGCACCTTTCAGGGGCTTGGATGCTGAGTACATCTCCCTCATCTTCATCAGCCCTGGCATCTCATTCTCTGCAATCTCAATGGCCTTGCGACCCCAGTCCGCAAGGCTGATGTCAGCTGCAAGAGAAGCAGGGCAGGTGTCAGAGTTTGAATAGCTGAGACCTTGGTACGTGTTCACACGTTTGTGGGTAGGCACTGGCTGCAACAGCTGAACTGAACACCCAGCAACAGCTGGCAGACAGTAGCAGAAAAAACAGATCCTATTCCAGTTACTCCCTGGTTCTTTGCTATGGTACACAAGCTTAGACCAAACCTAACAGCCCCTCCAAAAAAACAGAATGCTACTGCAAAAGGGTATAAATCAACCGTGATCTAGTGCATGGACATCCCAAGGGCCATCAATTCAGTAAGCACAGCCTTAAGTACTTCTTACAGACACTCCCCAAGAGTGCAAAACTTCCTGCAGGGACTGACTTCCAGAGTATTGCCTTGCATGTGGGGAGGGGCTGGCTGTAGAGCAGCGGCTTCCCACACAGAGAATGCTCGCTAAGAGTGCACCAGGAGCTGAGCCCAGTTTAGCTCCCCCTCCTCACAGCAAAGCTGCAGGTACTTCCTCATTGGTCCTTCCCAATCGGATCCACAAAAATTATTTTAAGTGACCCCAATTACTTCAATTACCAGTCTACTTCTACTTTTGTGAAAAGGATCAATAGCAGAAAAGCCTAGCAAAAAAATGATAAAGAGAGTTCTGACAGGCTCACTGCATTCACCATGTGTGTCCAACCCATCTTAAATACACAAGGGTCAAGCAGGTAATGCCCAGCTGCATCAACTCTGCAGCACCAGCCAACACAGACTGTCCTTACTCGGTTTGAGACTCTGAGATATTTCAGAAGTTCACCATTCCATTCAGACCATAGTCAGATGCTCTTTTGTCCCCTACCTCGTGAACAGAGACCGTGTAGAGCGCTGAACACCAGGACTGCCGGGTTTAATGCAGACATGCTAATTGCATTTGGCTGCAGAATGAAACCTGGGGCCACTGAAGCTATTGCACGTGCTAGAGCTGACTGGAGCACAGCCTGTCCACCACCGGGACTGAAAGCAGGCAAGGAAAGGACCATGGAAACAAGTACATCAAGAGGAGGAGGAGAAGGCTTAATCTTAGCCCTCTTAAGGGGCTTGGTAGCTTTACCAGAGCGTTTTTAAAATTTCCTGCAGTATTTGAGGTTCAGAGGCTCCAGGGTAAATTATTTATGAAGCTGAGCCTTACAGACTAATGTTCTTGTCTTTGAATGAAGCCCCCAAGGAACACCCAACTCTATTAAAAACTGGGGTTCTTTGTGAAGTATCAGGTCTATAGAAATGCCCGCCAAAACCTTCAGGGCACATGAGTCAAAGGTCCCAGGCTAAGAAATACTTTCACCTTCGGAAAGCACTAAGCGTTAAGCCTGTTCCCGCCAAGGGCTGAGAGCGGCGGGGGAGGGACGGGGCAGCCGGGCCGGGAGAGCGGCACAGCCGCGAGCGGGAAGGCGGCGGTGCAGCGCCCCGACCCCTTCCCCCGCTGGGAGCCCCGGCGCACAGGGCGCTCAGGCCCGGCTCCGCCGCGGGCAGCACCGCCGTCCTCCCCGCCGAGGCCGCGCTCCCCGCGCCGCGCTCCCCGCACCGCGCTCGGCCCGGCCGGGGGAAGCGCCGAGCCCCGCGGGGCCGGCCCGGGGCTCGCACTCACCCACTTTGTAGGGCAGCCGGTCCGACATGGTGGATCAGCGGGGCCGGCGGGCAGGAGGAGGCGGCGGCAGCGCCGGGCGCGCTTTAAGTAGAGGCGGTGCCGCCTGCGTGAGGCGGGGCCGGGCTGCGCTTGGGCGCTGGGCCGGGCGGCACCTCCTCCGGGCTGGGCCGGCCGCGGGCCCGCCTCCCGTGCGGGCAGCGAGGGCACGGAGATCGCGGGGCTGGGCTGAGCTGCCCCGTCCCCGAGCCAGCCCCGTCCCCGAACCAGCCCCGTCCCCGAACCAGCCCCGTCCCCGAACCAGCCCCGTCCCCGAACCAGTCCGTCCCCGAACCAGCTCCCCCGATCGGTCTCTGCCGCAGCTCCAGCCCCGTGCCCGAGCAGGCTCTGGCGGCCGCTGCACCCACTGCTACCGGTGCCAGCACAGGAGCCGCTGTATAAATATCTGCAAGGATGGCTCAGAGCATGGACTAGGCTCTGCTCCCTGGGGCCCAGCAATGGGATGAGGACATGGGCAGAAACTGAAGGAAATTCCACCCGAACGGGAGGAAGAACAACTTAATTTTGCAAACGACCACTCAATGGAACAGGTTGCCCAGAGAGGTTGTGGAGTCTCCTTCGCTGAAGATATTCCAGATCCGTGCTGTGGGATGACTCTGTTTGACCCAGGATGTGGCACCAGAAGCCCCAGTGTGATCCCTTTCAGCCTCACCCGTTCTGCGATTCTGTAAGCCAGAGCCACATGAAGCCGCAGCAGGTCCCAGGGCAGTGCCAGGAACAGCCCTGATCCCCCATGCCAGGCCTGGCCACCGGGGCTCTGAGCAGGCACCACTCCCTGGCTCACTTTCCCAAGAGCATCCCACAAGATGTTCAGTGAGAAGTGTTACCCTGGGGCACACAGACCCCTCACTGCAGCAGGGCCCGAGGCAGTGGGCAGGATACAACTGGTGAGATGCCAGGCAGGGCTGGGGCCAAGGTGTGAGCAGCTCTATCAGCCTGGACCTTGGACTTGGCTGCAGGCAGTTCCCTTCCCCAGGCTGCAGCCCTCTGCCAGGTGCTGAGCAGGGCTGCTGGCCCCCAGGCACAGCCAATGCCTGCTGCCCACACCGGAGGCACAGCCCCGCTCCGGCCTTGCCTGCGGGTCATGCACACATTTGCTTCTGTTCTAACATCTAAAACTCGTTTTTCATAAGCCTCAGTCATGAACTGGGGTGAACTTTCCAGCCACACTGTTATACACACCTCATTTAACCTGTGAAATACGTAAGAGTGAGGGTTTCCTCATAATTGCACAGAAATTCTCATTGAATTCTTTTGAGAAGTTCAAAATAACTCTCAGTTTCTCCTGAGATGCCAGTTCCCAGTCCTCCTGTAAATTAGGATAGTTATTTTTAAGGTGAGAAGCAACTGATCTTCCGTGTCTGTCCTCCAGTGAACAGACAGAATGACAGAAATCCCAGTAAAACACCTGGACAGACAATCAGTACACGTGGAAATTGTAGGATTTCTGTATAATACTCAGAGTGCTACAGGTGCACTGGCACACCTGATACTGTCAAGGAGTTCTGTAAATCAAAAGGTGCCCAGTGCAGTCTTCATTCCTTTCATTGTATCCCTCAGCACTAAAGTGCTTTTAGCTTCTCTCCAGAGATAACACAAAATTCCCTGCTGAGGCCCATGAAGCTGCAGCCCCTCCTGGGCTCATCCCTTCCCCAGTTCTGGTCCTGACCATGGGAAGGAGCTGGAGCTGTTGGAGGGAGTGCAGGATGGAAGGAGGCCCTGGAGATGCTGCAGGGGCTGGAGCCCCTCTGCTCTGAGGAGAGGCTGAGAGAGCTGGGGTTCCTTGGCCAGGAGGAGAAAAGGCCCCAGGGAGGCCTCACTGCAGACAAGCAGGACTTGGAAAGGCCCCAGGGAAGGATGGGGACTGAGTGTTCGGCAGGGCCTGTGGCCAGAGGAGAAGGGGGCATGGATGGAAATTGGAGGAGCTCAATTTAGCTTTGATCTGAGGAAGATGTTTTTCTTCCACAAGGATGGTGAGGCTCTGCAGAGAGGCAGGGATAACACATCACTGGGATTATTGAAGGCCATGTTGGACAGGGCCCTAAGCAACCTGGACTAGTGGGAGGTTGATCAGGTTGGAACAAGATGATCTTCAGAGACCCACCCTAGTCAAACCATTCAAGGATTCAATCATTTTGCAGGAAGAAGTGCTCAGTCTGGAGGGGCCCTGAAACTCCTGTCACAAACTCAGCTCCCAAATTCATTGTATCACAGCCAGTGTTCCAGGTGGAACTTCCAGCATCTCTTGATGAGCCACCATTGCCCTGTAGCCAGCAGAGCCTTCAGTCTGCTCAGAGCCCACCTTTCACTCGAGTTGGATCAGACTGTTCTCTGCTGCTCCTTGCTTCTGGCATCACTCCTGAGCTCATCCTGCTGTCTGGACTGAAGCACCAACCCCAGCAGCCCCATCTCCTCACCAGCCGTCCATGGCTTCAAACATTCCTAGCAGAGGGCACAAATCAGCTGCCTTGGTCAGAGCCTCCCAGTCGTATCCTAAACGAGCTGCAGAAATGCTCAGGTATTTCTGTGACTCCAGTTGGTACAGAAATATTTGCTTTGGGATTTCAACAGATCTTTCTTCTACTGACACTGCTGTGTTGGAGATACCAACACAGGCTTGTTCCATTTTATTAGAGTGTCCTGGTTTGACACTGCCTGGACACCAGGCATCTGATGCTGAGGCAACGAGACAATGTTTGAGCTATGCAAAAAGCTGTATGCAGAAAGAAGTACTTACTTTGTAACAGGGTATGAGAATTAAAAACTTCTTGGAAATAAGCAAATTTACCAGAACAAGTTAATTGCAAAAAGTTATTTGAAACTGGCTATTTGAGCAGACAATCTTACAGATCATCTGCAGGAAGCGGGGATGAAAAGTTCAAGCCTGTGGAAGACTTGCAGGCTATCATCAAAAACGGCCACCAGGAGGCTGATGACCACCTTGTGCAGAAAGCACACGTGCTAAACGGGCTTACATAACGATGTGCTTAGAAAACAGGTTGCAATATACAAAAGTCAGGAAACAATAATATACACATTAAGTTTAAAAAAGTATAAAAGCTACTACTGTGTGAAGAAAGGAAGAGGAAGTTTGTGCAGGAGCTATCCCCCTCCCTCCCAGTGTCAAATACATAAATACCTGCTCTACAGGCCTTTTAGTATAAAATGCATTTCTCTTGCCGACTTTTAGGTATCAGCACCATCATGACAAAGACAGAACAGCTTCTCCTCCCAGACTTATCCCTAACACTACACTTGCCCAGGTGGCTGCCTTTATCTTCACTGGGGACCTCCCTGTTTGTGGCCGACCATTGCACTCCATTGCTGTGCTCAGCAGGCACACAGTTGTGTTTGGACATGAGCTGCCACAGGCAAACACGCAGCAAGTGGAATATTGAATAGCAGAGGCTGGCTCAATTCTTTTTATTCCAAAATGCAACAAAGACAGTCAGAAAAGCAAAAAGAAACTTTCTCTTGTCTCTGCAACCTAATTGTCCCTTGCAACTCAGCAGCTCATGCTGCTCTGGAGCCACTACCAATCCCTTCCATGAAAAAAAGCATTCCAGGAAGGAGCAATGGCATCTGACACATAGCAAGTGTTGCCAGCGGTTGCTGCAGGTGCTCCTGCCAACAGCCCCTGTAGGATGGGGCACAGCCCCCAGTGCACCTTGGCTTTGGCTGCCCTCTGGCACAGAAGCCCCCCAGGGCAAAGGTCTGCGACAGGAGATGAGCACCAGCACTGCCAGGGCTCAGGGGAATGGCAGGTCTGCTTGGGCAGGGACTCTGCCACACCTGCTGGTGTCAGTGCTCCCTGGGCCCCTGGGGTCAGAGCAGCATTCATGCCCTGGCCCACACGTTCCTTGTCTGTGTCACACTGCTGTGTTTAGGACAGCCACCGCGCGGGACGTGTCCCAAGGAGGCCGAGGCAGGTCCTGTGCAAGGCCCGAGCCCTTCCCGTCACAGCTGCCTCGGCAGCCACGGGGCTCCTCCTGCTGCCCTGAGCCCGCAGAGCAGGGCAGCGTTTGCTGATGCTTTGAGCCGTTCCTAAGGATCCTGCCGGGCTGTCTGAGACACTCGAGGCAAGGCATTCCATCACACCTGGGCCATTTTGGGGGGAGTGGGGGCAGCCCCAGGGCAGGTGGCAGTGCGTGCAAGGGCCCTTGGTGACATGGTGCAGCATGGTAACCATGGCATGGAACAGGACAACGTGTCAAGGGCTCATTGTGACATGCAGTGACAAGAGTGCTGGCGGTGACACAGCCACGCCACAGTGCTTGGTGCACGCCACCGGACAGGATGGGACAGAGTGCTGCCGTCAGGAGCCCCTGCACAGTGAACTCGTTCCTTGCTGACCCGCAGCTTTTCCCAGGCATTACTCCTGCAGGTGACCTCGAGGCCAGACCACAGCATTTGCTGACCTGTGGCCTTCCCGAGGCTCCTCTTCTGCAGGTGCCCTCGAGGGCACACCGTGACACTTGGTGACCCGGAGCTTTCTCGAGGCATCTCCCATCCCTGCGGCCTCTGCCACCAAGAGGTATTTGCTGACCACGGTCCTTGACCTGGAGGAGTCCCCTGTCCTTGTGGCAGGAGCCCTCAAAACCAGAGTGCAGGACTTGCTGTCCTGTAGCCTTGCCAAGACTTCACTCTTGCACGTGCCTTCCAGACACGACTGCAGGACTTACTGACTCACAACATTTCTGAGCCATCTGTCCTGCAAGTAGCCATGAATCCCCCAAGCATGCCCCACCTGGCCTTGGGGAAGGAGGAGAAAGAAGGAGCTGGAACTACCCCAGCACAGCAGCCTGAAGAGGTGCAGCAGATCCAGCAGGAGGGTGAGTGGCAGAGCTGGGCCTCAGGGCTGGTGCCTGCAGCCAGCTTGGCCCCATGCCATGCCATGCCCTGGGGACATGCCAGTGGACAGGACAGAAGAGGGGCTGGGGAAGACACCCCTCAGCTGTGCTCCATGCCCTGGGGCCTCCTGGGGCTGTCCCTGCCTGGGGAGCAGGGCTGGCTCTGTTCTCCAGCTTCTCGCTCTTTGCCAGGTGCAGCCGTGGAGAGCACACGAGAGCAGCACCGCACCCGCGGCCTCTTCCGCAGAACAGCGCAGGTACCTGCAGCCAGCCCCACCTGGGCTGGGCCGCTTGGCACTGCTCAGCCCAGCACCGTGCTTGCAGCACTCCATGGAACCTCCCTCCCTTCTTGCCCTCCTGCTGCAGATGATTTGCAAGTTTATGAAGAGAATCCGCGAGGAAGAGACCGGCGTCATGGGCACTGTGCTCAGAGATTACTCCCCCATCTTTAAAAGCAAGACCAGCGCTGCCCTGCTGGATATGCTCGTGCAGGAGGGTCCTTCCAATGCAAAGCAAGTAAGCAGCCTGTGGCCTGCCTTTGATCCTCCCAGGAATTGTCTGGCCTCTCCAGCAGTGCCTGCTGCTCACTGTAAGCCTCAGAAGCCATGGGCTGAGGCCAAAGCTCCACGTCGCTTCTCTGGGGCAGCTGGGCACATGACTGCCTCTGGCAGCTTTCCAAGTCTCCCCTGCCTTCTGCAGGTGCCCTCCATGGTGAGGTACATCCACCAGTGGCTCACAGCCAATGAGAGGCCTGAGTACAATGTGTACAGGCCCCTTCTGGACCTGACAGAGGCACAGCCTGTTGACGTGGTGATGGCTCTCCTGCGTGTGGCCCCATCGTGTGACAGGTATTGGGCCCACGTGCCCACAAGGCTCAGGGCTCACCAGCCCATCACCCTGTACAGTCTGTCCCAGAGAATTCCAGGGCCCTCTGGCTCCTCATTTTGCCAGCCCTGGCATGTCAGCCCCCCGACATGCTGCCCTGCTCCTTCCCTGCCCCTCAGGGGCCAGTCCCTACGGGGCTGGGCTGCCTGCCTGCTGCCAGTGAGGGGCAGCAGGCAGAGGCAGGGCTGGCAGCCAGCTCAGCTCCCCGCTGCTGCCCAGGCCAAGGTGCTGTGTCCCAGATCTCCCTGAGACATAGCTCTGACCCCACAGAGCTGCTATGGCCATGTGGAAGAGCATCTTGTGCTCGGGCAGGACTGCAGAGCCAGCCATGCTGATACTCCTTGATGTGCTGGGCAAGTGGCCAGAGCACAGCACCAGCACCTCCGATGGCGACTGCACGGCTGTCCTTGCCCTGGCTGTGAGTTTCTGCAACTGGCCTTTGCGCCTCCGCTGGCCTCTGCCTCCCACGCTCGGGCCCTGCCACATGGACACCTCGGCCCTGAGCGCTGTCTCAGGCTGCTGTGTCCTTTGCAGGCAGCTGTGGTGATGTGGAAAATCCTCCACGTGCCCTTCGTCCCACACGTCATGACCATCTATTTCCCCCGCCTCTTCGCGCACCTGCTCTTCCAAGTGCTCTCCAGCACACTGGATATGCCAGAGGCGGTGCAAACCTTCTGGAAGGGGTGCCAGCAGCAACACGGCCTTGCCACCAACCCCAACAGGTGCTCCCTCCATGCCAGCGTTTCTGTCCCTGCCATGTCTCCAGGGCAGGAGCCAGGGCTCCCAGTGTGTGACCTGGCCTTTGCTCTGCATACAGCTTTGCAGTGCAGACCCTGAAGGCCCTGCTCTGCCAACTGCACTTTAAGGATGTGGTGGTGGCACTGGAAGACAAGCGTGCCTGGGACACGCTGCTCTGTGCTGACACCCAGCATTGTGCTGTAGGTGTGCTGGCCAGGTGAGAGCCCCTTCTCCCCACCTGCCCCTGGCATTTGTGCCCTGTGCCCAGGCTGTCCCACACGGCCCCCGTGGTTGTGGGCCAGAGGGCTTTGTCACCAAGGGACGGCCAAGGAGGCTGCAAAAGGCTGGGAGCGGAGGGTGCCCAAGAGCAGCTGCCTCCCAAAGGGCCCGGGTCTCCTTGCAGGGTGATTGGAGAACAAACAGACACCTGTGAGTCACTCCGGGGAGAGGTTTGCCCTCGCTGTCTCAGGGTTTTGCTTCTTGTTTCCTTCCAGAGAAATGTGCCACGAGTCCGTAGCCTTGTGTTCCGAGATTGCCTCTTCCCTGCTCGGGCTGCTCAGCAAAGACATGCCATGCTGGGATTTGGCCACCATGGCGTTCCTTGTGGAGGTGAGCCTGAAGGCCAGCGCTGCCTGGCTGAGCTGCGTCCCAGCTCTCTGCGCTCTCGTGGCCGCAGCTGCCTGGGACGGCGCCCGCGCCCTGCGCTGCTGCCTGGGCCCGGCCCTGTGCGGCTCGGGGCTCCTCCGGCCGGCTCCCCTGGCAGCGCCCTGTGCCTTTCAGATCCTCCAGTGCCTGGCCTGCAGTGAATGGCACGAGCGCGCCCTAGACATCATGTCAAAGAACCTGCAGAGCGAGTGCAGGGAGAGGCGTCTCCTGGCACTCCGAGGCCTCGTGCTGCTGGGCAAGAACGTCTCCATGGTGAGAAGGGGGCAGCGGCTGAAGCCGTGCTGCCACCGTGGGGCTGGGGAATGCAGGCGCTTGGGCTTGGCGGGGCTTCGGGAGCTGAGGCAGCTGCTCCCAGCTCTCCTGCCTCCCCCTTCAGCTGCCCGAGTGCTTTGGCACAGGCCTTTGACTTCTGGGCCCTACGGCACTGGGGTGGCGTTTGACACGCTTGTGTTCCACACAGGCCATACAAATGTGGGGCCTGCACACAAGGCTCGTGGAGCTCCTGCGGGAGAATGACAGCGACGTGGTTAGGATGAGCATCGTTCTCCTCAGCTCTCTGTTCCCCTACAATGGCACCACGATATCAACTTCCCTCGCCCTGCAGCTGGCTGACATGCTCCTGCTGCTCTTTGACAACGTAAGGCTCGCTGCCTCCAGCCACGGCCACTGGCTGCTGCCCACACACTCTGTGCCCTGGGCATTTTCAGGCCTGTGCCCAGGTGGGCATGAAGCAGCCCATGCTGAGGTCTTTTTCTTTTCCTTTCATACAGGATGATAGCCAGGTGCAGTTGAGCTCCATGTTCATTTTCCGAGAGCTAACGATTTTTTCAGCGGAAAGGATCCAAACGGCCCTGAAGTCCCACGTGCGCCAGAGCCTGCTCCCACTCTCCTTCCACTGCCACAACGAGAACCAGCGCGTGGCTGAGGTGAGGATGCGGCAGCTGCTGGCAGCCCCTGGCAGGGGCTCGGCTGCCTCCTGCTCTGGCGCCTGGCAGGCTGCAGCCTCCTCCTGGCCGTGCTCCAGGGACGTGCCTCCTGTGCCCTGGGCCGCGGTGCCACCTCCGCCTCTCTGCTGCTCTCCAGGACTCCCGGGCAACGCTGCGTTCTTCAGCCAGGTACCTGCAGAGGAAGGATCTCCAAGAGATGCTGCAGGAGGAGCAGACCTGGAGATCTGGCATGCACCTGGTAAGGATGGCCCGGCAGCGCCGGCCTCGGGCTGCAGAAGCCGCCTGGGCGCGCTGCTCAGTGTGTGCGGCTGGCAGCCGCGGCCCTGCCAGTGCTGCAGCCACACGCTGCTCCCTTCCCTGGGCCGCGCGGGCTCTGCTCCCGGCTCCTGCGGCCGCGAGCCGGGTGCCGATGGAGCCCCGGCCCAGCGGGGCTGTGCGGCGGGGCGGCACCGCGGCTCCCCGGGCAGCAGCCGGCCCTGTGCCCTGCAGAGCCCGGCCCAGCGGCTGCTGGCCGCCTCTCAGGGCTCTGCGGGCAGGGGAGGCCAGTGATGGCGCAGCAGCGCCCGGCCAAGGGGCTGAGCTTGCACCAACTGCACCCTCCTGGCGCTCTCCGCAGCTGGCAGAGGACAAGAGCCGAGCGGCCGAGCACGTGCGCCACGCCCTGCTGTACCTGGACAGCCCGCAGGAGTCCCTGCGACAGGCGGCCATCAGGTTCCTCGGTGAGCCACGAGCCCGGGCTCCCTCCCGCCCCGCCCCACCTTGTCCCGGCCGGCGCAGCTCGGCCCCAGCCCCGACTGCCCTCGGGGCTGCTGCCGCCCTCCCGCAGCCGTGCCCTGGGGCGGCAGCGTGCGGCAAGGGCCCGGGCTGAGCCCTGCCGGGGTACGAGGGCGAGTGGCCGCAGGGCTGGCAGCGCCGCGGGCAGCGAGCTGTGCCGCTGGGGCCGTGACAGGCTCTGTGTTCTCAGGGATGGCCGGGCAGCACCTCAGGGGGCACAAGCGACAGTTCCGGCACATCTGTCAGGGTGAGTCGGGGCAGCGGGCTGTCAGCCCCGCCTGCCGGGGGCAGCTGCGATCCTTGCCCCGGCTGCCGAGGGCTCTGCTCCCTGTGCGGACCAGGGCTGCCGTGGCCAGAGCAGCCACAGAGATTTCGGGGCCACGTGGGGCAATAGTGCCCAATAGCTTCGGGCTGATCCCCTTGCTCCCGGGTCCCTCGTGGCCATGGCCAGAACCGCCTGGCACGGCGCCGGCAGCTGCGGGATCTGACCGTGGCTCTGTTCCTCTCTCTTGCAGCCCTTGAAGACAAGGCAGAAGACATGAGCCCTGCCGTCAGGAGCCAGGCTCTCGAAACTGCCTTTCTCCTGCGGACCGTAGAGAAAGCTTCGGGCTCCATCTTGCGGAAGCTGCTACATCGCTTCCGCGGGGCGCGCAGCAAACGGCCTTGTCTGTGGGGCTGTGGCCGGCTCTGCTGCTGGAGCTCTGAGGAGAGCTGAGCGGAGAGGCTCTCTCACCTGAGCCAGCGGGGCTTTTTCTTTTCTCTAAGATTGTTTTTTCCTTCTTTTTTGTTGTTCTTTACGATGTAAATATAGAATGTGTTCTAATAGCCAGACTCCCAGGAGCTTTCTTTTGGTGCTCAGTGTCTGCAAGGGGTAGGGGAGGAGGGGACTCGTTCTTGGCAAGCTGCCCAGGCGTGCAGTGGGGAAGGGAAGATGGCCAGAAGCCCCTTGGCCTTTGGTGCTTCTGCTGAAGCCTAAACGCTGCCGAGCGAGCGGCTGGGCAGGGCCGGAGTGCTGCAAGAGCGGTGCCTGCAGATGGCCACAAGGCCTCTCCCAGCCAGGAGGCGCCATCTGTGTCCTGCTGCCCGAGTGCTGCTGGCTGAGGGCTCTGAGGTGCCTCTGGACGTGGCTCCTGCGGAGCCGCGTCAGGGCGGAGCCGCTGCCGGGCAGGTTGGCGGGGCTGGGGGAGACCCTGAGGGGACGGGGCTGGGAGGCCGTGAAGGGATGAGGGGCTGCAGAGGCCCTGACGGGACAAGGCCGAGGGAAGGCACGAGGGCCACGTGCGTGGGGGAGAGTGGGTGGCAGGAGCTTCAAGGGACAGGAGGCCCCTGAGGGGCCGGGCTGGTGGGAAGCCCTGAGCAGTTGGGTGTCAGAGGCCAGAAGCAGCCCCCAGGCAGCCGCCATGTTCCTGCCACCTGCCTGCTCAGGCGCGTCCCCACAGAGTCTGCCACGCCTGTGGCTGAAGGCCTCGAGGCCGGGCCTCAGCAGGAGGCTGGGGACACCCCGAGGGGCCCAGGCCGGGCCGGCTGGGGACAAGGAGGCCAAGGGGGCCCTGCCAGGGCACGGCCACTGGGGGCTGCAGGGCAGCGGGCAGAGGCAGGGCTGGCGGCCATGGAGCTGAGGCCGAGGCCCCCCTGACACAGAGCTCTGGGCCCGCAGAGCTTCTGCCGCCATGGGGAGGGTGGCCACGTCTCCTCCAGCAGGGCTGCTGAGTCACTGCTGCCCAGCGGCTCTGGGCACCACACAAACAGCCCCAGAGCCAGCACAGCAACAGCAGCACCCCAAACGCCAGCGCCTGCTCCACGAGGCGTCCGCACAGGCCACGATGCCAACAGGGCATACTGTGGGCACCATTGCACGTCCTTGGCAAAAGGCTTCAGCAGAACTGGCCACAAGGCTTTGCTCTTGACTTGCCAGCCTCACAGCACCCCTTGGCAGCTGCAGCTGCAGTCTGTGGCCCTGACTGACTCCAATGGCCATGCCTGAGGGCAGACTCGCCTTCCACAGGCAGGCGTCCCAAGGCAGCGGCGTCCGTGCCATCGTGAGAGGGACGCCAGCCCTGCGCCGCAGCTGCCACGCCTCTCCCCGTTCAGGCACCTGCAATTCACCTGCATGAGCTTCCAAACTACATCCTGGACTGGCGTGGAGCAAAGGAAGTAGTAGCAGGCGCTGAAGAAGAGCAGGCACTTCTGGCTGACGTTCAGGGCTGGAAGGAAGCACTGTGGTGTCTGCTGAGGAGGTGGCCCGCTTCAGGGCTCAGGCTTTGCTGCTACAAGACCCTGCTTTGCCCCTGCTGGAGGCCATTCCCTACCTATGCATGGCCCTCCATTGTTCCTGGATCAAGTCTTGTGGGCCTGTGGCAGCAACTCTGTGCCGTGTGCATCTGACAACAGAAGAGGGCAGGACATGGCAGCTTGCAGCACTTGTCTTGGCTGCTCCTTCAGAGAGCTGGCACCATCATCAGAGACACAGAACACCTTCTCCTCCCACACTTAGCCCTAGCCACTGCACTTGCCCAGGTGGCTGCCTTGATCTTCACTGGGAACCTCCCTGGTTTTGTATAGCAGTCACCTATAGCAATTACTCTTGTTGTGATAGGAGACAGACAACAGGACCCTTATTAATCCGTATGACAACATCCTCTTTATTGTTCAAGACCCTTCTTAAATAGAGGATTTGAATTGCCTGGCTCGTGACAGATGATTGTTTGGGCGTTCGGACTGCTTCACTCTCTGACCAGGTAAGTGTCTGCTGCTTATAATGGAAGGTCATTGGTTGAAATCTCTGTTTGAGTTTGAATAAACCCTATCACTGTTCATCTAGGGCCTGTTGATTGGACCAGGCTAATCAAGCCAAATTTCTGATCTGTGGCCGAATTAACTGTCTAGCTACAAGCCAGTTTGTGCTGTGACAGATCTCCTTCTTAAGGCAGGTGTCTGCACCAGCCTCTCTGGAGAGGATTTCGTGGCACTGGCTGAGGACATAGAGTATGAAGCCACTCGGGCTACCTGCCATGCTGCAGAACTGCTGGATTAACAGCAGGAGATGCTCAAGCAAGTAGCAATCCTGTTGGGAAATCCGGACACAGAGGATTTCTGAGGAAAATTGCCTCAATCCAATTCCTGCCTCCACTGGATATCCCCTCAAACCTGATGAATTTCCACCCTCCTTTTGCAGACTGCACTAAGGGCTGTCGCTCTGAAAGGCAGCGTTTCCTACTGCAAAAATGGGGCTCATGTGGATTTCTGCCACCATCATGAAAAAATCCCATGAACTTGAGAAGGGATCTCTGAAGGCCGTGGGAGTCCTTGTAGGGACACCCACTGTCCTGGTGGTGGCCAACCTGGAGCGTGTGTGCAGGGCACAACTGCTCATCTCTCTATCACGAGCTCACAGCGACCCCCCAGCCCTTGCACTGCCACCCAAACCCCCCCTGTCCTGGGCTGGCCCCACAGCGTGGGCAGCAGGGGACAGGGGAGATTCTGCCCCTCTGCCCTGCTCAGGTGAGATCTCACCTGCAGAGCTGCCTCCAGCCCTCAGGTCCAACATCAGAAGGATGTGGAGCTGCTGGAGTGAGTCAAGATGTGAAAAATGAGCTTCACTTCCCTGGTAAAATTTAAAAAGTTTAATAAAAGACAATAAGAGGCAAACAATAAAGCAAAAGATGATACGGCTGGGTGCTTGGCATTCATCAGCCAAGAGCATCTTCAGCCAAGAGCACATCTGCTGTTTTGGAGACACCCATTAAATTCATCAGCCCATTGCATATTCACAGACCTGTCATGCATATTCAAACTTTTCTAAAAAATAATTTCCATATTCCAGGAACTGTTTTACATGGCCACTCCTTGAGTCTGCCTTTTTAGAGTATGCATGTTTCTTGGCTGTGGTTTTAATTTATTTTTCTTATCAGTCTTAATCTGGGCTTCCATTTCTACAGTCCATCCTGGTAGCTGGTATATCAGTAGCAGGTGTCTTCACTGGGTGTTATCCAACCAAGCAGGCAGTTCACTTACTACAAAGACACTTCATCAGCTTATGTTACTCCTAAAGAAAACTACACCTTAAAAATCATTTCAACACCACACATACAGTATCCTCCCCAATATTTGTGAAAATCCAATACCATAATATGTATTTATAACAAAGAGAGGCCAACGAGATGCTCCAAGAGCTGAAGCCCCTCTGCCCTGAGCCAGGCTGGGAGAGCTGGGGGTGTTCAGCCTGGAGACAAGAAGGCTCCAGGCAGAGCTCAGAGCCATTTCCAGTGCCTAAAGGGGCTAACAAGAGAGATGAGAGGGGACTTTGGTCAAGGGCCTGGAATGCCGGGACAAAGGGAATGGCTTTCCACTGACAGAGGACAGGCTTAGAAGAAATTCTTCCCTGTGGGGATGGTGAGGCCCTGGCACAGGTTGCCCAGAGCAGCTGTGGTTGTCCCAGCCCTGCAGGTGTCCAAGGCCAGGCTGGAGGGGGCTTGGAGCAAGCTGGTCTGGTGGCAGGGGGTGGAATAGGATGAGCTTTCTTATAAATTAGAAACAAAAAGCCTCAATATGCAGCAAAATTTAGATTGCTTTATTTTACATAGACAGAGCAAGCAGCGCTGGGGAACATGAAGGGTCACAGCACACTCCACTCTCCTTGGTTTGCAGCCTCTTTTTATAGTATGGTCTCTCGTTGTCATCAGTAGTTCTTGGTTTTTGCTCTCATAATTTTGCCAGGTAGGCAGTGGTGGTTGAAATAAACATCCATAAAGTCTCTGGGTGATGGCCAAGTCTCATCTGGTCTTGGTAGATAAATCCGGTGAAAATCGGGGAGTCTGCTCTTTATAGATAAGCAGCATGGATTGAACAAAGCAGGAAGTCTGATTTTGCAAAATCCATCGGAGTATCGGAAAGTCTAATTTGGCAAACTGCTAGTAGATACAACTTATGAAAAAGAGATAATGTTCACAACAGGGAGATTTAGAACAGAATGATTGGATAATGTATTTTCCTCTATCTAGTGTTCATGCTTACCTTCAGACCTTACTATTCTATTTCTACTATTCTATTCTAAGTATTCTATTTTATACAATCCCTAATACTTTTATAATTAACACAAATCTTTTATCAATTATCACAGCTTTGAGGTCCCTCCAGCCCAAAGCAGTCTGGGATTCTATGCTGAGGTGAGACATCGCTATGGGGATGATGAATCCAGAGGTTGCCAAGCTGCCATGGCATCATGCCCACGAGGTCAAAGTGCAGCTCCTGAAGAGACTGGGTCATCTCATTGGGCCAAGAGTGCATGGAAATGGGGGTGGCTCCAGCCAGGAGGATGCATTGCTGCCACTCAGTGACAGACAACATGGAAAAGAGAAATTTTCTGTTGCAAAATGGAGCTTAAAGACTAACTAGCAAATTAGAGAAAAGAATGTCAAAGTAGACACACTGGATGCTAACCAGAGCTGGAAGCAGTGGATAAACAGATAAGAAGGAAGCAAGGTGGGTTTTGTGGCAAAGTTATGTAACAAGAAACAGAAGTGCATGCTCTAAAAGAAGATCAAGGCAAGGGCACTTAAAATTTTGGGGGCTCTCAGTGATTATGACCACGAGAGCCCCCTTTAGATGACACTCTAAGACCATCAAATGACTTGCAGGAAGGGGCAGAGGTGGGCGAAGTAGTTCTAGGAAAAGAAAAAAATTCATGTAGGAGCTCGGAAGTCCCTGGTGGAATGAGCATCCCATTGTAAAGTTTCATTGCACACATTTTCCTAGAGGAGACATCCTCTGCATATAAATATTAGTCATTAATCAGCAGTAATAGTGGCTCCAGGGATGATCTGTGAGTGGTGTCACCACAACCTGACCACTTCATACACCGGATCTGCAGCACTGAGCCCGCTGGCCTGGGCAGTTTCCATTCCCTTCGCCATTCCCTTGGTCCGTGTCTCACCAGTCGGGCTGGGAGGAGCCTGCGTGGCTGTTGAATGTTTTGCAATGTCAGGCAACACCATCTCTGGTCTCCCATTATTCACAGAGTCAATCAGGTTGGCCAGGCACCATTTCCCCGTGGTAAATCTGGCCTGGCTGTTCCCAATGTCCTTCCCTCTCAGTTGCTTGAAAAGGTGTCCAGGAGGATTTTCTCCATCACCTTCGCAGGGATTCCAGAGGAGCTGATTAGCCTGTGCTTCTTCTGCAGACCCTCCTTTGTAATGCTCTTTGAAGTTCTCAGGAGCCACCCTCGCTGGCCAGACTTTTTTGACGACAACAGACAGCTGCTGTAGCTTCCTCTGGTCCTCACACCTGGTGTATGCCTGGCTCACTTCCACCAGAATGTCTCTACACTCTTCAGGCATAACTTGATTCTTCTTCCACAGGTTTTTTCCACATTCCTCCTTTCTGAGATGAGGTTGATCAGAAGTTCTTGATTCAGTTGATCTCCTGTCACCCAGGATTGTGATTCTGCTTTTCACCTTCCTAAGTTACCTTCTTTTAAATTATGCCCTCAACCCTTGGCCTTCTCATCCTCAGCCAGTTCTTGAATGTTTTCAGGATCAAGGATTCTTCCCTTCTATTCAAATGTCCTAGGAAGATGAGTGAATTATCAGCTGGGCAACTTTCAACTTTGATCTGCCATCATTAATGGAAAAATTGATCTGGGAGATAAAGGAATTCACAGAAGTACAATTTCAGCCTTTGCCTAAGAATTGTTCTTGATCCTAATGGGGGCTTCTGTGCTTTGAAGAAGAGTCTTCGAAGAATCTCTTCACCCCAGCTTTTCTTCCCTCAGAGTGCTCCTTCCCACAGTAGGTCACAGCAGACTGGCATGGTTCCTGCGCAGCTGAAATCCATTGTCACCAACAACAGGACCACTTTTCCTTTACCCACTGCTACTGAGAGGGAGCATGGATCATTACATTTTTTTCTGCATAAGATTTGGAACAGAAATCCTTCTTGTAAATCCTGCCAATTCTTTCTGAATATGTAAGCTGTGTCACAGCCGGTGGAGGAAAGGGATCCTTCCCCTCTGCCACACACTAGTGAGGCCAGCCCTGGAGTGCTGGGCCCAGAGCTGGGCTGCCCAGTACAGGAGACAGGGACAGGCTGGACAGAGTCCAGCACAGAGTCCAGCACAGGGCCAGGAAGGTGATGCAGGGGCTGGAGCATCTCTGCCATGAGGAGAGCCTGAGAGAGCTGGGACTGCCCAGCCTGGAGCAGAGCAGGCTCAGGGCAACTCATGCCTGGGGATAAATACCCGGGGGGAGGCTGCAGAGGGGACGGGGTCAGGACAGCCCCAGGGGCCACGGGCACAAGGTGACACACAGGAGGGGCCCTGCCAGCTCAGAAGACACTTCTGCACTGGGAGGGTGGCCGAGCACTGGGGCAGCTGCCCAGGGAGGTGGTGGAGTCTCCATGGCTGGAGGGACTCAAAAGCCATGTGGACACATCCTGGGCAGCTGGCTCGGCGTGGCCCTGGGGGAGCCCTGACCCCTTGCTCCACAGGCTGTGCATCAGCAGGAGGGCTACTGCTCCCCTGAGCTACTGGAGGACTTTTTTTCTTCAGAACTTGAAGAATTTTCCTGGTCAGACTCGTTGGCAGGCAAGGTATAGTAGTCTGGGGGGAACACTCTCCTAAAAGTTCTGGTTCTTCTCCCTTCAGGGGCCACCTGCACATTGGAAGGGAGAGAGAGTCACAGAAACCTGTCAGCAAACATGGAGCAAAAGGACCTCTGGACATCAAGGCAAGGAGATCTCTGCTCAGACACCCTGAATTGCACCAGACAACACTGGGGGCAAGAAGCTCTTGCTGGCAGCTGTGCAAGAGAGGCCAGTGTGTGTCCGGGGACACGGGGCCAGCGAGGGAGGCAGTGGAGTGAAGGTGCCTTTGTGAAAGCCACGGGCTGCCACAACAGAGAGAACAAACAAAAGGCTGTGCCCACAGCAGGGACAGGGAGAGGCAAGGAAACAAGCAGAGGACTCCAAAGCGCTACCTGGGCTAACGTGCCCTGTTCCAGAGGAGCCTGAGGCTCTGCACAGGCACTGAAAGCCCATTTTACCTCAGAAGTCACCGTGGACTCAGTGGTTGATTCACGCTCCTCGGCCTTGTTTTCTCCTGATGTTTCAGACATGCACCGCAAACACTCCTTGGCCTTCTTGGAGTTCTCTGACAGCTGCTCCCCTTCTGCTCCAGCAGCCTGCTGGGTATTCAGAGAGGAGATGATTCCCTTATTTCCAACACCACAAAAGCTGTCCTTCAGAAATCTCAGTATTAGGAAGCATCCTCGAAGCACCAGCAGTGCAGCTGCTGTTCAGCCCTTGCTACACAACTCTGCTCAGTCTAGTTCATCACTCTGCTCACCTGCTCCATTCCTTTGCACACGGAATCCAAAGCCCCACGTGTTGCCCACCCTTGCCTGGACACAGGAGAAGCAGCTCCCCATGCCCAGCTTTTGGCCTGGAGCTGATTTCAACAGCAAACCCCTGCAGAGCCAGCCCAGGGGCAGGGAGCAAACTCTCCCTCTCCCAACTTCAGAGCATTCCACATGGGAGCAGAGCACAACGTGGGCAACCAAGCCCAGGGGGAGAAGAAGCCTTCAAGCACTGCTGAGGGCTTCAAACTCCTCCAGCTCCTCTTTTTGACACCATGGGCTTGTGGCTCTGGACTGGCTGGCAGCAGATGCAGCTGCTCCCACCTCATGCTGGCTTTGCAGCACATGCAGCCTCAGCAGCTCTGGCACAGTGCCTTCTGTCTGCTCTGAGGTGCAGGAGATGCCAGCCCTGGGAGCAGCACTCAGAGCTTGTCTGGCTTGGGGAAAACAGCTCAGCTCACAGCTGCTCCTCTGCTTTCTGCAGGACATGTGCTTTGCCAAGGGCTGTGTTTGTGCCACCAGGGAAGAGTCTTTTCTCACCTCTGCAGAAGTTGGCATACTCTGCTGGGCAGGCTGGGGCACATCCGGTCTAACGGTATCCGGGATGTTCGCGCTGCTGCCTGTTCTCTCCACACTCCTCTCTTCAGGTTCCACCTGCACATTGGATGGGAGAGAGGGTCACAGAAACCTGTCAGCAAACATGGAGCAAAAGGACCTCTGGACATCAAGGCAAGGAGATCTCTGCTCAGACACCCTGAATTGCACCAGACAACACTGGGGGCAAGAAGCTCTTGCTGGCAGCTGTGCAAGAGAGGCCAGTGTGTGTCCGGGGACACGGGGCCAGCGAGGGAGGCAGTGGAGTGAAGGTGCCTTTGTGAAAGCCACGGGCTGCCACAACAGAGAGAACAAACAAAAGGCTGTGCCCACAGCAGGGACAGGGAGAGGCAAGGAAACAAGCAGAGGACTCCAAAGCGCTACCTGGGCTAACGTGCCCTGTTCCAGAGGAGCCTGAGGCTCTGCACAGGCACTGAAAGCCCATTTTACCTCATAAGTCCTCCTGCGCTCAGTGGTTGCTTCATGCTCGTCTGCCTTGTCTTTTGCTGATGTTGCAACCACATCCCACATACATTCCATGGACTTCCTGGAGTTCTGTGACAGCTGCTCCCCTTCTGCTCCAGCAGCCTGCTGGGTATGCAGAGAGGAGATATTCCCTTAGTTCAAACATCACAAAAGCTGTCCTTCAGAAATCTCAGTATTAGGAAGCATCCTCGAAGCACCAGCAGTGCAGCTGCTGTTCAGCCCTTGCTACACAACTCTGCTCAGTCTAGTTCATCACTCTGCTCACCTGCTCCATTCCTTTGCACACGGAATCCAAAGCCCCACGTGTTGCCCACCCTTGCCTGGACACAGGAGAAGCAGCTCCCCATGCCCAGCTTTTGGCCTGGAGCTGATTTCAACAGCAAACCCCTGCAGAGCCAGCCCAAGGGCAGGGAGCAAACTCTCCCTCTCCCAACTTCAGAGCATTCCACATGGGAGCAGAGCACAATGTGGGCAACCAAGCCCAGGGGGTGAAGGAGCCTTCAAGCACTGCTGAGGGCTTCAAACTCCTTCAACTCCTCTTTCCTGACACCACAGGCTTGTATTCCAGAGGAGCCTGAGGCTCTGCAGAGGCAGCAAAAGACCATTTTACCTGCTCGCCAGTTCTCCTGGGCCCAGTGCTCCATTCAGGCCACGCTGTCTTTTTCTTGTCCTTTTCTTGTGATGCAGCTGGTTTCTCAGATTCCAGTCTGGTCTCTGACATAAATAACAGCTGCTCCTCCTGTGATCCAGCAGCCTGCAAGGTATACGGAGAGATGAGTCCCTTATTTCAAGCTCCACACAAGCTGTACCTCAGAAATCTCCATCACAGGAAGCATCCTCAAAGCACCAGCCTTCTCAGCTGGTTTTCAGCCTTCCCAGTACAAAACTCTGCTGGGTTTAGTCCATCACTCTGCTGACCTGCTCCATTCCTCCCCACACCAAATCCAAATCCCCACGTGTTGCCTTCCCTTGTGTGGGCACAGGAGAAGCAGCTCCCCAAGGCCAGCTTTTGGCCAGGAGATGATTTGAACAGCAAGCTCCAGAGCTGTTCAGTCATTCCAGACGTGCCAGGAAACAATCTGGCAGTCAATGCTCTCTGCCTGGAGCCAGGCACACAGACAAGGCTGCCTGCTGCAGCCCAGGCTGCTTTGCCCAAGCAGGCCTGGACTGACAGGGATAGACAGTCCCAATTGTTCATGGGAAATATCATTGGGATAATTCAGGGACATTGCAGTGGATTGAAGCTCAATGCCAGTGCCAACCTGCAGACATGTCTTTCCCTTCAGGAAGGCAAATGGTTTCTTCAGAGCCCCCCTGGCAATCTTATACTTGGACAGTGCAGCACTCAGAGTGCTCCCTCTCCCTTCCTTCAAAGCAGAAGCCTCAAGGTCCAACATTTCCTGCTTGGTTTCCTTTTCAATGTCCAGTTGTTCCTTGGGCAGCATTCTTCCCTCCTGACTTTGCATGCCAGCTGCATGCATCTCATTCTTCATTTCCAGCTCTCTTATCTGCTGCTGGCACAATTCCCGTTCATGCTGCAAAACAGGAAGAAAAAGGGTCACTCATTCCCTCTCTCAGTTTGCTTCCCATACCAGATCTGGACTCCTGTCCCAGGGGCAGGCACAGGCTGCCCCTCTCTCTCTGCCTCTCAGCATGCTGCAGACCTTTGCTGGCCTCCCCTTGATGCTGCATCTTTCCCAGCTCACTCAGCCTGTCCCAGCTCCCTTCCTGCCCTTCCCCAACCTCTTGCAGCTCCACTCCAATATTCCTTTGGGGAGGAGCTGCCAGAACTGCAGCCAGCATTTCAAGTCCATGCTAAGCAGAATTTGGGCAGTGCCACGAGGATGTGCTCTCCAGCAGGGAGGAAGGGAAGAGCAAACACCCCCAGCATTCCATTCCCTGGGTTGGGGCAACAGCAGTGGTTTTCCACCTCTCCTGTGTAGAGTTGCCATGGCACCATCCCGAGAGCCCCACTGCCCTCTCTTGGAGCAGCCCTGGCCAGATCAGGCTGTCCTTCTCTGCTGCCACTCAGGACCTGTTCTCCCCTTGCAGGCACACGTCCTTCTCTGCATCAGCACTTGGCTTTCCTCTCTTCTCTCCCCACTGGCTGCTCTCAGATGGCCAAGGCCAAACACCTTCCTATGAACAGCAAACCTGCTCTTCTCACCCCTCCCTCCAGATCCAGATACTTATTAGTGTGAACATGGCTTAGCAGACGAGGAATTGCTCAAACCATGCAATGCCAGGAGAGACAGTGTGGACATTGAGAACTAAAGCTTCTAGGGCACAGAACTCCAGCATGGAGGGAAATCAGCAGCCTCAGCACTAAGTGGCTTTGACATGACTACAGCATCTTTTCCTCCTTATTCAGAAGATTGAATATAGAAAAGTTAAACTGGAAAAAGGTGCTCCTTAGAACTACTAATACAAGGTCCAAACAGAGCTACAAAATGGCCCCTTGTGGCATCTGCCAATCTCACCAGGAAATCCTTCCTTTCCTTCTCCAGGTTCCCCAATTTCCACTTCAGAGATGCCACCTCCTGACGAAGTGTCTCCGCCTCCTCCTTCCTTTTTGTGGCCTCTTTCTCCAGGAGAGTTTCTCGAGAATTGTGCTTGAGTTCTGAATTCAACCAATCTGCAGCAGGGAAGGGGAAGGAGATGGCGAAAAGCAAAGCAAAGACAAATTGATGTGCATCCTGCAGAGACAACAGCACTGTCTTCTCTGCCTGCATGTGTTTGACACGCCCTAGGCCCACTAGGGCTCCAAAGCTGACAGAAATGAAGGAAACTTCCACACAAAGAAAAAAGCAGGAATGAAAGGGGCAGGGTTCAGAGGATTAGGAAAATGTATTTGCTCTTGGGCTTGTGCAGAGTGAGCAATCCAAGAGACACCAGGGAGCCTGTGCAGCCCTGCTCCAGAGGGATCAATAGCCTGGAGGCTCTGCAGGGGCTGCAATTTGGGGGAATTGAGCTGAGGCATCCAGCTACAGCTCCTTAGCACAGACACCACCTGAAAGGCACCAGCTGTGCACAGGATCAGCCATAGCACAGCCACATGGCACTGCCAGCCATGGCATCTTTCTAGAGAAAAGGCTTTCACTGGCTCTACAATGGATAAATGTTTTCCCCTCTGCCACCTCTGGGACCTTTTCCTGTGCATGGGGGCAGAGATCCTCACTGGTGAGACAGGATGGTTCATCGGCTGGGAGAGGAGAACTGTACCTCGCTCGCTTTCCTCCAACTCGTTCTGCAGCTCCCAGTTGCGGGCTTTGAGTTTGTTTGTCTGAGCCTGTGCCTTCCTCATCTCCAGCTCTGAGGTGTTACACTGTATGGCCCAGGCAAGAGCTTTGTCATCACATTTCTGGAGGTTCATACGCAGCTGGGACACTTCAGTCTCCAGTGCATGCACAGAGGCCTTCAAGGACCGTTCTCCTGCTCGGGATTTTTCCAGCTCCTGCAGCAGCTGCTTCTCTCGCGTGGACTTGGCAGCCTCCACCTCCAGCACTGTGTCCTGCAGGGCCTGGATCTGGAAGATGGATGCACAGAGCCTCAGGGACAGGGCTGCTCCTGAGGCAGCAGAGTGGGCAGTAGGGAGAGCAGCTAAGGAGAAAGGACTTCAGGCAAAAAACACGCAGGAAACAGAAGGTGCAGAACCAAGGATTGCAATGGAGACAAAAGTGGGGAAAACAGGGAAAGGAAGGCAATGGACACCCTTGAGGCTGCAGCTCTGAACACTGCCTCAAGTGGCTGTGCTGGAAGTGCCCTGCCCAGCCTGCCACAGCCACGTCTGTGTCCCCACACTGCTCAGTGCCCAGCACAGGCACCAACTCCATCTGGCACAACTCTGCTAACACAGGGACAGAGAAGCTCCAGAGGAGTCTGCTGCTGCTTCTCCTCCCAGATTTCCTGCTGGGACCCACAAGAGAATGGGGGAAACCATCGGCAGCACACAGCAGGTCCAGCCTTGGCCTCAGGGTGCAGCAGCAGCCGTGGGCAGAACACGGCAGCAGTGGATGCTGCTGGGAGGGGAAGAAGGTTGGGGCCTCCAAGCCAAAGGTGTGTTGTGTGTCCATGGAGAAGAGGATGCCAGTGCACAGCTTACCTGGGTGTTGAGCTCCTGCACTTGTTTTGTGCGTTTTAGAGAGAGATGCTCAGCCTGCTGAAGAGCAGAACGGAACTGACACACGTGATGGTTCAGTTCCAGGTTCTTTTCCTCCAGGGTTCTGATGCACAGGTTCTTTTCCTCCAGAGACAGAATCAGCCTAGAAGGAAAGCATACAGCTCATTACTACATGGTATCACATTTTATAAACTCTTAGGACTTGCATCACCTCAGGGAAAAACTGCTCAATCTGATGAGCTTTGTCTAAATAACTTGGCTGTTTGCTCCCCATGCAGTCACAGCCCATCATGTGCCCACTCTGCTTTTGGTCCTGAAAGAAGCAAGAGTTCCTGCCTACATGCCCTGCCTTCTTTTTCAGATGGAAATGTGAATACAAACATAAAAGATCTTGCAATGAAGACATTAGGGGAGTGGAACAATTTTCTTCTAACTAACCATGCTCCTAGGATGGGAGATTTGGTCAACATGGAAGAGACATTTCCTTCCACCAATTTGTATGTCCAAGGAGGAGAAGCAGCACCCTACAGCTCGGGAATCTCCGGGAAGTTCCCTAAGATTTACCAGCACCCATCCTACTTTCAGCTGGAAAAACAAAAGCTGAAGGCAGCAGTGGCTACAGAGGCTTAGAGTAGAAGCTGCTGGAAGATGCAGAAACCTCCAGACAAGCAAGAGTGCCCTGCCTTCCTTTGTCTTCTTCTTGGAAGAAGAATCCTGTGGCACTGAAGACTGGCAGGACTTGATCAGCTGGAGGAGCCCCCCTAGCCTTGGTCTTGTTTCTTGCATTTTTTGCAAAATCAGTCATGCCTGTGACTGTGGGGAGTGGCAGGGACCCTGCTTGACTCCCTCCAGGCAGTGGGGGACATTTTATGAGGAATGATCCAACAGAGGCATTCTTGGTTTTGGTTGCCTCTGAGGGCAATCTGGCCTAGATCAGCAATCAGGGCCTCAAGATGGTTCTGCCCAGCAAAGGCATCAGATGCCAGGCTGATCCAGATCCCAGAGGCTTCAAGTTACAGAACCCAAGGTGGAGCTGATGGATGTATCCAGCTCCTTAAACTGCAGCCTGGGCCGTGTTAACACACCCACCTCTCTTGGGTTGCAATACAGGATGTAACCAGAAATGTGAATTCTGTCCCCATCTGCTGCAGCCAGGTGGGACAGCGACCCTTATCTCCTGGCACATATTATCTGCTAATGGGCCATCTTTAAACCAGCTGGGGCAATCATCTTTATCTTTCCCACAGCCCATCCTCCCTCCAGGAGATATCATCTGCTGCTGGACCATTGAGTCCCAGTGTGTGACTGATAAAATTACATCATCCCACTGGGAGATGCTCCAGCCAGGGGAGGAGCCAAGCCTTTCCTACCCAGATAAAAACTGAGATTTTGGACACCAAGACAACCTTCTTTCCACTGGATTCCAGAGGAAAGCTGGATCTTTCCACATCATCCCTGCACCTTCAGAGGAAAACTGCACCTTCTACAGGAGCACTGCTCCAGCTGAACCACATCTGCCACTGCAGGAGGATGCAGCCACCATTGAATGGGACTGCTGCCAACACCCTGACTGACTGACGGGTGTCAGCTTGGGTTCTGACTCTGGCAGGGTTTTGGGATTGTTCTTTGTAATACTGTATTTCTATTTTAACTTTCCTACTAAAGAACTGTAATTCCTACTTCCCATATCTTTGCCTGAGAGCCCCTTATTTTCAAAATTATAATAATTTGGAGGGGGAGGGCTTACATTCTCCATTTCAAAGAGAAACTTCTGCCTTTATTGGCAGACACCATTTCTTCAAACCAGGACACCACCTAACCTAACAACACAAGAGCCTCCAGGGGGAAAAGCCACACCAAAAGCATTTGTCTTCAGAAAAACTTCAAGTAAAGGCATCAAGGAAAAGAAAATGAGATGCAACACTGAGGTTATGAGATGTGTCTGCTCGGAGAGTTCAGATTCTGCCACTTAGGAAATGCTGCCAGAGCCCCTGGCAGGTGCAAAGATGGCCAAGAGGGAATCCATTGACCACAATGCAGAGTCCCACAGGCTTTCCTTTACCTGGCTTTTTCCCCCGCTAGGACGTTCACGGCAGTTTGCAATTGGGAGTTTTGCTGAGCCACTTCTCCTTCACTCCATACCCTCTCTAGCTTCTGCAGGTACATTTGCAGGTTCTTGTTTTTATTTTCTGCCTCCTCCAGCATCTTCTGGACGTGTTCAACCTCCAACAGCTTCTGCCTTGACTCTTCCTGGGCCTCACTCACATCCTTCTGTGCTCTCTGGATGATGGCTTCCTGAGACTCTCGGGAGGCTGCCAGCTGGGATGTCAGCTCTTCCACCTCCAGTCAAACAGAACAAAGCAGTCAGAGGCTACAGCCACAGCTTGTCACTGTCAGCCACAGCAGAGCCCGTGAGGAAAGGGAAAAGACAACTTTCCATTTCTCCCTGTCCTGACAGCACCAGTTTCACAATGGATATGGACAGCTTGTTTCAGTTTCAGCGTGGCCCACCAAGGGCACATGAAAATGTACCTCCCAAACCAAGGCTAGCAAGAAGAGGCCAGCAGGAATCCATGCTGATGGTTGCCGGCCAACAGCCCAGAGCACTAGCCCAGCTGTCCAGGGCAGCAGGGAGATTCAGCAGAGCACTGAGTGTCCTTCAGAGCAGCTGCCACGGAGAGCACAGGCCCAGGCAGCCCCAGGGATCACCCCATCAGCTGCTGCTCTGCCATGGAAAAGCAAGAAGGCCACAGATCCCTCCCTGGATGACTGTGCTGCCACTGCTGTTTCACTCACCTGCTTTTGTAGAGCCTCCCTCTGCTCAAGGAGGAGTTTCATTTCCTCCTTGATGCCCTGTAGCTCCTCCTGGTGCCTCCTTTGTGCTGCCTGGAATTCACTGCGAGCTTCCTGCAGCTCAGCTTGCAGCTCTGCCTTGATGGTCTGGCAACAAAATGCAGAGCAACTTCCTGGGACCTGTGCTCAGGCTCAGCTTTTTCCACTTGCTGTCTCAAAATCCCATTCCTTCAGCTACTTCTTTTGGTTTCTCTAGCCACCTCTGCTCCCTCTGCAAGCCCTCCTTCCTGGGGCTGAGCTCTGGAGCTTGCCAGGCTCTGTGCTCCCAGGGGCTGAAGCAGCCCTTGCCTCCTCAGTCCCAGGAGCTGTCTCTTGTGCCCTTGTCACTGCCCTGCACTCTGTTCCCTGCCTACTCACACTTACCTGCCTCTTCTCTTGCTGCTTTTTCACCTCTTGCCTGAGCCACTGCACCTGCTGGCAAGCTCGGCTGAGCTCTCCCCGAATTTGGAGCAGTGCCTCTGACAAAGCTCTCTTCTCATTCTGCTCTTCCAGCAGCACCTGCCCAGAGGGAAAGAGCAGAGACCTTCACACTTGCCCTGCAACATCAGTGTGGCAAGAGGCAGAGACTGATGGGCTCACACACTCTCAGAGCACTCAGCTGCTGCTCCCCTGGGCCACTCTGCCCCGGGGAGCCACCGCTTCCCAGGAGGTGACTTAGAACACAGAAGACATCTCTGGGTTACTGCTCAGAAATACTCCAGACAAAGCATTAAAAAGATTTTTCTCTATGGCGTCAGCATTCTTGCTGTGCCATCCCCATGCCCATAAAAGAAAAGTCCCATAAACTCACTTTGGCTATGAACACCTGCCAGTACACACCAAAAGTGCAGCAGGAAGAGAACAGTGAAGATACTCTGAGGTACATCTTAGAAAAACAGAGCACAAGAGCAGCACTCACATCTCAGCTGAAAGCTGATGTTTCTGCTTGGCTCATTCCTGGCCCCAAAGATTGCCCTGTCCACCTTCCAGCACCCAAAATTCAATGTAGAAGACATGAAGGGCTCCACACAGCCCCATATCCTGCCATCTCCCACAGCTCCAGCCTTGCAAAAAATCACTCCAGTTCTCCTTTCACAATCATTACCTCTTGCCTGGCATTTTCAACTTTCTGCCTCATCTCAAAGAGCACCTTCTGGTGCTCCTGCTCTATCTGTGCCTTTTCTTCTTCCCATTGCTTCAGCATTTCTGCATGGTGCCTTTCATGCTCACTTGCCTAAGGAGAGTAGGAAAAAAATTTGCAACATGAAGTCCAACAGGAATACTAGCTCATTGCTGAAAAAAATGAAGCTTCATCCCACCCACAACTCCCAGCCTGAAAAGACAATAGCACTGGCTTTCTGCACTCCAGAAACCATGTCCTGTCATGGAATTTAAAAGGAGGCTCAGCGGGTGCAAGAATCACAGACTCATGGAATTATTTCTGTTGGCAAAGACCTTCCCAAGCATTTTGTTCCAACCACTCAGAACAGGAGGTGTCACCTTTCCCTCTCTGATGCCTCAGTCACAAGGACTGAAGCACTGGACACAAGGGGCCTGTTCCATTTGCTTGGAGCCCAAAGCTGATCCCTGTGTCCACCATGGAAGCACAGCAAGGAAGGAACTGAGTTCCCACGCCTGCAGCCGGCAGCACTGTGGGCATCTGCCCCATGTTGGCATCTCCCCACGTTGGCATCTGGAACTCATCTTATGCCCTCTCTGAAGTGTGGCTGCATTTCCTGCCCCTGCACCATGCTGGGGGCCTCCAAGCCCGAGCCACTGCCTCTGCTGCCCCGCCCAGCAGCAGGAGGCCGCTGGCAGAGGATTGCTGCCCTCTCACACCCTCAGGCTCTGCTTGTGCTAAACCAACCCACAGGGTCAACTTGGACAATTCAGAAGCGTTCTGTCCCCTACCAGGTCTTGCAGGAGCTTGTTTAGTTCCCATTGCTGAGCAGTTCTCTGCAGCCTGAGGCTTTCATGACACTTCTGCTCTGCCTGCAAGAGCTGCTGAGCTGTGTCTTTCTGTTCCTGCCTCCTGAGAGCTCTCTCTGCTTCCAGCTCACGTTGCAGGCACTTCACTTTTCCTGCAAACATGACCAACAGCAAGAGTCAGAGTCTTTAGTGACTTGACTGACCTCAGGCCCTCTCAGTGCCTCCAGCCCCACCACTCCTCAGAAGCCCTGTGGACAGAGGTGGCTTCACAGGGTGCTTAGCTTCTCTTGGCAGGGGCAGCACCACAAACAAAGCACACGAGGTTCTCACCTTCTATCACCTCTTCGGCCTGCATGACTGTGAGCATTTGAGCCTCCAGATGGTTCCTGGTCTCCTCCAGCTGAGATATCTGCTGCTGAGCAGCAAACAGGCTGGATTCCAGGCTCTCCTTGGCTGACCTACAAGTTGCAAATACAGAGAGACATGAGTTGCTTGCTCCTGACACCCACAGCTGCTTATTCCAGGATGATGTTGCTCATGATCCCCACTGCTGAGTATGGAAAAGGAATGACATGGAAACTCGTCCAGAGAAGGCACATTTGTGCCATTTGACATGGCAAAGCAGGGCCCTCTGAGGGAGTGCCCAGGCTCTCCTTATGGCCTGGCATAGCACAGACAGCCCAGCCCAACTGGACCTCAACAGCCAAACCTTCAGTTGCTGTTCCTGACCTATGACACAGGGTAGCTGTGCCCAAACAGACTGGGCTGACAAGCAAAAGCCCAGACTCTGCTCACAGCCCAAGCTGCTCTGCAGGGGGACAGAACAGACTCTTGGCCTGGCTCACTCCTGACTTTTTAATGCTCTGCATATAGGACATACAGGTACATCATCTTCCAGACATCCTGTATTGAAGAGACTTCAAAACTATTTTGCATGATACAGTAAAATCTGACGGTCATGGCAGCACTTGTAAAAAATCACCCTTTTGTCTGAACAACTACCTGAATGCAGAGACTGCAGTTTAAACTCTCGCAAGGTCAAGGAGTAGACTTGCCACCTTTATTTAGTGTTGCTGGCTAAGCAGGCAGTAGCCCAAGTGACTTGTCCTTCTTTACAGAGGGAGAGGGACCTTGGCGGGTTTGGCAGGTGGGTGCCATCAACAATCAGCAAGAATCCCCAGAGGCTGTTGAGAATTCCAAAGAGCTTTCCCTGCCGCTCTCTGATGGGCTCTAGGTCCTGCCCCACACTTCTCAAGAGTGGGCTTGGAAGCTAAAAGCCCTCCAGATTTTCAGCAGGAGCCTCTGGCTTCACCCTGAATGGCAGCATGCTACTCCCAATGTCCCAAGGTAAGAGCCTGGAATGCTGAAGCTGAAGCCTCAGTTCTGAAGATCAGGATCATGTCAAGCTACTTGGTAAGGAATGAGGGATGTTCAATGCCCAGGCCAAGGACCAAACCCAAGACAAACTTGAGGTTTCACTCAACATCTGCATGGTTTCACTATTACTCGATTCAGGGCTGGGTGGCTTACTTTCAACTTCCCACAGGAGTGTGCTTGGCAGCACAAACAGGAGCCCAAGGCTCACGAGTGCTTTGCTGGCTTTAGGTGTCAGAAAAATCACCTTCACATTGGGGCATATTTTATTTTCTTGAGACTCTTCTATATTTTCTGTCCATGGAATGTAATAACATCTGAAAGGGTCTGCTCCCTGCCTTTACCTGGTCTCTGCCAGCTGCTTGGAAAGGTCGTATTGCTGCTGCTGCATGGCTGCCAGTCGGCCCTCAAGGGCAGCCTTCTCCTGGCCCAGCAGCTCCTTCTCTCTGCACACCTGGGCCAGTGCGCGCCCGTGGCCAGAGGATTCCCGGCGCAGCTTCTCCCGAGTCCGGCTCGACGGCCCTTGCTCCGGGGAAACCTGGAAGCAGGACAAGGTAGAGCTGGAGCCCTTCCTCGGGAGCCCTGTGCAGAGCCAGCCAGTGCCACCGTGCAGGCAGCCAGAGGACAAGGAGCACCTGTGCTCTGGGCTCAACCTTTCACAGCATCTGCCCCATGCAGCTCTGATAGCCTGGGCTCCATGAGCCTCTGGCACTGTTCCCTTGGAAGTGCTGTGTCAGGCCCTGCTGCCTTGCCTGGGTCAGGACAGCACCTTCCCAACCAGCATCCCTACTCCAGACTCCGTGTTGTCACCTGCCTACACAATGTACTCTAAGAACCAGCAGTGCAGCTGCTGTTCAGGCATTGGTCCAAAACTCTGCTGGGTTTAGTCCATCACTCTGCTCACCTGCTCCATTCCTCCCCACACCAAATCCAAATCCCCACATGTCACCTCCCCTTACGTGGCCACAGAAGAAGCAGCTCCCCAAGAAGAGCTTTAGGCCTGCAGCTGATTTGAACAGCAAGCTCCAGAGCTTTATCAGTCATTCCAGGCATGCCAGGAGACAATCTGGCAGTCGATGCTCCTTGGTTGGAGCAGGGCACACAGACAAGGCAGCCTGCTGCAGCCCAGGCTGCTTTGCCAAAGCAGGCCTGGACTGACAGGGATAGGCAGTCACAATTGTTCATGGGAAACATCATTGGGATATTTCAGGGATGTTGCAGTGGACTCAAGGGCAATGCTAAAGCCTACCTGGAGATGACACCAGCACATGCAAATGGCAGGAGCCCTTCTCTGTAGGACTGCTAATTCTTTCTTCAAACTCCCTTTGGCCTTTTCACTCTTGATCAGTGCAGAACTCAGGACTTGAGCTTTCCCTCTCCCTTCGAGTTCTCTTCTTCCTCTCTGTTTCAAGGTGGCAGGAACCCCATAAAATTGATGCTCCAACTCTTCCTGCATGCCTTCACTCTCCAATTCCGATTGCTGGGTTATTTCACTCCAACTTTGCATGCCAGCTGCATGCATCTCATTCTTCATTTCCAGCTCTCTCATCCGCTGCTGGCACAATTCCCGTTCATGCTGCAAAACAGGAAGAAAAAGGGTCACTCATTCCCTCTCTCAGTTTGCTTCCCATACCAGATCTGGACTCCTGTCCCAGGGGCAGGCACAGGCTGCCCCTCTCTCTCTGCCTCTCAGCATGCTGCAGACCTTTGCTGGCCTCCCCTTGATGCTGCATCTTTCCCAGCTCACTCGGCCTGTCCCAGCTCCCTTCCTGCCCTTCCCCAACCTCTTGCAGCTCCACTCCAGTATTCCTTTGGGGAGGAGCTGCCAGAACTGCAGCCAGCATTTCAAGTCCATGCTAAGCAGAATTTGGGCAGTGCCATGAGGATGTGCTCTCCAGCAGGGAGGAAGGGAAGAGCAAACACCCCCAGCATTCCATTCCCTGGGTTGGGGCAACAGCAGTGGTTTTCCACCTCTCCTGTGTAGAGTTGCCATGGCACCATCCCGAGAGCCCCACTGCCCTCTCTTGGAGCAGCCCTGGCCAGATCAGGCTGTCCTTCTCTGCTGCCACTCAGGACCTGTTCTCCCCTTGCAGGCACACGTCCTTCTCTGCATCAGCACTTGGCTTTCCTCTCTTCTCTCCCCACTGGCTGCTCTCAGATGGCCAAGGCCAAACACCTTCCTATGAACAGCAAACCTGCTCTTCTCACCCCTCCCTCCAGATCCAGATACTTATTAGTGTGAACATGGCTTAGCAGACGAGGAATTGCTCAAACCATGCAATGCCAGGAGAGACAGTGTGGACATTGAGAACTAAAGCTTCTAGGGCACAGAACTCCAGCATGGAGGGAAATCAGCAGCCTCAGCACTAAGTGGCTTTGACATGACTACAGCATCTTTTCCTCCTTATTCAGAAGATTGAATATAGAAAAGTTAAACTGGAAAAAGGTGCTCCTTAGAACTACTAATACAAGGTCCAAACAGAGCTACAAAATGGCCCCTTGTGGCATCTGCCAATCTCACCAGGAAATCCTTCCTTTCCTTCTCCAGGTTCCCCAATTTCCACTTCAGAGATGCCACCTCCTGACGAAGCGTCTCCGCCTCCTCCTTCCTTTTAGTGGCCTCTTTCTCCAGGAGAGTTTCTCGAGAATTGTGCTTGAGTTCTGAATTCAACCAATCTGCAGCAGGGAAGGGGAAGGAGATGGGGAAAAGCAAAGCAAAGACAAATTGATGTGCATCCTGCAGAGACAACAGCACTGTCTTCTCTGCCTGCATGTGCTTGACACGCCCTAGGTCCACTAGGGCTCCAAAGCTGACAGAAATAAAGGAAATTTCCACACAAAGAAAAAAGCAGGAATGAAAGGGGCAGGGTTCAGAGGATTAGGAAAATGTGTTTGCTCTTGGGCTTGTGCAGAGTGAGCAATCCAAGAGACACCAGGGAGCCTGTGCAGCCCTGCTCCAGAGGGATCAATAGCCTGGAGGCTCTGCAGGGGCTGCAATTTGGGGGAATTGAGCTGAGGCATCCAGCTACAGCTCCTTAGCACAGACACCACCTGAAAGGCACCAGCTGTGCACAGGATCAGCCATAGCACAGCCACATGGCACTGCCAGCCATGGCATCTTTCTAGAGAAAAGGCTTTCACTGGCACTACAATGGATAAATCTCCTGCTGGTTGTGTTTTCCCATCTGCCCTGTCTGGGCACTCCCCTTTTCCTGTGCATGGGATTAGAAATCCCCACTGGTGACAGGATAGGGCAGTGAATGGATGGGAGAGAAGCTGTACCTTGCTCCCTTTCCTCCAACAGTTTCTGCAGCTCCTGATTTTGAGCATTTAGTTGGTCTCTCTGAGCCTGTGTCTTCCTCAGCTCCAGCTCCATGGCCTTACACTGTGTGGCCATGGCCTCTGCTCTTTCCTCAGAGCTTTGGAGCCTCACACGCAGCTCAGACACCTCAGTTTCCAGCTGCTTCTCTTGAGTCTCCTGCTGAGCTGCCTTCTCCATCAGTGCCTCCAGCAGAGTCTGGATCTGGAAGATGGATGCACAGAGCCTCAGGGACAGGGCTGCTCCTGAGGCAGCAGAGTGGGCAGTAGGGAGAGCAGCTAAGGAGAAAGGACTTCAGGCAAAAAACACGCAGGAAACAGAAGGTGCAGAACCGAGGATTGCAATGGAGACAAAAGTGGAGAAAACAGGGAAAGGAAGGCAATGGACACCCTTGAGGCTGCAGCTCTGAACACTGCCTCAAGTGGCTGTGCTGGAAGTGCCCTGCCCAGCCTGCCACAGCCACGTCTGTGTCCCCACACTGCTCAGTGCCCAGCACAGGCACCAACTCCATCTGGCACAACTCTGCTAACACAGGGACAGAGAAGCTCCAGAGGAGTCTGCTGCTGCTTCTCCTCCCAGATTTCCTGCTGGGACCCACAAGAGAATGGGGGAAACCATCGGCAGCACACAGCAGGTCCAGCCTTGGCCTCAGGGTGCAGCAGCAGCCGTGGGCAGAACACGGCAGCAGTGGATGCTGCTGGGAGGGGAAGAAGGTTGGGGCCTCCAAGCCAAAGGTGTGTTGTGTGTCCATGGAGAAGAGGATGCCAGTGCACAGCTTACCTGGGTGTTGAGCTCCTGCACTTGTTTTGTGCGTTTTAAAGAGAGATGCTCAGCCTGCTGAAGAGCAGAACGGAACTGACACACGTGATTGTTCAGTTCCAGGTTCTTTTCCTCCAGGGTTCTGATGCACAGGTTCTTTTCCTCCAGAGACAGAATCAGCCTAGAAGGAAAGCATGCAACTCATTACTGCATGGTATCACATTTTATAAACTCTTAGGACTTGCACCACCTCAGGGAAAAACTGCTCAGTCTGATGAGCTTTGTCTAAACAACTTGGCTGTTTGCTCCCCATGCAGTCACAGCCCATCATGTGCCCACTCTGCTTTTGGTCCTGAAAGAAGCAAGAGTTCCTGCCTACATGCCCTGCCTTCTTTTTCAGGTGGAAATGTGAATCCTGTGGCACTGAAGACTGGCAGGAGGAGCCCCCCTAACCTTGGTCTTGTTTCTTGCATTTTTGCACAGTCAGTCATGCCTGTGACTGTGGAGGGTGGCAGGGACCCTGCTTGACTCCCGCCAGGCATTTTATGAGGAATGATCCAACAGAGACATTCTTGGTTTTTGGGTGCCACCGAGGACAATCTGGCCTAGATCAGCAATCAGGGCCTTAAGATGGTTCTGCCCAGCAAAGGCATCAGATGCCAGGCTGATCCAGATCCCAGAGGCTTCAAGTTACAGGACCCGAGGGGAGTTGATGGATGTATCCAACTCCTTACACTGCAGCTTGGGCAGTGTTAACACACCCACCTAACCTAACAACACAAC